>VZSZ01000729.1:1392792-1596980 GCA_013398815.1 Ibidorhyncha struthersii
AGCTTGAACATAGGAAGTTCCATCTTAACATGAGGAGGAACTTCTTTACTTTGAGGGTGGTGGAGCACTGGAACAGGCTGCCCAGAGAGGTTGTGGACTCTCCCACTCTGGAGACATTCAAAACCCGCCTGGACGCTGTCCTGTGCAACCTGTTGTAGGTGACCCTGCTCTGGCAGGGGGGTTGGACTAGATGATCTCCAGAGGTCCCTTCCAACCCTGACGATTCTGTGATTCTGTGATTCTGTGACAGCATCTGTGGTACTTGTAGATGGTTTTCTCTCAGTGGACAGTTGCAGCAGAAAGCAAGTTGGAGCAGGGTCTTTTTACGGCAGTGATGACCATGGTTCTCTGCAGCTCTGGAGAGAGAGAAAAAGAGACAGAGACTGTGAAGGTACAGCACAGCTGTCACATGTGCACAGCGAGTAACCCTGGTCAAGTCACACCTCTCAGTCAGCACAATAGAGGAGTAGATAAGGATTATGTCTAAGCACATCTGCAGCAATACATGGTTTGCCAAGTGTCTAACAGGTTGAAGTGCTGGGCATATTGAAAAATAGCTGACGGTCAGGAAAGAAAAAGCAAAGCTATAACTCATTGCCATTGCTTTTCGGACAGGACATGGGACCAATTATTTATTAAGGCTGTATAGGATGTCTAGCAAGCTGTCTGATGAGGGTCCTTTCAGATGCAAACAGATACTCCAGTCTCCTTCTGTAAGATAGCACAGGTAAAACAGAGTTCTTGGAGAGTTTCCCTATTTGTGGGAAAAAAAAAAAAAAAAGAATTTATGTATCTCATCACCTTGTGGAACTAGTGATAACTACATCAAGTCCCGCTAGGCAATTGGATTTTCCCTTTCCACTGGTAAATTTAGGAAATGTGATGTTGAATCTTCCTTCATTTCACACTTATAAATATGTGGCACCTTCAGCCTTTTAGAGTACTTCCTACAGTTGGGTATAGAGTGAGGACATTGTTTCTACCCAGGGGAGTATGCTGGTACCTTACCTGTAATCCTGCAGTGTTGCTTCCCAGACTGTTAAATGCCACAGCTCTCCTTGTCACATCCATCTGTATGACCTTGCCCCTAGGGTGGCTATGGAAATTGCAGGAATGCTTTACAGAGACAGTTGTCAGCCTACAAACAGCATCAGCTTTTTTCTTTTTTTTTTTTTTTTTAAAGCAAAGATAATTCTGACAGCTGGATGTAACCACATGGTGGTTGTCCTGACATTGTTTGCAAGCTGGTCACAAGTCATTCCTGACTAGGAGCTGTTAAACTGGAACTCAGACTCCAGAGGTGTTGAGTGACATGCTGTTGTCCTAATGCATCGAGCAACAAGTGCTGTCTTTTGGCAGCCTGAGCTTACATATCAGCTCCTGTCACGGTTTTAGAGTCTACTGCGGCAACCGTCTGCTTTGGCTTTGCTTGTCCTCAGAGCCAAACTACTTACTGCTGAGTTGTCACACGTTAACTAATATAAGCAGCAAGCCTCTCTCCTTTCTGATTTGCTACAGGATGAGGGAAGTCTGTGCATTGCAAACTTCACGCAAATTAGTACGCTTTCCCCTGCCAATAGTGCTGTACAGAAGCAAATTTGTTGCTTTAAAATGCTTCTGTGACGACGTTGGTGTGATAAAACAAAGCATGAATAAATTGGGATGTGCCAGCAACAGAGAGCCAGGTGGAAAATGCTTTCTTCACTAGGAATACAAGCGTTTCACAAGAAGCCACAAAAGTGTTTCTGGAGCTAAGAGTACCATTTTTCCTTAAAGCTCAAGTTTAAAGCCCTGTTCTTCTCAACTTGTTCCAGGTTGCTGTGTGGTATAGTACCATTACAGAGATTAAATGCACACTTGTTTGTGTCTGTACTTCTTTCTGGTGGTTAACAACGGAAGAGTGAGGGGAGGCCTGGAGCTCACAGGGGCTCCATCCTCTTGTGTGTGGCAGGATGCCCTGACGCTGTACTGAGATTCGTCGACTTTCTGTCTGTGGGCAGCTCACTTCCCCTACGGGCCAGTTCTGCTTTGTTCTCAGAGTAAAAACTTGTGGCACAGAGCATAAGAGCGCAGGCCACATCCTAAAAGGGTCCCAAGTGCTGCAGCACTCTGCTCCGAGGCAGGTGGGTCCTGGAGAGGTATTCAGAGTCCAGTGTTGAGCTACCAGGGCTCCCTGTACCTGTGTAGGGGAGGCAGGTGTCTCAGCATGGGGTACTTATCTGGATCTTGTCCTTTGAAGTCACACAGAGACTCAAGACCCTGATCTGCTGGACATTTTCCAAGAAGAGAGAGGGAGTCAGGAGGCAGGTCTGTCTTTGCCTGGTTTCTGGAGCCTTATCATGCTTAGGCATGAGCAAAAGGACCAGGTTGCTCAATTAGCTTGTGAGAGAGCCAGCTCTCATGATTCAGTGTAACACACACAGATGTGCCACCAGACTCCCCACAGAGCTACTACTTCCCGTGATTCTATCAGCATCCTCCAGTCTGTCTAGATTTCCTAATGAAAGGCAGGTTTTATTTCAGGGTATGTGGTGGCTCCAGGTGTGAGGATGGCAGGTTTGATGAAGCGGTAATCTTGAGCGCACAATCCTGCTAAATTGGAGGTGGTACGTCAGTGACATTTTCACCTAAACCTGCTGCAAGCAGAACTGCCTGGATGAGCACTGCTTTCCATGCTGGACCAGGCCCCAGCCCTAGCAGAAAAACAATCTGATCTCAGGTGAAACTTCTTTCGGCTTCTGAGGTATAAATAAAGAGTGGGTTCCCTGTAGTGCCTTAAATATGATAGATTTCCTGTACTGTTTTAAACAGCACTAGTGAGGAGACTGGGGTCCCTGATGCAGTCTTGGCAGAAATAATGGTCAAAACATGAAACAGAAGGCCCTAGCCCAGGACAGTACCCAAACTGGGGTGGGGTCACTTCTTCATTGGGGTCATTACTGAGAATGGTAGTAGTCTGGGGGCAGACGATTTAGCTGTATAGGCAGAAGAGTCTAAGCAGAAGAAATAATTAGAAAAGAATAAGAGTATTTCAATCTGATGAACATGTTGGTTTTTAATTTTGCTGCATAGAAACATTTTTCCAAACATTTCAAGCTTGAAAAAACCTGGCATTGAACAACAGGTCTAATGAAATAAATAAAATCCTCTTTTGTTCTCTTGTCTAATTCCAAGTTTTCAGGAATACTGTTGTTTCTCAAAATCATTCTGCTTTGACAGAAAAATGTCACAAGAATATTTTTTAGTCACAAAATGAATGTAAAAAAAGACTGAGCATTTTTCTTTTAGCTCGAGAATAATTTTTGGGCTAAGCCTGAATATTAAAAATGTCATACTAAATGGCAACTTTTCTGAAAACTTGCAAGTTTGTGAAAGAAGGAGGTTATGCTGACAGATGTTTCAGAAACCTAATTAATGAAGCCCTGAAATGAAAAAGACTGAGAACAATTTGACTTCTTGTATGAGAAGAAATAACACACAACATTTCAAAAGTAATAAAAGACCAATCACCCCAAGAACTTCAAACAAAAAAGAAGTATTGCAAAACAGGAGTTAGGCTTCTTTTTGTCATGGTAAACTTTTTAAACATATCTCTGGATAGAACTGTCTGAAAGACCATGATTATATTTTGTGACAATTTTTGTGGTTTCAGGATTTTTGTACATTCGACATTAGCAAACAAAACCTTTTGAATATTTTTATGTTGAAAAGCTCCTTTAGAAATCTGTAGGTGTTCTAGTCAAGGTTGCTCTTCCCTCCTACTGGTCAGAAATTATTAGAGAGACCAGATTGTTCCGAACCTCAAAATCTTTTCCTCCAAATGAGTAAATCTTTAGAAGTGCTTCAGCATCAATGAAAACAGCATATTTGAATAACATTTTGTTTTCCTGAAACTATTCCAAGTGACTCCAACGTCATCTTGCACATAATAATTTTGCACGAAAGAAAGATGCATTTAATCTCAGGTGTAAGAGCTTTTGCCAGTTCTGTACTGCTGTGGTTTGTGAAAAATGGCTTTGCCTTACTGTATTTCTTTTCATCTTCCTTACTTAGTGGCTGATCAGCTTCTGATAATGTGGTTACTGGATCTTACCCTGTGAAATTACAATCCATTATCTCGTCAGGATATGTTCTAGGAGAGGGATTAAAAAAATGCTGTCGGTAATACTCAGTTGAAATTAAGTGCGGACATGAAGTAAGCTTACACTGCTGCAAAGTACAGGGTATCATCACCTGTCCTTCATTAATCCACTCAGTCCTCTCTCTTTACACCATGAATTGGCCTGATAACATAAACCCACAATGAAATACATCAGAACTTTTTGTCTGTCTATGCTTTGAGGGCTCTCACCCACCTAGATGCTGCTTTGTTGCTTGCTTTGCTGCTGGGCATGAGTATGGGTGCTGAGATTAACAGGGAGTTCATCACAGTGGCTTTCCTCAAGTAAGCAATGGCACATTAGACTGCACAAAGCCTATTGTGAAACCCTAAAATGAAGCCAAACATTTGGAAGCAAGTTTCTAACCTTTGTTAACTGAGGTGCTGTTTTATTAGCCAGAATGGATGATGCAGCAAGGAGATCTCACACCATATTAAGCCAATGTATGAAAACACTTGTTGCCATTGAAAGGCAAAGGCTGCTTGAGGAGATGCTAAAGGGTGAGTGTAATGCTGTAGGGAAAATTCTGCAGGTAAAGGTCAGTGGAATTTTCCTTAAAAGTAGTTCTTGGACAAGTTTGGGTGACATTTCTTCATCTGCTTTCTATTACTGCTTTCTAATCTTTTCCTCAAAGAAACAGTGAAGTACAAAGCATGTCGTCTATGTAAGGACTTAAACACGAACAGTGCTGATCTCCCTGTCTGACCATCTGTAAAATGCCAAGACTGGCTTAAAAATCATAGACTTTGTTTTGAAGAAAAAATAAAAAAGTATCTTTGTTTCTCGACCTTTTGAGGTCAAGCTTTCAGACATTTCTCTATGTTTCTAAGGGCTACACAATTAGCTAAGTGAAAAAGAATAACAAAATATAGAAGTAAAAAACCCCTAACATTTTGCATAGCGTTTCACATAGTCACATACTTCCAAATGCCATGTATTTAGCGGAAAAGACCATCATATGCTTCAAGTAATGAAAGCTAATAACACCAGGAATAGCACAATTTGCACTGATTTAAGTCAAACAAGAACTGAAAATTCTCAGTTGCACATTTGTAAATATACTATTTATTGTCAATAACATTAAAAGATTGATCTAGCAGGTCACCTACACAGATTTCTTTGGGCCTCTTCATCACCACGAGCGCCTCCTCAGGCTTCTTCTATGCTGCAGACCAACATCTGTTTCTTACAACACATTCTGTCTGTCATTAGATTTGAGTTCTGTATCACACTGCACCTATTTTGGTAGAGAAGTAGGTGTGTGTTTGTGTGTGACAGGGGCTGGGGGTGGAGGTTTCACTTTGTACTTCTTGCAGATAGAATTACTTTGCCTGTCTGTTGGTTTTGCTTATTTCTCTTATGTCTCTTGTGGGTATCTGTCTGGGATAAAAGAAGTGTCGACTTTGGATTTGATTTGCACTGTGAATTTGCTTCTAATTGGCACCACCCACATCAAAGTTTAAAGTCAACATTTTCAGTTTTCAAAGCCAGAAGGATAAAGCCAGGCTACTAGAGTGAGATTTTAAACAGCTGGCAAAACTCCATTTTTGTGATAGTCAGTGGTAAAATCTTCTCCCGCAGGGACAAGATGGTCACTGGAGATCTCTGGGCCCTGCTTTCAAGCTGTTCCCTGGACTGTCCCTTCTCACAATCTCTGAGGGATGTGACCTGAGGCTTGTAGCTTTTGGCCATGTAATGTTTCTATTGCACAGCTCGCAGGGTCAGAAAGGCAGTCATCCTTTGCTGAGGAGCTCTGCCTGTGTAGCTGAAGGGGACGAACATGGGTGTATATCACTTTTTCCCTGTCCCTTAGCACCGATGAAGTCTAGTTCTGACTTCAGCATTATTTAAAATAGCTTTAGGATTGTTTTGTGTTACAGAGTGAATGCACTTTCCTTCTGTGCTTTTCTGTCCCATCCATTACTTATTTGTTAAGAGATTTAGCTTCAAGAGAGAAAATTAAAAACTGTGGACCTTTTTTCCTCGCCTTTTTTTTTTTTTTTTTTTACCATGCAGCCTTTATAAACAGTATTTGGGAATAATAGTATCAAATTTCACATACTATGCACTGCAATCTTAGATCTACATTCTTAATTCCTAACAGCTGGGCTCAGATGCTTAAATTTCTACTATGCTTCAGAAATGCATTCTAGTTGTTACTAATGTGATATGGATAACAGAATCAAACCAAATATTTAAAAGTATTAGCCCCCAAAATAATCTGGTAAACCTATTCCTAAACTCTCAGCCAGATGAAGCCAGGAGCCAGACAAACAAATTATTGTTAATGTTTTTCCAAATGAGTACATTGTATCAGGTTCTTAAATCCTTCTTTGGACAGCTCAGTAAGAAGAGACTGAAAGCATAGCTACACTCCTGCCGGGCTCTGAAAACATTAAATACAAGATTGAAATGGGGAGATGTGGAGCAGCGCTGGTTAGATCAGGCACAGTACCAACTGTCTGGGTGGCACAGCTACTAAACAAGGGTGGTGAGGACATGGGACATGGTGCGTACTGTGTGAACGCATTGGTTCAGACCTCCTGTAGCAAGGGGATCTCACAGTTGAGCACTTGGTCCCAGCGACTTCTTCCCCAGCAAAATGAATGGCAGAATCTCCAAATGTGGGACACTGATGTAAGTATGTGCGACCTTGCGTATCTGCTTTGCTTTTGGCTGCATGACCTGCAGTACCGAACCCTGCATACTCTGGGCTCTGAAGTCTTGTGTCTTGGGGGCATTGTTCAGTTCTTTGGCTGCATCCAGCTTTGGAGTCCCCAGCACAAGAAGGACATGGACCTGTCAGAGTGGGTCCAGAGGAAGGCCACAAAGATGATCAGAGGGCTGGAGCACCTCTCCTATGAGGACAGGCTGTGAGAGTTGGGGTTGTTCAGCCCGGAGAAGAGAAGGCTCCGGGGAGACCATATAGCAGCCTTCCAGTATCTGAAGGCAGCCTACAAGAAACCTGGAGAGGGACTTTTTGCAAGGGCATGTAGTGATAAGATGAGGGGTAATGGCTTCAAACTAGAAAAGGGTAGATTTAGATTAGATACCATGAATAAATTTTTCACTATGAGGGTGGTGAGGCACTGGAACAGATTGCCCAGAGAAGTTATTGATGCCCCATCCCTGGAGGTGTTCCAGGCCAGGCTGGATGGGGCTCTGAGCAACCTGGTCTAGTGGGAGGTGTCCCTGCTCATTGCAGGGGAGTTGGAAGTAGATGATCTTTAAGGTCCCTTCCAACCATTCTATGATTCTATTATCATGAAGCCTGTGGGAAAGGAATAACCCTGCTTCCACCAAACATTCAAAGTGCGTGCGATAAAAAAGCGATGTGTGATGGGCTGCTGACAGGCATCTGGACTGACAGAGATGACCCTCTGCTGCTGACTTAACAGTCGACATTCTACAGACTGAAAGGAGATGACCAGTTCTCTGGAGAAGTAGGAGTGCAAAACAAGACCAAGGATGAAAAGGAACTTCAGAAGCACCTTAAAGCCCCAGCTGAGATCTTGTGCAATCCCTTTGTGCCAGGCTGTCTGCAAAATGCACAGCACAAGAGAGCCTCGTGCAGAGAAGACATATAGAATGGGAAGGGAAAAGCAGGAAAAACAGCAGTTCCCTAACACCTCACAGGAAATCAGTGTCATAAGCAGAAACTGAATGCTAAGTCTTAGTCCCTGCCCAGCACTTTGTTACCTGTTTTGTCATTACCTGCACAGGTTTGATGTTTGTTTCAGGATATTGTATTAGAAGGGTGTGTAAAGGCCACTACAGGTGTTGCTTTTGTTGTGAAAATATCAGCAGTTTGTTTAACCAGAAATGATAGCCCTGCTGCATGCTTTCAGGGTAGGCATTCCCTCCCTCCTGGAAAAAGTGCCTTTTAGAAGGATGGCTTAACAAAATGCCTGCCTGTCTGCAAAACAGCTCATGTCAGCCAAGTGCCAAGTGAAGAGAGGAGGTAGAGCCACAAGAAGAGTTATGCCCATCCTCGTGGCACCTCGAAAATATTGGCCCCTTATATGGCAGGAAATTCAGTGTGAGTTGAAGCTGTCAGAGATGATTTAATTCTTGCTGAGTGCTCTTTGACTCCTCTCAGAGTCCCAGAATGAAGCTGAGGTCAGGGACTCAGTGACTGCTGGCTACTAGCCCTGCCACAGCTCCAGGAACAGCAGCTCATACCCATGTAATGTGGATCAATAAATCTCATGCTAGGATTGATCATTTGTCCCCATGTGCTGGGACTTGCCTTCTCCAGTGTCGGGGACTGAGATGAGGTACTTATAACTGCATTGAAAAGGAAGATAATTCAGTAATTAATGTTTCCCTTCTGTGTGCACTTCTATGCACAATGGGCTGAATTATTTCACATTGAGCCAGAACATCCAAACCCATTGATGACGTTTCAAGCAAGTGCAGCACTTGTCACATTACTGGCAAAATCCCCATTGCTTTTATGCATCTCCCTTTTAGAGCTTAGGTTATCAGTGGTAACACTATCCCTGATTATTTTTGGTAGAGTAGCTCTCACCCACCGTATATGCAAGTAATATGTTTGCTTTAGACATGGTGCTGCAGTCTAATCCTAGACCCATAATTAATACAGCGAGGAAAGGGGGAGTCACCTTTAGGGAAGCCGTACTAGTTTATGTCAGCAAAGTATTTGGCTCTGTAAAAATTGTTGTTTATCCAAGTATTGAAATTGCATATGATTAGCTTAGATGGAAAAAATAAAAATATATTTTTGTAAGCATTTTCTTGGAATTGATTCAGATACTCAAGTGTTCATTGGTCAGTAATAAAATTCTGATCATTTAAATGTCTGCAGTAAATCAAAAGCTTTTTTTCAGAAGCAGCAGCTCAGATGTTATAATTTTAATTAATGTTATAAATACATCCACAGTAATGACTGCAACACCAGTTCCTTATATACACAGGAATTAGCCGTGATGTTCAATATTATTCTTTACTGCTTTTGAATCGAAATAAATTTAGAAATTTATTAATATATGCTATTACAGCTCACTGATTAATAGATTTTATGGCTAAAAGGGGATATTATATCAGTTTTTCTCATCTCTTGTAGAGCAGTTTATACAGTTTCCTTATAGTAGTCTATTCAAATAAGTGCATCTCCCACTTGGAATTTAGGACCTGTGTGTTCTGTGGTCTTTACCTGGCTGTTTTTAGCAAACCCCTTACAGTTAGCCAATAATTTGTCATTTTCTGTGTTCTGACTAGCTTATACCAAAATTTCTGCTTGCTATATTGACTCCACCAAGGAGTTCCTTGCATACCTTTAATCTGAACTCGGAGACAGGTGTACTTTGATCACGATGTAATCTTGTTCAAGTCTAACAATTTTTTTCTTTAGATGCTAGCTTGTTTTGCATCAATAGCAAGACACTAACTGATTTCAGTATAGCCAAAATGTAATCCTTATTTCTGTTAGGTGACCAATATTGTTATACATCTGCATTCCCAGAGTCAGGGCTTTCCACTAACAAAGCCAGTGAAGGCATTCAAAGGCTGCACAACCGCATCAACAAGTAACAGGGACTTTTTTCTCTGCCCTTAGCTACACAGAAGTGTGTCATGTCATATGGACATAGAGCATCTTAGTTACGAGTTGGGGTTAGCCTCCTTAGTCAGAACAACTGGCTAAACAATCATAAATAGATTAGACTAGCTCTTAGGATTGCAAGTATTTTGTCATTTTGAATGACAAGTCCTGTTACCACTGAGCTCAGACCCGTTCACGAGTTCAGCCCCTGCTAATTCACTGTTTCCTTCTCCTTTGTCATTTCCATATGTCTATAAGCAGGACACATTTCATATATGCAGGCTTGATTCTCCAGAACTTAAGCACATATACCACTCGATGTAGCATGGATTATTCCATCAACAGCAACTAGGTAACTCATACACATGAAGATGAGCACATCTGTGACTACTGTCAGGAGAGGAGCTTTAGTTTGGAAATTGCCTCTCTTTGGGGGTCCCCATCACTCTAATTTTTAATTCTTGCAACAACTTATCAATTAGTTTCTCCATTAGTTCATAGTGTTTCTTGTCATGTGTTCCTAGACAAGGTGGGGTGACCACTAAATTTTCTGTAAACTATAGCACAAAAAAAGAAGAGAGACCTGTTCTGTTCCCACCTTGCCTCCCAGAGGGGGTATGAGTTTTGTGGTCATTTTTATCTTGCAGAAGGTTTTTTTCACTTTATTAAATTTCCTTAGTGTAACAAACCTATATGATTTTTGTAGTAGTGATCGTAGTTTCCCTGAGGTTTTACCACATAGGAATGTATTCAGAACTTACTCTGTCTTCACTGGAAAGAACTGTCTGCAGAAATCCGTGGTGCCCTTCTAACACTGTAATCCCAGACAGCCCAGGGAAATTTAGGGAGAATCTCAGGATGGAAAAGTGCTGCTAGTTCTATTAAATCCTATAAAAAGTCATACAAGGAAAAATGAAGTTTAAACTTCATTTAAGTTGGGGAAAAGGGGGTCTCTAAAAGCCCTCTTGGGGAAGCCCTTTTAGAGAAAATTTGTTGTTTTAAGTAATCCTTATTTTTACCATTAAGGCTACTTTTGTTTTGCTGCAGACTTGGATTGTGGAAATTAATTGTCATGAAAGAATAATTAATTGCCAGGAAAGAATAAGAAAATACTAAAATGATCCACGCCCTGATTTAGTGCCTTTATGGTTATAATTTCCTTTACTTTGGTTGAGTTTCCCTGGCAGAGCTGCAAGGAAAGCTCTACCCCATTAAATAACAGAGAGTCCATAGTACTAAATACAAGCAGGTACAAGATCCTCTTTGTTATTTGCAAGCAACCCCTAAATTTTGCTGATGAGCTCCTGGCATTTTGTTAGTAAATATTTCTAGAATAGATGACATTTGATGTAATTTTATAGATACATACTAAGGGTGCATACGCACACACATATGTAACATATATACACACACACACAGATACCTATACATATGCATATATGTGGACACTTTTAAACATCTGTCCCAGTAGAAAACAGTGGAATTTGCTGCATTCATTCCCAATTCCTTTGGGGCTCTGGAATCTCAGGATCTGACTTCTTCTGATAGGGAATCTCTAGATGTGTGGTTTCAAGCTCTGGTTAAATAAAAAGAAAAAAAAAGCAGCAATATAGCACATCACAATAGCAGGTTAAATATAGACATGGATTACAGAGCCATTGTTTTCCCTCGTGCTAAATAAGACAGCACTCTTAAAATGGAACGCCACTTGACCTTTCGTGTTTCATCAGTCTGTGATTGTATTTAACTGATACAGGGAGGAAACATTTTCCCTGTGGAACTGTCCCCTGTTGATATGACGATAGCTACTGCTGGGTCACACCATGCACAGGAGGCAGAAACCCAGTGCTCCAGAGCACAAGAGGGATCTTGCAGCTCATGGAGGAGCTCTATCCATGTCCCACAATGACACACGCTCTTTTTTCAACTTCTCTCAGCTTGTGCTCTCTGCTGGCCATCTCAAATCACCACCGGTGCTCAAACATTCAAAAATCACTTACTTTGAAGTGGAAATTCTTGATGTGCAAAGCAAGAAGCAGATCTGCATTGTGGACAAGGTAAGTGTTATTCCAGCACATGGGGGATGTGCCTGGTTCACACAGTGACAGTTCAGGGACTCAGTTTTCACTCTGTTGTGGTCTTATTCTGTAATACAAATACTTTCATTCTTTTCTCTGGGAGATACTCAGAACTTCTTGTTAGTCACAATCCTTGGTTGTTTTTCTCCAGCATTTTTACAAATAATCCAACACTGATTTCTTTTAGACCTCCTGGCTGCTCTGTGGGCTCAAGATATGTTCTTAGGCTGTCTCTTGACACTTAGAATACAGTGTTATTTCAGAGCATGATACTTAAACGTCTACTTCAGAATGCATATTCAGTTTTAATACATCCATAAAACAGCATCTCTGCAATGCTAAACATACTCAGCTGTGCCCTACTTATCAGATTGGGCAGGAACCTGACAATTTTTTAAAATTTTCATTTTTAAACAAAGAGTTTTAGCTAAAAGAGGCTTTTTTAAAATAATGTGAATCAAAAATATAAACTACAGTCAAATTGTATAAGTAGGACAAGAGGACTGGGTAGGAAGGAAGTTTACAACAGGGTAAACAACAGCTGAAAAAACGCTTCATAAATATTTTCATCGCAGTTTTTGTGATTCATTGTCTCTCCGCAGAAGAACTGGTCTCTTGTGTGCCATTAAAATGGGAATCTTAATCTATTTAGACTGCAGGAATTTTCAGCAACATGGTAGAGTTTTGAGACTTACTGTTTTGCTAGAAGAAAATAATAATAATAATAAAATCCCTTATCCTCACTGGCAACAGCTGGAACCAGTGGATAAGTTTGTTTCAGATGTTTAATTTAATGCCTTTGAAATATGCAGGGTGGAATACTACCAGGTTTCTAGTGTTCTTGATAATTTAAAGGGTGTTTTTTGCCACTTGTATGCCTAGTTAAAGGTAAACGTGTCACTTGTCCATGCTTAATGGGGCAAAGTATTTTTTGAGATTTTTTAAATCTAGCCAAAGGGGAAACATGTACAAAATGGTCAAACAAATGTGATGACTATTAATACTAGTTCTAATGATAGTGTTTGCATTATTTAGTTTACTTAGTGATATTTGCACAGTTATTAAAAAGGATTATCTAAATACTATACTGAATGTTTTCAATCCAAAAATGACTGAGTCTGTTTCTTATCTTAAGCTTTCCTATAGTGTCATTGAAAGAAATACATGAACAGAAACAGAATTAGGGGTAGAGCCACATTTCAGGAATCCTTCCATGGAAGAACTGTAGTCTGCTGGGACAATAGCAGACCTGCATTTTAACCTTTATTCTGAATTTTGATGAGCCTGAAAATTTTCTACACCTTCTCTAAACCATGGACTTTGCCTCTGTAGTTATGAGTTGTGATTGCAAAGTACTCTGTCTATAGAGGTAAAATACACACAGAGGAGCAATAACAACTGTAAACTGAAAGCATTCTTTAATTTTTTTTTTTTTTTTGGCACAGTACCAGGGGATTGGTGCAAGTATAGTGCAAGGCTGAGATTTCCAAGAGTGCCTAAAGAATTTGGATTTTGAATGTACATTCACCTGGCTATTTATATCCTTTACTTTGCTTCCTAAGGCAACCCTGAAAGTAGAAGTTGAGTTCCTTACTTCCGTGAGCACTTGTTAGTATTGTTGAACTTCATTTCAGTTGGTTATTAGAGCAAACAAGAGACTATTTTACTGGATTATGCATAATCTTCTGCTTAATTAAATATAACATTGATACAGACTCAACATGACGCTTCTAATGCCTGTTTTCTGTTTGTAAGATAATTATGATTAGCTTCATTTCTCGGGGTTGCATGTAATTATTACTTGTCAGGATTTATAATAGGAGAGGATAGGAACCATAGATTTTAAAATGTATGTAGTTATACTCTTATTGCATATTGTTAGTAGTTCAGACTATTATGATTTAGCAAATACGTTTGTAATACTCTCAGATTAATAAATCCAAAGGGACAAACTATATTATAATGGCAGAGAGAAGACCCCTTTCTTTCTCCACTTAATAGAAACTCAGGCAGAGTGCTTAATGCCATGTGGTTAAATACCAGTCACTGCTTCCAGAGGGTTAGTTTCTATAACACTCTTGCATATGCATATGAATCCTATTCAGATCAATGGGAGCTCTGTAAATTCTGAAGAATGATGATACTTCTAACTAGTTTCAATATTTAGAAAGAAAAGATGTCTTGTTCTCAATGCAGTGTCAGGGATTTAGAAGAGGTGCGTTCGGCTGTGTGATCTCGAGCAATCAATTGACATCAATAGGCTTTGGATCCAGTGTAAGTAACTGTGAATTAATTCTCCATCTGTAAAATCAAAATAACATTACTTCCGTTGGCTTTCTTACCTATCTTATACTTTGGGGAAGGATCAGTCACTTATATTGAGTGAACTGAGTGGTTGCTATAAGGTCTTGACCGTCTTTAAGATTGGCTTAAAGGAACAGAATAAATACATATTTGCTTGGTTTTTAAGCTTGTAAGATACATTCACATCATACTGCAGGCTTTTCCACAGTCAGGAAAGGCAGAAAAAAAAAATTGAAAGCAAGTAGTAGAAGAGGAAAACTCCAGACATTTGGTCCCATTGTCATCCCCTCCAGGAACTGGGTCTTGAAGAAAAATACGTAATCTTGCAAAACTTGAAGTAAATTCACAAGAATCATCAACACTGTCAGTTCATTTTCCACATGCATACTTTGAATATAAAATTCTTTATAGGAGTATCATTCCTTTTATTTAATATTGCCAACCTGCTGTGGGGACTCTCTCTGCTATGGTTATGACATTATGCAAGTAGTTCGGTGCACACCAGCTTTTCCAGTGAGTTAGTTACTTAAAGGATCTAAAAGTGTGAGATCATTTTCCCCAGATTTGATCTTGGTACAGAAATTAATACCGAGGTGAAACGTCATGGAGAAGATGCTTCAGATTTTGGAGATGGGGAGAGAAGGAAGGAAACACAAACCTGTCTCAATTTTTTTTTCCCAGTTATTCTACAAAACGTTCCCAAACTACTTCTGGCAGGATAGCAAGCACCAGCAACTTATAGACAAGAGGGGGCTACCTTTGACAGTTGGAAAAAGGCTTCAAAAAGGAGTTAACAGGGAAAGCTAATTTAAACCTAGGCTACAACCCCGTCCATCTGTCCTTAAAAGCAGTATGTAAATGCTCAGAGGAGGTACCCTGGGACTGTACTCATGTGAGCAGAGGTATCTGCACTCTGATGTGATGGCAGCAGGAGGACAAAAGGCACTGAAGTTTCGAGGAGATGTCAGAGCCGCCTTCCGCTCTGCACATTGCCTATGAGAGGGCAAGGGCCCAGGCGTGCGGGTCAGTGTGAACGGCAGAGTCCTGGGTCTTCCTTCCTTCCCTGCTCCCCAGGGAAGCAGGTGGGTGTCCTCACGCACAGCATGGCTCGGCTGTATGCAGAGCATCTTGCCTGACCTGAGATGCCTCCATGGCATGGGAGAGGATTTCTTAGAACAGAAAAACATTTACCCAAACAGGCAAAGGCCTTACAAGAGGTGGTGGCTGAAAGCCACAATTAGGGAAATTTAGCCAAGAATCCTGGCCCACATTTTGACAGTCAGTCAAGGGGTGGTAAGTAACAGTAGGGCAACTTGTGGGTAAATCTTCAGACTCTTGAACATGCGAATCAATACTGCATTTTTTCAAGAGGTTCTGCAGTTGAAACATGAGTTGTACAGGTTTTTGCTCAAGGATTCAAAGTATTCAGCAAGGAAGAAATCTCTTCTTTGACCAGTGTAAAACAGCAGGTGAGCCTAGATGACCACGAGTCCCTTTTTTCCTCACAATTTATTAATTATTATGGATGAAAATTTCTGTCTGTCTGTAAAGAGGAAAGGGCATGTAATTAGTGAGCCCTTGTTAGAAATATTTTCAATGAAAAGGAGTCCCAAAATGTCTAAGGATTTTGGCTCCCGTATTACTTCCAAAAAGCTACAAAAACCAACAGAACATGCAAAATTCATCAAGTCTTAAAAATGAAAGAGAATAATTCTTTTTTGTATTTTTTTAACAAATAATCCACATTTTTCATCGTCAGCCACAACTTATGAAAAATACATAGCTACTCAAAAACTGTTTTACTTGTACATTATTCCAAAAGCCTGACATAGGTTAGTTTTAAAGTTATCGATGTGCAGTGATTTGATTTATAAATGCTGTTAAGGCAACTCATAACTGTTTCTGTTATAGTATTCATTGTATAATATTTTTTTCTTCAAATTAACCTGTAGTAAAATGTATTTTCCCACAAACATAGTGCAATGTAATTAATTTTGCATGAGTTGCTTTTAAGGCAGAAAGTGTTACACAATATAGTTTTTACAGAATAAATCACCTTTGGGGAAAACAGCAAAAAAAGCTTTTTCCCGTCAAAAGTCTCAGAGCTCAGTAGTTTTATGGTATACGATTTTGCAAGTTAAGCTATAAGCAGAGGTGCAAACTCAGGTTTTGTTTGCTACAGAGTGGCCCTCCTTTCCAGAAAACTTCTTAAGGCCTACAGAAAAGAGCCTGCTTCCTAAGGTGTGCAGGAAAGAGTCTCTTTTCTTGGTGTGCTGCAAGATGATGGAAGCTACTTTCCTACTCTTCCTTAAACCAACCCTCCATGCAGTCAGTGCCGTCTCCCACTGAAATCTCTTTGGAAAACCCAGTTACTGATAGTTAAGTGTTTGTGGTTAACAATATATACTGTAGGAACATTAAACTACGTGTTTGTGAGTGTAGGCGTGCCACGCAATGCCTACAATGAAAGTCATGTGAATGTTGTTATTTTTCTTAAATTAAAGGACCCTTGCGTATGGCCTGTCCTTTTGTTACACATTTTTGTCATGCCCAGCATAACACAAATCCATTCATCAATCCAGTCACTTATATGTACAACTCTTCTTGCTGTTAAATATTACACAGTGTATGTATGAATAGATCTTTTGCCAAAGGTGATGTAGGGTTTATTCTGATCGCTCTGAAATGCATGTCTGTCTCTGAAGGAGTTCACAAGTATTTTTGCTTGTAAAGCACCTAAAACAATAGTGTCCTTGTGTCTGCACACTATGGCTTAACAATACAATGGATTTACACTGGCATAAGAGCAAAATCAGATACATGCAGAAACAGTATCTCTAGTATCAGAAATCTATTACTTTTGCCTGTGGGTTGCAGCTCTGTCACAGAAAGTGAGCAGCCAAGAACAGTCGTCACCAGCTCTCTTTTGCGTAGTCATCTCTAGCAAATAAAAATAACTTCTCACATCATGACTTGGAAGTTAGACATACCACATTCATTTTAGGTGAGCAAATGCGATCATTAAAGTAGGCAATGCAATGCTGCAAAGGAACTCTTTGCAGTACCAGGACATTGCCTTTTACATCAGACTCTCCTCATTTGCTTTATTGTAGGAAGGTATAGTAAAGAAGTCCTTTCCCAGGGAAGATATTAATATTTTCATTGCCTTGTGTAGTCTTTTTTTTTTTCCCTAAATCTTGCAATTATAATATTTCACTTCACATGACTCTATATTCTTCCTTGTGGAGATTGAGCAGAACCTGTGCGCTGCCACAGCGACCTCATTCCAAGCATAGGATTTTTATGATCATCATCTTTCTCATTCAAGCAATCTGTCATTAGGGTTGTCCTGCCTGTGATGCCAAAGATTCCCAAAGGGATTGAATAACCAGCTATGTCAAAGGAGGGGGTTCCACGGTAAGACCACACATTGGTGCTGAGTCCCACAAACTAGGGATTCCCACAGCAATACGGGTGAAAGAACACAGACACAAAACTAGGCGGACATTGGCTTATTGCTTTGGGAGTCATCTTTTTTACTTCCTTTTGGAAAGAGGATTTCATGGTGTTTTGTGTTTTTTGCTGTATGTTTTCACAGCATCCAGCACAATGGGGATCTGGTCCCTGCTGGGAGGCACTGCAAGAAAATACATTTACAAACATGTTATAAAGTCTATGTGTTTTCTTGCTGATAAGAATTGAATCTTATGCATACCCCCCAGCGCTGGAGGTGATGACAGTAGTATTTTCTTCCTTGGTTATTAATTACACATGGTAAAGTAGGTACCATGGTAAAGTAGGTAAACATATTCAAATTCTGTAGAAGAAATGCATTAGACATTTCTTCCTGCTCTACTAGAAATTCACATCATTTTAATGTCAATGTAGCTACCTATAGTTTCAGATGAAAAGAGGCAACTAGACACATTAATTTCTGCTTGCTCTTTGCTGTCACCATTCTTGTTTGAATATGGCTTTTTACATGGAATACTTGGTGAAATGGACTTTGATTTATCCAGAAGAGAAAGACTGGGGAGGGGAGAAGCTGGTAACTTTAGGGCATTTAGCATTTGTGAAGGGATAATTTAAAGAATTACAGAAGGCTAATGCTTCAGCTGATACTAATTTTCAAAGCTTAGAAGTGCCTTTAAATGACAGGTTTTATACATCTTTTTTTAGATAGAAAAGTCTAAGTCTGGGAGGGAAGAAAGAAAGAGTGAAGTAATAAATGATCCAGAGAATTAAAGCTTGATTCAAAATTCAACAACAACAAGAGAATGAGTTCTTTAGACACCAGTGGTGCTCCAGCTCTTCATGAATATAAGCCATTCTGGCCAATAGTAAAAGCCAGCTATGCTACCAGAGCAGTGAATATTGCCCAAAGTGTATCTGTAGAGACAGATTCCCAGCTAGTGTGAAAATGTCCTCGTTCCCAACAAAGTTATGACATTTTACCCCAGCTGCACATTTACCTTATTGCATCAAAGATAATTCACAGATATTGCAAATTATGAATGTACTGGAGCAATATAAGACCATAGGGAGCTGTAGGTGTTTTATTAGTCTAATAGTTAATCAGCACAACCCATGATGGAAATTTAGGTATATAATATCTCATATAGGCGCTATTGTAGCATTAAAATACTCCTGCCCATGATTTATTGGTCCATCACAACATGCTTGAAGTTCTTTCTGAAATCAGGCCTGTGATTCTTCACAAAATTCCCGAGCCATGTAGTAATAGATCTATAAATATCTAGCAGTATATATTAATGCTATTATTATAATGTATCTGCATACATTTAAAGAATTTTGGATTTTAAAAAGTCCTTAAAATGAAAGCTTTCATTTCTAATATATACAGCTCTTGTGCTACAAAAGAACAAATTGTGGCAGTCAGAGAATCTGTACCGGAAGTACAGCATGCATCTCTTCATTGCACTTGGTATTGTGAAAAGTAATTAGATTTCTAACTGACCTGATGATGTCTAATTGTTCTCATGTATCACCCTCGTTTCCCATTCCTTTCTGCTTCTCAGCTTCATACTTCCCCTCATGGACCGCTGGGGGCTTGTTTTCTCTCCATCATTCCCTGCTTGCTCTCCCCAACAGAACTTTGGACCTACTGGCCTTTGGACCTACACACCTGAAAGAGAAAAAAGAAAAGGCTCAAAAAATTACATAGTTCCTGTTTGTCTAATGGATGCTGGTGGCTGGGTGGCATAGTGTTTCAGAGCAGAGAGCACAGGCAGGGTGCAGCCGTCACCCCTGCCATAGGCCTGCAGGCAGCTGTCAGCTCAACATGCCCATTGTGACTGGGCAATCAGCAAGTGCATGGCAGTGAAACAGCCCCAGTTTCTTGCTCAGTGGAAACATCCTAAGAAACAGGGAAGGAATATGGGGCAGCTGGAAAAGGCTTTGAGGTTCTTTATTAGCAGAAAATCAGGCTTTATTAGCCCTGCTACTCATAGAACCACTTGTTTTGCCAATACATGTTCTCCTGTGAATTTTCTTTTGAGTTGGTTGATCTCACTCTTGCTTTTTGTTTTCATACAATCCCCCAAATAGCTTGTGACCATCCTGTGCTAAGAATTGGTTGAGTTTCATGGGTGCACTGCTTGATTTTAAATGTTAGCAGTCTGCATAGGTATAAAAAAGCAAACATAAACCTCTACAGTCATTTGATAGAAAAGGGAAGACAAATTCAATGAGATTTCACAGCTAAGCTATATGCTTAATCTGTGCTAGGACTGGCAATCAAAATCCGAACAAAACCCTAAACCTCACTTTCTTCCTGAGAAGAATTTGTCAAAATTTATTGTTTGGGTGGGTTTTTTTTCAGTACATATCCCAAATGTTGTTTTCTTTTCAAATTACACTGAAAAAAATGAATCTTGAATTTTTGATGAGGTAGCATTTGTGAAAGATTGTATTACAAATTAATTTTGGAATATTTCAATCTGTTATGACACAATAAATATTTCATTTCAAGTACAATTTATTTTACTATTTAACAGTACATTTATTTGAATATTATTTCCTATTGGGTTCTTTTCCATGGCATGAAAGCCATGTGTTACATTATTTTACACTATCATGATTGATGTGTCACAAAATAATGCAAAAGTAATGAAAGTTCCATACCGATGAGAAATAAAAAGAAATGAAAATAACACAATGAAATGAATTTTCAGTATGTTCCTGAAGCTGGAGTTTAAAAAAACCCAAACATTTTCTATTTCATTTTTAAAATTTGAAGTCAATACAAATTTACACATCCAGAGTTTTGCCAGAAAAATTCCATTTCCCTGGCAGAAAAGTATTGTGACAGAGGCTTCCTGACTGGTTCTGCTGTTAAGGTCTCAAGGTGAATATAGCAACCTTACTCAGTTCCCTTTAACAAAAGGTCAGAAGGCACGGAGACTAACCAATTCTAGTCAGATTTGCTCAGAACTAGGTGAACATGGTGAATTCTGTAAATTGAGGGATGACTTCAATTCTGTCTGTTAATGGATTGCATTCTCTTTACTTCCACTCTCAGACTTCTCCCTCTACAGAGGGAGAAAAAGTGCTTTCTGGTATCTGACACTTTTTCACAAAATTTCTTGCAAAGGGAGAGGATTTTTTTTAATATAAGTACCCAGCTAGCAGTAAAAAAACAATATAACATCTTTAAAGACAAACTTGGCTAGTGTAAATTGATATGACTGCACCCAGCAAGAATGTGGTTATGTGTATTCTTAGATAATTTGACCCATAGTCACTGGAAATATTAGCTGGATTATCTCATATGCTAAAGTTTATGTGACCACATAATAGTCTAGGAGATTACTAAGAGACACAGCCCTCTACTCACATAAACTGCAACCAACTTGAGCGAAAAATATAGTTCTCAATATCTTCATTTTCTGGAAAGACTGGCTTGAGATCAGAGATAGCTGTTTGGTAAGGAGTTAACTTCAGTCTACTAAGTAAAATATTAAATTCCATATAAAGACTTTGTGTAGTTGCTGACAACACTTGTCTATATGTAGTTGCTTCTATGTCATTTCCACGGTGGGGTCATCTATTTATACCTCTTTGGACGTGACCAGCACACTGGTTCACCAGGCTAACAAGACAGCAGTGTGGGACACACTGAATTACAGTAAAACAGTACCCAAATTTTAATACTGCCTTTGAAAGTTAACAATAAGAAAAAGTAATCTGATCTAGAAGCCAAATTCACAAAACATGGAGATCAATTAGAACAGATGTTTTCCTGATTAAATTTCTGTGAAATGCTGCTGATTTCTAATAATACAGCATGATCCCAAAGCAAGGACAGGGTGCAAAAGCAGTAATGATGAAGTATTTGTTGGGTGCTGAATTTGGAAATTACCTGCCTCTGCATTTAGCTGGTTATCTGTTTTGGGGTCAGATCCTCAGCTGCAGCAAGCTGATGTCACCCTTTTGAACAAATGTACCCTGTCTGAAGATGGGGCCATGTGTGGTTAATGAGCAGCCGGAGTGGCAGAATTTCTGAATTTCTGCAATTATGGAAAATGTCTGCCTGTTGGAGAGTAGGTGACTCAGCAGTGCAGTGGTACTGACATGTCACAAAGAGAAAAAACATTCAAAGGGAAATGTTGAATGAAGGATCACTTGTTTGCTAAAATTCTATTATTCAAATTCTCATTGATATTCTGCTAACCTCTAACCCCTAAAATAATTCTTCAGTGCAAGAACTGTGTGATGCAATTACATACAGATGACTAGATTTGTTATAATTCCTTGACTTATAAATGTGAAAGAGGTATGAAAGTGGATAACTATCTGATTAGCTTGCACTCACAAAAGGCAGTATTAAGTTCCCATAATATCTTCCACTTAGTGCTCTTCCTTGAGTCATAGCCTAAGTTACTAATATGGTATTTTAAGTCTTAAAAAGAAATGTGATGCTTTGTGCATCGCTGCACAAAGGATAGAACTGGAATGGATGACCCAGAGGGTCCTTTCATTCTTGAATTCCTAAAAAATGAAAAGTTGCCTCGAATGGAAAAGTAAAAGTATTTTTGCTAGGAAGGTACAGAAAAACAGGATTTGAGGTTTTTAAATCATCTTTTTCTGAATGAAAAGTGTAATGAATGCAAGCCACACCTGTAAAATCTGCATTTCTTCATAATGTCTTCTTTTTTTTGTGAAGAAAAAGTAGTCTTAAAGTAGTCTTGAACCACACATATGATAGCATCTTACTGGAAAGTTAACAATATTTAAAATCTGGTGTTAGACTACAAGTAAAGAAGTTGGAGGAAAAACTGATTTGACCATCAGACATAGAAGATGTGTGCCAAATAAGAGGTGTTTTTACAATTAAATTCCTCTTGTTTTAAATAAACCAAGGGTGGTCTTTCACTCTGTTTTCCCTTTGTGTATTTGAAAAGTGCTGAAATAGAGGAAAAGGAAGGTTATAACACTTTCAGAAATAATTTAAAAGAGTAAGACTAATAATTACAGTGAAATGTTCCAGGGTGTTTTATTCTGTTAGCACAAAGGGTAATAAGAGCAGATGCTGTTCCAGTCCTTACAATTCTTTAGCTCATATTGATGTACAATGAAAAGAACAAAAGATAATTAATAGTCTAAGAAGAGGACACTCTTAGCAGTAAGCTGGTGTCTCAGCATCCATCTTCACATTGATCAATATTAGAATCTATAACTTCACCGATTGTTTTATGAGGTCTTTAACAAAAAGGACACAGAATTATCAAGATCATAAAAAAATGTATTTCATTCTTTTGTGGCTATAGCCTCATTATTCTGCCTGGGAAAGGACACTGTGATTCCTCTATGTCATAGCCCATTCTGAAGAGTATTTGTGTTATTTTTCGACTTGCGATCTGTGTAGTTTGTCTCAAGTGGAAGGGTCCTTCTTTCAGCCAGCTGGCCCATAAAGCAAATGTCTTTCTGCCCTCCTGGCTGGATGAGTGCTCCAGGCCCTCCCTGGGCACACGCAGCCCGTACAGTGTGGTGCCACGCAGAGCTGCCAGACTGTGGCTAACCAACCAAGTACATGCTCTGCTGGGGCTTGAGCTGGCAGGAATTTAACCAGCTCTAGCCTAAAGCAGCTTGGATGTATTCAGGCACCGCAGTGCTCTTGCTAATGAGCTCTGCCTCTCTCATAGGTGTCGTACAGAGCACAGTCCCTGCCAGCTGCAGCTGCGCAGTTCAAGCACCAGCTATGGATGTAGGGGAGGTGGTGTCTGATGGTTCACATCTCACCACATGCATATACTAACTGGTTCCTCTGCTGTAGCAGGCCACTGTAAGCACAGACCCTGGCAGGCACTTTATACCTTTCAAACACCTAAGGCACATGAATGGTTCTATAGGTAGACCTAAAACACAAGAGTAGACTAATTCTTTGACAGCTAAAGTGAGGTGGTATGAATCCCACGGCTGGCATAGCAGGATTTGGAGGTGAGAAAGAACTGAAAGCCTCAGGTTGAAAAATGGGAGAGGGATGGAAATGTAGAGTTGCTAAGAAGGGGTGGACTAGAAATTTTGTGCTGGTTGAAAGCAGTCCTGCCCTGAAGTCCACACATACTCAGGAGTTCAGGAGATGGAGACCGTGGGCTCTGTTTTGAGCTACTGCTGCTCTGTGAGCATGCTCAGCTTAACAGTCTTTCAGCTTCCCTTGACTTAATCAGATGATCAGCTCTCTGGAGCATGGGTTGGCCCTGGCTACTCCTTCCCAGAACCTGGCATGGCTGATCTCCTGTAGGGATGCAGGCCCTGTAGTAATGTGGCTTATACTGTGTTTAGAAAGCCAGATGATCCTCCATCACATTGGAAAAGACCATCCCCATCCCTGAGCTGGCAATGCTAGCTCTGAAAACATGCACAACTGCCCTGCGCTAGGACATGTGACAGACTGTGGTCTGTAGTCTTGTGTGCAGTCTTGTGTGCTGCATGGCTGTTGCCAGCTAACAGCACTTGCATCCATATCTGATGGATTCTGGGCTCAGACCTCTCAGGTGTGAGAAAGCAATTTCAGATATTTTTAGAGCTTTTGAAAATATGTGCTCCCCCCGCATCTCCCATATTCAAGTCCGCAGTGGTTGTACACATTACAAAAGGCACATGTAGACTATAGGAGATGTGCTGTTGTATGGAATGACCTAAGTGCAGTGAATACAGATAAAATGTTTTCTTACCTTTTTGAATTTAGAAAGTTAAGATGGCTTTTTCTATTGTTCCCTGTAGCTGGGAAGAAAAGGGACCCCAGCAGGGTTCAGGAACTCCAAGGGCAATGTCCCTCTCCTGGCCCAGTACTGTTCAACATGGTTTGGGTGCAACACAGACCTTGGTGATGTTCAGGAGGGGGAAAGAGTACATCCTTGGTTTCAAGGAGTCCGGCCCCTGGTTTGGGTGGAGTTGGCATCACTTAGCAGGTGCATCAGAGTGACAAGTCAAGAGTTAGCACAGTTTCTGCAAATAAAGGACTTTTCCAGTGCCCAGTAAAACCATCTGTAACTGTGGGAAAGAAAGTGTTCTCATCCAAACATAAAGAAAAATCTAGGGAAAATTCTGAACTTTACGTACCATTTAGCACAAGTACTGTTTTATAGCTTTAGATCATTGAAATCTGTATTAAGCACTCTATCTGTTCATATTATTACTGGAAACAAGTTGGCTAACTCCTAAGCACTAATGGCACATATATTGTATATTTGCATGGGGTGTGAAATTACATCAGAGCAAAACTTTTATTTCTGTACTGATTTGTTGCTTTTGAGTCAGCAATTTTATTTTCTTACATGAATATTTCTCCAGACTCAGTCTTTTCAGCAAAACAACATATGTTAAGGTGCTGAGTGATCTCTACTAGAAGAATTTCTTACGTTCTTCTCTATTTTATATGCATGGTTATTTTCACAATTCACTAATATCACTAATAAGTAAAATAGATAAATATCACTAATCACATTTGGAAGAAGTGGGGCTACACTCTAAATATGGTGCCAAGATCCAAGCAAGGCTCAGTATGTCGATTAATGCTTAAGTGTATGAGTTCTAACTAATGCAATGAAAGCAGAACTGCATTGCCCAGAAAAGCCTTTAGGTAGGAAGAGACAGGCAAGCTTCTGCAGAGCAGAATTGTTGGGTTCCTGTGTGACTGCCAAGGAGGCTACCTCAGGAAATAACCACGTTCTGGTTAGACTGAGGGAAGCTGGAGATGGTGTGAACAAGGTGATGAGTACCCAGCCAGGGAAAATGGTGCCGTGGCTGTTTCTCCACCTCAGCCCAAAGAAATTCTGCTACTCCTCACAGTTTTGCTGTATGTCACCACCACTTCATACTGGTATGCTGTGCCTGTGCCTAAAGTCTCTAGGGAAGGTGGTTTTCTGCATTCTGCTGTCTGACTGCAGCAATGAGGTCTCTCACTAGAGCCAAAGCAGATCCCCATGGTTAAGACATGGTTCAATTTACTTCTCAGTCTTTGTGCTTAAATGAACAATGTAGAATATTAAACCAGTGTCAATTGCAAAGGGATGGTCTTGTTAAGACTAGACCCTTGCCTCTTGCCACCTTGATCACCCTGAGCTTGAGCTCAACACATTACTTCCTGAAGTGTTCCATTGCCTCTCCTTGTAAATGCAAGGTACTTCTAAGTCTTTCGCTCTAGTAAATTCTGTGTTTCTCAGATACTTTGTACAAAGTGTATCAAGAAATCAATATACATAATAAAATAGGGTGTAAAAGGCTTCCAGAATGCCATCTAACACTGTGACACCTGGATTGCTTCAGTGAACATAAACAACAGCATGCAGAAGCAAACTCATTTTAGGCACAGGACAGATCCTACCACCTTTACTACTGGCCCCTCAGATAAATCCTTTAATGTCTCTAAGAGCCAGGCCTCAGCATGCTTGAACCTAACTTTCAAGCTAACCCTTCAAGTTTTCCCACTGGTTTGATCTTGGGAGCAGTTAGTGCCTCAGGCAGGGCCAGCAGCTTTCCCTCTTGACCCTTGGGATTTTACCCTTCCATGGGCCAAGCAGAGGTGGCCCAGGTAATGTGTAAATCAAATGTGGACAATCTTTAAAAACATATCAACACGTGAGAGAAAATTTGCTGATTTACTTCATCATTGCCTAAGGAACTTGCAGACAAATTGAATCATCTGTTCATTAGAAGAGGAGAGAAGGGATCCCAGAGTGAAGAAGACAGAAAAATTAATCTGCATGCATTTTGTTTTATTTTCCAGATACCTCCATCATCTACCATTCTTGATGTGAAACACAAATTTCACAAAGCATGTAAGTACTATGGCTAGCAGGCTGGAGGCATGGTTAGAGGCCTTTCAGCTTGGAGAAATTGTCAAATTTATTTTTCATGAAATCTCGCATTAAAGCTGAGGCTGGCTTGACAGCTCCAGTGCTAAATAAGAGCAGTGTTTGGACTAAGGTTCTACTGTAGCTATCATGGATGTGAAAGTCTGGAAGGAGAGGACTGCATAATTTATCACTGCCAGCCCATGAGGGGCAATGCTTTTCTATCTTCTTTTTAACATTACACAGTGTCAATTCGAGACCACAACCGCATTTGCCCTCACAGCATTCTATTAGATAAGCTTCGATATTATTAGACTGGTTCAGCTGGCCATAAACAGACCATATAAACCAAATAACTGCTGTAGAGCGGAGTGATTAAATGACTTATCTGGGATTGTGCAGGCAATCTTACAGACTTCGCAACAGACTCAGCCATGTCCAGTTTCTTAATGGTCAGGGCAACCTCCCTTTCTTCCAGTACCGCTTTTTTTGTTTTTCATATCCATGAGGAGGGGAGAAAGTAGTGGGGGAGAGGGTAATTTTTGCACATGCAGACTACAGATATGGACCTTGTACATGAGAATAGATGAGAGCAATCATGCTAAAAAATCCTTCTTTACTTCCTGCCAGAGAACAGAACAGTTTTGCTGAACGCTTCCTTTCTGCCTCCTCCTAGCTACCTGCTTCCAGCCCGTGCTAGAGGGAGATGGTTGAAAAGGTGAAAGTAAGAGCAATGAAAGTAGCCGAGCACCAAAGTTTAATTGCGTTTACCATTATCCCCTGAATTGCTGGTCAGGATCTTGGGAAGTGGGGCCAAATGGACCTGATGTACAGTGTATAGTATGCCTTGAGTTCTGCAATGCCAAAATACTGCTGTATCTGTGTTTGTAGAGATCCTAACTGTGCCACCCTTGCTCCTAGACTGAGAAATGTTTCTCTCACTCCTGCCTCTAGGAAGTAAAGTGCTACTTGTGATGAGGACTGGTAACCTTGAGCGTCACACTCATTTGAGATGTGCTGGTCTATGCAAGGCCTATTAACTAGAACTGGACTTCTTAGAACTACAAAGGTATTTAGTTGAGTAGAAAAAGATGCAACAAGAATTAAGGGTACAAAGTGAAGCCCAGGGAAACTCAAATTTGGAATGAGGTATTTGATTCCAAGAAGCAGGAGGGTTTTCTGTTGGAATAAGCATCTTAGATGATAGGTTTTCATTATTTTTACAAAAGAGAGTGTATTCAACTAAAGGCTAGATGCCTTTCACAAAAAAAAAAAAGCTTTAGTCAGACACTAATACTGAATTCAAAGTAGGGTAAGTAGAAGAAATATTATGCTTCTCCTCTGTCCTTAGAATTTTATAAAATAAAGCTGAATGCTTCTGTGATTGCACAGTTTCAGTTGATGAAGCAAAAGGCTGTTGACCTGTCTGCTCCAAAACTACTTGTTTTCACTCCCTGTAAGGTCTTGTAAAATGCAAAATGGTAAAAGTTCAAAAACCCCAGAGCTGAATATGAAAGGACTGAGTGCATAAGTTTTAATATTTCAATAAGAGTATGTCTTCCCATCAGTTTGTGAAATGCAGTGTGTTTCTGCCTAGAGTCTCTTAAATCAATTGGAACTGGATTTATATTGATGCAGCTTAAATCAGGTGAAGATCATTGGCACAGAAGTTTATGCCAATTTAACTGTAATGAGGTTTTTAATGGATTTAGGCTAAAATGGTACAAGTCTGTGTATGAGCCATTTTAATGGCATCTGTTTTCATATTTGGAGGTACCTTACTCCTGATGTAGGTGGAGTTGAGTATAATGGAAGACTGTAAGCAATACAACAAAGCATGATACAAATAGTGAACTGAAACTCTGACAGTACAGCATTTTACAGCACATGGAAGGGCTGGCATGTGCCTTCAATGCTTTTTCAGTTTTCAATTTTTTAGTTCAATCGCCACCATTCCCAGGAGTACACCGTGTCAGTGCCCTGTGTCCTTTCTTCCCATTCCAGCTCATTGCTTTGATCTCTCTTTTCTATCCAGTTCAGCCTGGATGTTGTTGTCTCATGAGGTTCCCCCTTCCTCCTCCTTTCCCACTTGCAGAGAACAAACCTTCCCTTTTTTCTCTTCGTATAGTTTGGAGGATGGCAGCTTATAAGACTACAGTTCTTTTAGGCAAGAGCTGAGAAGGGGCTGAAGCTGATCTGTGGATGCCTTTGGTTAGCATGCTATTTTGTACTAGCTTGTGCATTCATTTCTGTCATTTCTGTGTGCCAGACTCACATGTTCCCCTATAATCTCTTGCTAAAACACACGCCTACGCACACCCCCTTCCAGTCTCCCTGTCTTCATACATTCTCCTTTGATCACTCATGCAATTAAGCTTTCTTCTCAGCTGGTATCTTGTCAGCCCTTCAGTGAGAGGAACCCCTGTGCAGCAATTTCACAAGCATCATCTCTGTCACTGATCAGTTTTCACTGCCTGATTCAAGAAAGGAGGAAAAAGACTGAATTATGAATTGCAGCACAGGAGGCTGTTAATCATTAAAATTAAAGATGCAAGTGACACATATAACACATTACCGCTCGGGAGTTTTTAAGTCAGTCAAACATTTGTTTGGATATGTGTTTATACAAAAAGCAGAATATGGACTTAGAAGTCCAGGAACAAATACTCCTCATCCCTCACTTCAGCAAAACTGTTTCTACTGAAACAACCCCTGTGCTTTCTGTGTCACTGAGTCGAGGGGGGGAAATCCCAGTTTTATCACGGGAGATTTGGGGATCTATGAGCTCTCAGTGGAGAATAACCAGTTAAGGCAAACTGCCATTTCCCTGGGAATTCAAAGGCTTTCTCCAGACTGAAGACTGCTGTTTTGTATCAGCCCCTGGTTGCTGTAGCCACTGGCCCTGGCAGGGACTGGCAGTACCAAGCAGGGTCAGCACAAAATAGCAGTTTCCCTGTTGCAGCCTTCCAGTCATCAGCTCTACAGGGGCTTTCTGTAACAGATGTTAGATCCAGGCTGTCACGCTTAATAGCAAGCATCACACCTGCCCACCATGAATCTGTCTAATCCTTTTTAAACCTACTTACAGTTTTGACCTCAGCAAAATCCTCTGGGAAGGAGTTCCACATTATAAGTATGGTGAGGACAAAAATACATCTCCTATAGTGGCATCATACAAATGTCTATACTTCTACTGCTTGATGTTTTCTGCCTGAAATTGAGTGGCAGCTGAGTGCCTGGGTGTTACTGGCCATCACACTGTGCTAAGGTACGGTCAAAGAAACCGCAATCAAATTGGTGACGTGCAGCAGATGACTTTACTACTATTTTCCTGATTCCTTTGGCTAGGTGGCAGAGGTGAAATGAAGCCAAAAAACTAAGTGTATGAGAAGGAAGCCTTTTGTCCCATTTTCTCTGTTGCTTATAATGAGTCGGGTACCTGGTGTTTTCTTTATCTATAAAGATTACGTTTTCAGTGGGAAAAGAAATACCTTGTAGGCTAAACTTTGCAAGCTCTTGTCCTTGGCCATAACTCTTCACCTTTAATTTATTTTTATCTTTGCAAAATGGTGGGGGAGGAAATCTTACAGATAGAAAATGAAAAACTGTAATAATAATGCTAATTCAAGTATCACATAACTAAAATAAAATACCTCTAGAACATGTAATATAGTGGAATTGGTGATCATTAAATATTTTCAAGGTTACTGCAGAAAAGTTGCTGAAAAAGCTCTTGAAAAAAGAGGAAGAACAGAAAGGAGAGGGGAAATAAGATCTCAGCAATACTGTAACAAACTCATGGATGCAATCTCCTGCACAAGGAGGTAGAACAACTAGAGCTACTCTTTGAAGTCAGAAGAGTGAGCTTAGGGAGGCCAGAAATTGCCCTCTAGGTGGAAGGAGCAGGCAGGGAAGGACGGGCAGATGGGAGGAAATCTGGCCGTGGGTGAAAGGGAAAAAGAGAAGTTGAAGAGAGAACTGAAAGCATCACGTGCAGAATATCCCAATCTGCAGAGGGGAATGAAGTGCTCAAGGAATAAGGAACATTACAAGCTGCCAGCTGTCCCAATAAAATATTAACTCCTAATCCTTCATCTCCAAAACTGCAGGCCCCACATCTAAGCTAACAGATGTTACACAGGGTATTTAAAATAAGCAATGTCAATGAGAGTGAATCATTAAGAAAGAAATTGTCAGTAGGTGGCACTCATGAATAAATAGCATCATTTCTGGACACTATGAAACTTTAGAATTCTGCTATACTATCTTCCAACTGCTTCTTGCAGGTATTTCTATAGCGATCCTAAGAGGTATGTTCCCTGGAAAACCAGTGAAGTATTTTCTGTTGCTTTCCTCTAGACAAAGGACAAGGAGAAAGACAGTGCAACTCCTTCTTCACGGTTGGGACCAATCTCTCTTTTAGCCTCCTCCTTACAGGCTCTAGGGCAATGTGTTAGGATGCACTCATATGCCAGGTTTTACATACTGATCTCATCCTGCATGTCCCCCAGAAGCCGTAAGAGAACAGGCAGCCCCTTAGATGTTACCACTCTCCAGACCACCTGGTCAGAGCGTACCCTCTCTGACTCCATGCACAAAAGCAAGATCAGAGGCTCCTGTGCAGGCTCCTCCAACACACTATTTCACTGAGTCTATCAAACACTCCCACTGACTTCCAAGTGCCTTGAATAAGATCTTTATTGCCTAATGCAAGGAGATACCTTATCATCTCTGAGGCCTCTGCATATTCTCCCTCCTTCCCTTCTCAAAATTACCTCTGACTGCCTCCAGCTCACTTGTCCCCACAATTGCCTGAGTAGTGCTCAGCTCAGCCAGCGCTGAGCAGCTGGAAGGAGAGCAGCATTTTAAAACAGGTTATTGTTCACCCAAACCCCTGAAGCAGATCTTCAAAACACAGAACAGTGGAAGCTGAACTGGCCTGGTGAAGAGCAAGGAGAAGAATCTCTCATTGCTTAGAAATCACAAGGCAAGCCTTATGAGAGGAGCTTAAGGCACATGAGGTACTAAAACTAATCCTTTAGTGAGGGAGGTCCTCTTTCTTGTCTCCTGTCCAAAAAGTCTGTTGAGGGTTTTTACACTGTGAATCTGCAACTTTCATTTTTAATGACATTTGAGAGCTAGTAGCATGATGCCAAGAGCAAGAGCCTAAGGAATAGCTTCATATTTTGCCAGGCCTGTGCTAAAATGCAAGAGCTGGATGCAGAGCTGTTGCTGCAAAGGATGACTGTTCACACTGCATCATGTAATTCCCTTCTAGAGGCTGGCTGCGATGTTAAACTGCAAGGCTCAGAGAGGTGAGAAAGGATGCTGTGGGGATTAGTCATTAAGAGCAGTACCAGGGAGAAGGGTGACTGCTAAGCCAGTGCCTTGCCTACCGGCTCTGTATAATCAGGACTGTCTGATAACACAGTCTTGCTGAGAACCTGCAGTTCCTCTGATTTCTCCACAGTCTGTTACAGCCGGATTCTCAGGTTGAAGAAAGTTAATGAAATCTGTCAATTTTGATGCCTATAGAGGCTCATGTGCCCAATGAATACACCTGCTGGGGACTCAGAGAAGCTGAATTATGGTATTTATAGCTCTCCCAATCTGACTTCATAGTCTTGGCCTGTCAATCAACCAGGAGCCCTTCATGTGTCTCATAAACTGAAGAGACCCAAATAAGTTATATCTAGGGCATAGAGCTTTCCAGAGGGATCTTTCTTCTGCCAGAATAGGAGATCAGTCTTTGAAATAGCCAAAATTTTGGAAAGAAGGCAACAACGTCATCCTGCCATGAGTTGCCTTGAGAGAAAGGCAGCTGCAAAGTCTACAGCTGTTAACAAATCTCAAACTCCTTCCTTCCCGTCTTTATCCTAAGTAGTTTACTCTAGCCCAGAGTCACAGCTCAAATCTGTATATGAATGAGTTTTCAAAGGGACAGGGAGTATCCTGCTGTACAGGCTATCTGGCTGCAGAGCTCACAGGCCCAGTGTTACATCCCCAGTGCAGATTTGCAGAGCACATTGGGTGGGCAGTTACATCCAACTATTGTTTTCAATAAATTTTCCCATCTCTGCATTCATAACAACTCAAATGGAAATTAACAATGAAGGTGAATCACTAGGAACGGGCAGTTATTGCAAATGGGCACTAAGAAGTACAGTGATTTCATCGAGGTAAATTGCTCATTCATCTATGTTGACTTTGTAAATGAAAATGACTAGATTAGGAGGAAACATGATGATATTTATTTCATCTTATATTTATAATTTATGTTTCTTTTATCTTAGTCACACAGCAGATAGCAATAGAACTAGTTTACCATGAATTTCAATATCCCTCAAATGACACAGTCCTGAGATCTTTTTACTTCTCTATGCCTGTCAACACAACTCAGTTTACTAGCAACTCCTTGAATTTCTTGTTACTGCCGCAGTGAGGCTTGTATATACTTAAACTCTTTACTTTTTGTTTTGCAAGGCTAAGCACAAAGTAAGCAACAGTTCCTGCCACAAAACGCAAACCAGTCACTGCCACCTTCCTCACCAGCTCACAATCTGAGATCTAATCCATGAGGAAATTGCTTCCTGCCTCTGCAGTGCGTGCATGTCAGAACAGAGACCTACGTTCTTGCCCTGGCATGCTGCTTTAGCCATGAGGCCAGCCTGTCCTGATTTCTGGCTTAATTTCTGATCTGTGCAAGAAGTATCAGGAGGATAACCTCCTCTCAGCTTATTTGTGGCGTATCTGTGCAAATCTCTCTATACAAAACACAAGAGTCTGTCTGCTGGTACAGATTTGCTTAACTTGAATTTATGCCTTAGCTGTCAAAATAATTGAAGTACACCTGTGAAAGCTGGAAATACTTTCACTTCTTTTGCAATAACCAGTCAGGAAATGAGAATGGCATCATTGACCTAACACAGTTAAAAGAAAGAAGGTGGCAAACTGAGTTAGCCTCATGATTTTCATCTTCAAAGTGACTGAAAATTTACATTATACTTAGACACCAAAATCTCTCTTTTTTTTTTCTCCCACATCCTGGGTCGGAATTACAGAAAACCAATTCTGGCCAATTTTCAAAAGGGACAGACAATGCATGGAGTGCTCTAGCTGCAGTCACAGTGGTGTAGCCATCGGGTAGCCTTCCAGAAGGTGCCATGCACTTCACAGACACTGTTTTGCATCCTGAGCTGTGTTCACAAACCTCCCATTCGAGCCCTGACGCATGTGTCTCTTGTTGACACCGCTAAAGCCCAGAACTTGCAGTTGGACATTTGTAGCTGGGGTGCTGATGTCTTACTCCTTGCTCCTAACTATCGGACTTAATACTGAGAGCAAGCACCAGACTAGGCACCTGCAGTTCACTTTTGCTGAGCATTTGAATCTCGTTATAAGTTGTGGAGAAAGAACTATTAAATCAGTCTGAAAAGCATCTGATCAGATATCCCTGGAGTTTTGCTTTCTGAAACGTACATGTGGTTACAAAGAATATTTTCATTATGTACTGAATTAGGAAACTATGGCTGAGGTTCGGCTCACCCAGCTGGTTTAGAAGCAGTGCACTTAGTAACACAGAAACTTAAGCAAGCCTTTTAGGGTCAGATTTTCAAAGCATTTTGGTCTTCTCCAGATAACAATAAAAGCCAGAGGGCCAACTGGGATTTCTGAAGTCTGATGATTCACACTGAAATGGATGTGATGTTTAAAACTTAGGTCTTTAAGACTTGATCCAAAACCAGTGGGAGTCATGCTATTGACTGGGGTGAGTTGTGTGCTAGGCACCTTCTCCCTTTTGAGCTTCTTTTTCTCATCTATAAAGTAAGAATAATTAATCTGCCTTTCAGCCACCTTGGGATCTTTTGTCGGTTTTGGCTGTGATCCCGTAAGAAACATTGGGGAAAAAGAATGACTTAAATATATGCCTAATGACCTATTGAACTGGAGGGAGTAAGGTGTTTAAAACACAAAAGCCAGGCTATCCATTAATGCTCATAGAAATAAGATGACCTTCAGAAAAAACAGCAATATTTAAACCAGCAATAGAAAAAGTGAAGATCAACTCAAAAACTTTAATGGAAATTCACATTATTTCTCTTTTTTTNATTACAGATATTTCAGATGAGTAATATAATAAAAGAAAAGGCAGCGAATCTATTGAGATGTAGCTTGAAGCAGAACTGGCCCTCTCTGTTCTCTGGGATATTGTTCCCAGCTGAGATTTACAGGGCTCTAACAATGCATCACAAATGTCATTCTATGTAAACAATCAGAGAACAAATGTGAGATGCTATTTAAATGCCTCATTAAGAAAAGGAAATTTCATAGCTAGATTCTTTGTTTTTCTTGCCTTTGCAGTAGATTTAATTGACAGATCTAGATGAGAAATACCAAAATTTGTTAATCAGAATTTTCTATTAGTTACAATGTGTCTTATATTAGTGCCTGTGGCTCAACTGAGAAAAGGACAGAGCAAGGCCCTACAAAAATAATCTAGACCCTAGAGAATATCTAGTCTCAGGTAAAATGAAGAATGAAAGCCTACTGAACTGTTAATAGAAGACACCAAAGTAGTTTTGGTTTTTAAACAGCTCCTACATCAATTTAAACTTGAGCATTACATTTTTGTCTGAAGAACAGATAGACTTCCAGCGTTAACCTCGTGTTCACCACCAGCTTCATGTGGGTTTACTGTTCATTCAGGGAATTCGGAATACTAAAAGCCACAGTGGGTCTTCATGTTTGTGAAAATAATCTCATAATGTCCTTTAATAAGACAGATGCCTGTTGGTTATGGCAGGATCAAGATTACTTCAGGCTTTTAAACATGCTCTACATCTACATCAGGTTTTTCATAGGAGTCCCTGTGCTTTTGGACAGCTGGGTTGGACAAATGGCTTTCCAGAAAGATTCAACGGTTTCTTACGAGGGGCTGTATGGAATGGATCTGCATGAAATGTCCCAGGGACTTCTTGTGAAACAGACCCAACAGGCACAGAAGAGTAAGCGAATCTCCCATGCCAGAATGCAAGGAACCTACCTCATTCTTGGAAAACTCTGGGAGAGCATGAGAAAAAAAAATGACAAGCCCCATGGTGTCATCTCTGCTAGACAGGTTAGAGAAGAGGCAGCAACTTCAGCTGCTAAGTTCAGGCTTTCCCCCAGGTCTTCTCTGCCTCATGCCTCCCCTGGCTGTGCTTCTGCAGCCCCTGGCTTCCACGGGGCCCAAGTAGCTGCAGTTCTGGGGACAGGGTCAGGTGAGCAGGACAAGAGCAAAGGAGGCTATTCAGACCTGAATGTGAAGGATGTCACCCTGTGATGGTGACTTGTTCTGCATTTGTTTACACACTCTCTGTCTCTCTATTTGTAGCCTGTTTATTTATTTATTTTCCTGTTTGGGCACGGGGGGATAGAAACCCTAAGAACAACCAAAATAAGAAATCTTTCAAACAAAACTTGATATTTGCTATTGGAAAGAGAAGCCAGTCTCTGAGGCTCTGTGATGTTTCACCTACTACTTTCTCTTTCAAATGATTTTAGTCTCTTTTTCGAATGTTTGAAAACAAGCAAACACATACACAAATAGGTGGGGCCTCTGAAAGTGTGGAAAGCTTAGCATCTAGCTAAGAGCAGATGGGGACTCCTCTGGAATTTGCTCATTTATAGCAGAGTGATCCAATTTTTCCTGGAGTATATAACAACCCTGGTATCCATTAGGTAACAGCAGTGGTTGCTGTATTCCGATTTAGAAAGCTGACAACATGACATTTAGTTTGACCATTGCTGAGGACTGTCTTAATTTACACTCAGGTGACTGCATGGCATCACCTTTATTGAAGGAACATTTCTGATCTTTAAAAAAAAAGACACTGTTCTTGAGGTTTTGAAGATCTGTCATAAACTTTCCATTTCCAACTGAGGAGCTGTGTGAGTCGAAACACACTGGATTCACTACTGGCTAGATGCCTTGATATGAAATGAGCTTTGAACGTTGCAAATTTTAGCCATGTTTCCTGTATGATCTGAACACGATTTACCACATAAAGGTACAGGCATTTGAGCCCAGGGGAAAGGGGGGTGATTCTGTATATATTTTGCTCCATTTTGCTTTTAGATAAACTTTTAAATTATTTAGCATGCACCTTGGAAAGTCTTAACTTTTCCTTCATCTCTTTTGTTGTTACTGTTGTGATGACATACATTGGATGTGGGCTTAAGGCTGCAACCTAGAGACTAGGCTGTTTTCAAGGCACATTTACATTTTGACTTGGTTTTGGGGTAATGTGGCTCATACTTTTGATTTCCCATCAAAATGAATATAGGAGGTACCATGTTTTCCAATGAAGATGTCCAGCTTAGAAAGCTGAGTCATGCTTAGAAGCAGTTAATGAGACTGGATTTTCTTCTTTAGGCAGGCAAACTTAACTTCATAGCCTGCCAAAGAGAAGTTACCAAAACTTCAGGCAAAGAAAAGAAAGTTTATAGTCTAAATTATTCCATAAATGTGGTTAGAAAGAAAATCTGGAGGCAGAAAAAGTAAAAAGAGAACTGTACATGGAAAATCAGAGGCTGAAAAAGAACCAGTAAGCCAGTCCCTGAACACAAGACTAGTTTTTTTTTCTGGGTTTAAATATACAACCTCAATTTTTCCATGAACAACTCTGAATTCTGAAACAAAAGCCATGTTTCTACAGCATCAAAAATATTTTGTAAAAACTTTCAACTAATTCTGCCTGCAAATAAGGTCAGCTCCAAAAATTGTTACTGAATGGTAAAAAAATAGAACAAACAGGAGGTTATGCCAGTGGTTTATTTGCTTTAAACAACGTATGTTGCTCTGGTTTAAATGCATACTAACAGGAAGGCAGTAATTTTTTTATATTTGCCATTAGAGTGCAAGTTCAGAATTCACCAACAGTCTAGATCAGTTGTGGCTGTAACATTTAGAGAGGAAAATCAGTAGAGGTATTCAAAGGCCATTAAGTGTTTGCCATATAGATTGGGATGAAACGTCATCCCTCAAGTATGAGAATGAACATACTTACCAAGCAATATTACCATAATCAAGTCCCTCATGGGCTGCGTTTGTATAACTGGAAAAGCCATTTGCTGATCAGTTTTAAGCATGTTACACTTCTTCCTACATGGCTGCCTTGTGGTTGATACGCAGACAGCTTGCCTGGGCTCTTTTCCTGCTGGGAGAGCTTGGGATGGCAGGTCCCGTGCTCTCCATGTGGGCTAGAGCATCACTCACAGCGTGCATGGGAGGTGACTTGGAATTTTTGCTGTTTGTCCTCACAATGTCGGTATTCGCTGGAAAAGTACTGTAGCCTCGTTTCACAGCAGGGGAATTGCAGTAGGCAGAGGGAAAATTATTTGTCCTCTGTTGTAGAGTTGAGATGGGAAGAACAGTTTCCCAAGTCTCGTGGCAGTGCTTCTGAGGCACTGAAACCTCTGATCAACCTAATTGAGGTGGTGGGATGGGGGAATTAAACCAGCCAAAATAAACTTCTCCCAGGAAGGACATGGGAACATGACTGAGCCTCCGGCTCACATGCTAGTGTCTGATCTGCTGCTAAAGCAGGGCAGATTTGTGCTGCCTTTTCCTCATCGTTCGTGGAGAAACTACAATTTAGCCCTGTTATTAGTGGGGATTAATTTTCAGTGTGGTGAATTTACCAATGAATTTATGAGAAGTTAATTTGCACTAAGGAAGAAATCATGTCAGTTCAAATGTGTTCAGCTAATTGTTGATGGCATTGGTGTGGCCATTAGATACAAAAAACACATTGCTATTAGGCGTTAGCGAGGGAACGCATCCTGATTAGATTAGAGGCTGGAGAGAGCGCTATCCCCTGGACAGTCAAATATCGAAAGAAAATTATAATTCATTGGCATATTTTATTAGCTAATTAACTAAGGAATGCTTTTAAAGAAACATAGCTAGAGCCTGGGGTAGGACTCTCCCCTACCCAGCACATCAGTGGTAGAGGCACAAATGAACTTTTGAGCCATCTTTGCTGTATCGGCTGTGATTGTTGGACGACTGGGTACTTTCTGGTGCTGGAACGTAAATCAGCAAGGCCCCAAGCCCGCTGTAACGTGCACTGGCACCGTACCCCATTCAGACAGCGTGCAAACAGCACAGGGTAAAGCAGAAACCTCGCCAGTTCTCTGCTCTTTGCCCCTTGTGCAGCTCTGTGGAGAGCTGCTACCTAAATGTACTTTGCAGTCGTGCTGATCACGGTGGTATCCAAACTAGAGCTTTCTGAAGTGAGGAGGCAATGACCTGTGTTATCAGTGTCCTGAAACACAGTGTATCTGTAACACTGCGAGGCACAGCACTCTCTGTTCTCTCAGAGACTGGCACAGGCTGAACATGAACAAAGGTTTTGAAAGAAACAACATTTTAAAACAGACCTTTATGTCCTATTGCTCCTGTTTTCTGAGACCATGAGGATGGTCAGATACCTGTGTTTAAATGCTCTGCTTTGCTGCCTATGAAACCCTTGGATTGACTACTGCCACACCAGTAAAAGTATTTGAGCTGCTAAGGATTCAGATAGACAGCAACTGATTTCATAAACCACCAAACATTAAGCTGCATTTTTAAAAATCCCAGGTTAGAATATGGACAGACAGATAGAGAAGGAAGGATAATTTTAGTCCCTGAAACACATATTCAGTTTGCCAAATGTATGTTCCTTAACGTGCAGTTTCTCATGTTTGGGTCACCCTTTGTATGAAGGCTTCACTGGTAGAGTTTATATTTAGGAAGGGAATTCTGCTCAATTTCTCACATCCCCCTGATACCTCAACAATTATCTTTGTTAGCCTTTTTGAACTTGTAGAGACAAGAAAATCAAAGACAAAGGTAACTGCCAGAATACAGATCCTCAGTCGGCATAAATTACTCATCTCGCTTTTAACTGGGGTTGGCATTTCAGAGCCAGAACACAACTGTCTGCAAATATAAAGCAAATTCAGTGCTATTTTATTGCATGGATCACAGGACGCAATCCTCCCTGGATGCCCCCAGTCAAGACTCCCCAAACTGATTATGCAGAGTCCAGCTTCACTGAGCAACCTGCCCTGCACCACCCCGCAGCGAGAGCGGACACCTCTGCGCAGTGGCTGTGTGTCACACAGGCAGCAAGGGCAGTGAGAAGCCCAGGAGAGGGGATCCAGCCCTGCAGGGATGCTGCTCTGGTCCGGGCAGAGTGTGTGTGTCACACTGCTGCAGCTGAGCACTGGTGCCCGACTGCTGTGCCCTGCTGCAGCACCATGCGTTCAGCACCTCCTCACCTCTTTGCAGTGATGAAGCGTAGTCCCTTATGGGAATGCTGCTTCGAGCTCCAGGCTTGTCAGGGTATCTATTTTCTTGTTTCTCTGTATTCTGCTCTACGGTTGTTATTAATGAAATAAAGAAGAGAGCCTCATTCCCTTTCCCTTCCCTTGCCCACACACATTAATTTAAATGCAAATCCACACAGAAAGATCAAAATTAATTATACTTTCTGCAGCAGGCTACATGGAAAATTGAAATGCAGCGGGCTGGATTTTCTTTTTCCTTTTCTCTTTTTTTTGGAAGTGGAAAGGAAACAATGTAGCAAAAATATTAAAATATGTCTGTAAATGTTGCATACTTGCTTGCTTTTAGTTTCTGATGCTCTGTGCTTGCCCAAATTTCCACAGCTGCTTTCAGTGTCAAGCTGTTTCAGAAGGAAAATTGAAAGCGTAATCTGCTAGTGACATAAATTGACCTCTAAATGACAAATAATATTCTGTTTACCGCTAATAACAATCGATCTTCATTAAGAAAAACTATGCTGACTCTTAAGAGATTTGTCCATTATTGCCTGATCAGAATATAGCTAAAGTCTGAGATTTTTTTTTTCAGGGAAATAAAGGTATGGGGGAGAGGAGTGTTCTGTTCCTCAACGAGTTCAGGCATTTATATAATTTGTTTTCAATGAAAATGCAATCAGGTGGATTTGTGACCCAAGGTGCAGTGCAGAGTTCCACAGGCTGGAATTCCACATCTGGGCACAGTCACAGCAGATTAACTGCTTGCAGGAGCCAATGTGTGGACAGGTCTATCCTGTTTGCCAGATCCTGGGCAAATAAAGCAAAATTCTGACAATTTTTAAGGGGAATGGCTGCAGGCACTGTATGCAATGTAATACTCTTTGCTATAGAGACATTAGGTATGTTCTGAAAAACCTTCTGGATCAGGTCCTGCGGGGCTTCAGTGGAGGTGCCAGGGTGACAGTTACGTGACTTTATGCAGGAAAAATGGATGCTCATAGATTTGAAGCATTTAAGGCCAATGGGAATAATCAAATGAACAGCTAAAAATGAAGCATGCAGACACTTCGTCAGGCTGGGGCTTACTTGCTTAGTAGTCTGTGGCAAATGAGTGGTGTTCTGCTCCTTGGCCAGACCCTGTTCTTAGCACTGTTGGTCTTGGACACTGATGTGTCTGGACACATCAATTCAGCCAGCCCACCGCTTGCTCTCTCTGTGCAAGCAGTGTGGTTGTAGCTAGATACATTCATGTATTACAAAAACCAGAAGAAAGAAATGGATGCTTATGATCAAATAGCTCCTTTTCAAATTCCATATGTCATTAAGAAAGTGGTTATTTGTGTCCCCACAGCAACTAGAGCTCAAGGTACCTTTGTAAAATACATGGCCAGAGATCTTCCCTGGAAAGCTTAAAAATTAAACAAATAAAAGAAAATGGGATTTATCTCTGGGTATGGAGCCATTAAAAACAACATCCTTTTCAGTACCCTGCTGAGATTTTACTGACCAGGACACACTGGATCTGCTCTTTCCACTGACTTCCCATACAAACATGGATCTAGTTCAAGACCTTGCTCCTGCCCTTTAAATATTCTGATACACCATATCAAAGGTCCTTCTACAGGAAAAAAAAACAGCCTAGCTGAACTACCCCGTATCCAGCAGGTACCTTCCCAAGGTCCTGTGCGCTAAAGACTTAGCGAGAGCTGGAAGCAGCGTACAGTTGGTAGCCCGGCCCCTGTAAGCCCAGCCGGGCTCAGGAGCTCAGGAAGGTGCCAGGCCAGTGCAGCTGGGTGGTACCTGGAGGGGGCCTGGCTAGAGCTGGTCTCTCTGCACTAGCCCTGAAAAACAAAGACCCAGATGATTGCGCAAGGCATTTAGCAGGTCAAAGCAGCAAAACATCTTCTGGTCTGCGGCCAAAGAGGGCCTTTCAGATGGGGCCATGTAAAGAGACACTGGGGCCTTGCTTGTCCCAGGCTTGATGCTGAGAGCTGCAGTTCCTCAAGTGGGCTGGTCATTCAGATTGCAGTACTCAGCAGCTGTTATTTATTAAATTACATATTATTTGAAGGCAAGCATAGTAAGTAATAGTTTCAGATACTTTCTGTATTCATCTTGTGGCCCAGCTTAGTTTTACTGTGGTTTCTTAGGTGTGCTTTGCTTACTGCCATTATGCTCAGGAATCACTCAAGTGGAATGTCAGCACAATAAATCCCACAGCCTTTTCGTCCAAATAAAAGCAGAAAGCAACAGCTTCAAGTCATTTCAGCATCCCACTTTCCTGCTGTCAGCTCAGTGAAGCAAAAGTATGCAAACTTCAGTCCAGCGAAGGCTGCAACTGTCAGCACGGTGATATCTCCATCTATTTCTGTTTTCTCAGAAGCATTCCTGAGAATGCTCAAACACACCTGCTGCAACCAAGAGAAACAACACTTATGACCATTGCTGTTTGAGGTTGCTGTTGCGGTTTAACCCCAGCCAGGAGCTAAGCACAATGCAGCCGCTTGTTCACTCCCTCATGGTGGGATGGGGGAGACAATCAGAAGAGTAAAAGTGAGAACACTTGCAGGTTGAGAGAAAGACAGTTTAATTCATAAAGCAAAAGCCACACAGGCAAGCAAAGCAAAACAAGGAATTTGTGCACTGCTTCCCATTGGCGGGCAGGTGTTCGGCCATCTCCTGGAAAGCAGGGCTCCATCACACGTAACAGTTACTCGGGAAGACAAAAAGTCATCACTCGAATGTCCCCCTTCCTTCTTCTTCCCCCAGCTTTATATACTGAGCATGATGTCATATGGTATGGAACACTCCTTTGGTCAGTTGGGGTCAGCTGTCCTAGTTCTGTCCCTTTCAACTTCTTGTGCATCCCTGGCCTGCTTGCTGGTGGGCTGATCTGAGCTCAGCTGTAACAAAAACTTCCCTGTATTATCAACACTGTTTTCAGCACAAATCGAAACCACAGTCACATACAACCTAATATGGAAAAAACCAACTCTATTGCAGTCAAAACCAGCACAGTTGTAGACATGGAACCACTGTATTAGTTCAGCATTTACCTGTCAGGACATTTTCAGATAATCTGTGTTTCGGTATGTCTGTCCGGCTCTACATATTATGCACAGACCCACAATCCCCACACACACTAATATGTGAACCTTCCCTAGCAATCTCTTCTTATTGCTGCACAGATATCAAAACTACCATCTGGTTAAGGTGCTGGAACATATTTCAGCTGTGCTCCGTTCACATGAACAAGCATTTCTCAGCTAATGTGTAACATTCTGTGATCGTATAAGGGACATTGGTGCTACAGTGGTCCCCAGAATTTCCTGTATTTCTGCAAACTTAAACAAGATGCTGCTGATGATTGATTATAGTGATTTTGTTGTTCATATCATCCTATTCATATCACAGCAGGTATTGCTTGTAATTATTAAGGATATTTGTTATTAGAGATGAATGGGTGGTGACATACAATGCGAAGCAAACAATTTAACTGATAATAAAATTAGCTGATCATGGAAAGTCAATCTGCAAATTATCTCCAAACTGTAGCCATCAGCTCTGTTTTGCATTTCTTAGACTCCTTGCTTCTCAGTGGAATAGCTTTTACAGGGCTGTGTTCTAAGGTAGACACTGAATTTCCCAGCAAGAGAGGTCTTCATCATGCTACACCTTTGCTCTCATACAGGTTCACATAACTTCAAAAATACTTTGTGACAAATAGACATTTGATTGTGTAATTTACTACAGAACAGGCAGCAAACTAGAGAATTTGTACAGAAGGTTTTTTATGACAATTAATAAAAATCAGACTCACCCCTTCAATTTCATAACTATTGGAAAGTATGTAGTACTTAGATTTCTTAGTTGTTAAATTTTCAAAACCTCTTGTGATATTTAAGTAGTGGACCACCCATTAAGGTCAACTTGAATCACGTAGATAGAGAGTACCTTTGGATGCTTTTAAAACTACATATGGGCTTTTAAAACTGTCCTCAGTTCCTGTGATTGTCAGCTGATTCATTTACTGAAATTCTAGTATAAATGCAGTGAAAAAAAAGCTGTGTGTGAGCAGCAGGACCAGTAGAACTTGGTTTTCTGTGCATCTTTGCACAGTGGTATTGGCAGCTGGGCATGGCACCAAGGTTATAATTTTAGTAAGCATTTGGATGGTTGTTTAATAGCACTACATCTCTTTTTTATATCCAGTATTAACAGGTGTTTTCATAGTTGGGTGTGGTCAAATGGTGGCAGTTGGTTTTTCTATATCCTGTCAGTTTGCTTATGTTTTAATTTTTGTTTTAAATACTGGCAGGTACAAAAAATAACCCATTCAAAATTAAATATTTTTCCTCATGTCCATTTTAAAAAATAGATTATTAAAAGTAAATATTGATTCACTTTCCAAGAAAATACCATCCTGTGTTGAAAAATTATGATGCCTAAAAAGTAATAGCATTAAAATATTTTCACTGTTTTTAAGTAAATGTATAGATTTTTTCCATAAAGTTGGAACAGATACCTGACAGAGAAGATGGAATAAAGTAAAAGGCTTAAGTCTTATCATGAATTGCTTACACTTCCAGACTGAAGGAAGCCTGTACATACAGAAGGAACATTGTCTGAATCATAACAGAATGAATCATAGAACTGGAAACCAGTTTGGGTTGGAAGGGATGTTCAAAGATCATCTAGTCCAGCCCCCCTGCCATGGGCAGGGACATCTTTCACTAGGTCAGGTTGCTCAGGGAAGAAGAATGATGTTGATGACACTTACAATCAAGGAGTTTGTGAATAACTTTTCAGCTGAGGAACAGGAAAAGCTTTCAGGTGCCTATGTGTGTGCATTTGGGGGGTGAATGTATTAATGTCTGAGACAAACATCCTTCAGGAGAAGGATAGGTCAGGAGGGTAGAAATAATCAAATAGGAGATGGAAAACCAGGAAGACATTTCAATAGCTGTTCAAACATGCTACAAATAAAGGAACCAAAAGTATTCTACACAAATGCTAGAAACCTAAGAAACGTGATGGAGGAAACGCAATGTTGGCTACATTTCAGACCATATAATGTTGGCTAAATAGACCTGTAGTTTGAATCATGATGACCATTCTTATGTTCTGGTGAGCCTATATCTGCTTTTTAAGGTCAAAAGTGGTCTGGGATATAAGTGGGCTGAAATGTTATTTTTACAACTTTGTTCCAAGTGTGAAATGCATAGCCAAAACCATAACCCTGTATAAGGGAGCTGAATAACTCTGCTGATCACAAGGAACATACAGGGATTGCGACCTATTGAGTACCACGTGTCTAAGCTCTGATGCACCATCACAATGTCAGAAAGTAAATAATAATACATGCCTGATCTTAGATGCAACAGGAGTTACAAGATAAACTTCAGTCATGCACGCTTTTGGATTGCCATTAATCTCTGCAGGAAGCACCAAGGGAAAGTGTTAATAGGAATAAACTGGGAAGTAAACCCTACTAAAAAAACCCCAACCCTGGGAAAGAGAAACCCTCCAGCTTTAGGCTGGAAGCAAGGGGACATTTGCCAGGTGCCGGAGTGCAGAGAGACCTTGGAATGCTGCACACAGCTGCAGCTGTGTCTCTGTCTTTAGTGAGTGCTTGTTTACTCTGGGAGCACGCACTCTCCACATGTGCTTCTGAACTCCTGCTGATGGCAGGTGAAGCTTATCTGCCAGATAGTACTTGCTCTAGGTATTCAAGAGAGCCATCAGCCCCCTATTCTGACAGGTAGTAGCAAGAATTAATACGGGCGATAATTAGTCACTGCATTTGGCTTCTTTTTGCTATTAAAAGAAAGAAGAACCCTTCTCCTATGGGAATGATGTGGATGTGTGTTTGCCAGAGCCAGGCTAGATGGGAATGGTTTCCTGCATTGCCAGATAGAAATCTAGAGCTGCCCTAGCAAGAGCTCTGGAGGATCCCTGTGGAAAATATTCAGTCACAGGAAGAAGGCAAGTAAATGGTGACAAGTAGGGCCAGGGTCCCCTTGGCTGACTGCTACCACGTGGTGAGCAGACAAATCTCTGATGCCTAGAAATGTGTGGGGTTTCCTCTCTCTGAAATGAACCTCATCAGGCTGGGAGAGCAGACCAGCCAGACCCCTGAGACTTCCTGAGGAATAAAGTGGGGTTACACTTCTCTCCAGAAAGCAATGCTGTTTTTCTCAGGACCCCCAGCAGCAAAGACTTGGGAACAGCCTTGCCAAAGTCTGCTGCCAGTAAAGACTGAAACTGGGGAAACTTTCATGTTCAGACTAAAACCAACATGCTTATGAATAGAGATGTGTTTGGACTTTGTCCCCCAGTCCATTTGCATAGCATTTCCACTTTACATTAGCTAGTGGGTCCCCACCAACACTAAAAGCTGGGAAGGAATGTCCCAACAGCTAATTCCAGGTCCCTCCAGAAAAATAAACACAGGACCCCAAGAATGGTCTGGAAACCAGAGAGACACAGTGGTGTTTTAACAAGGTCACTGCAGACAAGCAGCAGCAAAGGCACACTTCCATCTGTCTAAATCTTTGAGTATGTTTGAACATAATGGTGTACTGAGGCTAAAGGACTGGAAATATGGGATGACGTGCTTAAACGCACAACCTCTGTTTGCCCTTGTGAAGATTATGAGCCATACCTAAAAGCGCACTGCCACAGGATGAGGTAAATTGGCTTTTATTGAAACATACTGTAATATGAAGCGGGGCAGGGAGGGGGGGGATCCTGGGGGAAGATTCCAATTTAACACAAGTACATTGCATTTCAGGCTCCCAAATAACTATTGATATCTGCTGTCCTGGAGCAAATCACATCTTCCTTGACAAGTCAGACAGCTGCTCTTTCTCTGTCTTCCTTTTTTTATCTTTAATAGCCATGGATTGTTGTCGTACCTTGAAAAAAATGTTTGTGACTTCCTTGATGGATGTTTCGCCTCCTGCCATTAGCCCTGGTTCATGGGTTCATCTAATGCCTGTTCTTGCCTACACAACTCAGACCAAGTGCTTTTGAAATGAGAGCGTGCTGGGTGCTACTGCATGGTGGGTGCAGTGCACACTGCGTACAGCTCCCCTTCCCGTCCAGCTGGCAGCTGGTGGGGTGATCAAGCTCTCTTGATCATCCTGAAATACAGTTAAGGTAGAAGCAACCTCTGGACCTCATCTGGTCTAGACTCCTGCTCAGAGCAGAGCCAGTTGTCAAGCCCTATGAGATTGCTCAGGGTCTTCCCCAGCTGAGGCCTGACCATGTCCAGGGAAGCAGATCCCACAGCTTCTCGGTGCACATGTTCCCACATTTGATCACAGTCATTGTGGAGAATTTTCTTCCATTTGTTTAAGGTACAGGAATACTGGTATTTTAAATACGGGAATACTAACATTTGTAAGAGGTCTAAAGAAAACCATGGCTATATTTGACCAATTTCACCCAGACATTCAATTGAAAAGACAAAGCAAATCTCTTTCAGGCTGTTCTAAGGTGTGTCACAGGAAATAAAGACAAATGCAGTAGAAATGTTTGGGGGTGGTGATAGTGCAGCTGTTCCCTTGCTTTCCTCTGTTAGACTTTGCTGCCCCCAAATCGCAGTCAACACCACCAGCTGTGTAAGTTCATGCTGCTCCAAGTCAGCCCTAAAATGTGTCAGGTCAGCCCTGAAAACTTTCAACAGCAAACCGAAGTGTGTGGGGAGGTTAAGCTAAGTTACGTGTCTTTGTGGTGCGAAGGAGGAGTGCTTATATTGTCCATTCAGCCAGCACAGCTGTAGGGCCACAGCTTTCTGCATATAGGCACTACAAAGAGCTGGACAAGTTAACAATCAGAACAGCCACCATCCCTTCTGCAGCCTTCCTGTGGCACTTACCCACTTGCCCTGACACTGAATGAAACCAGTGCAGCTGGAGACCTGTACCTGTTCAAACAAACTGACAGGTCTCTTGATAATCATCAAAGGGCAACTAATAACAACTGCCAACTGCTATCGTGCATTTAGGAGCAACCTTTAAATAGAGCACTAAAAATCTGCTTCTAGAGAACATCCTTAAGTTGATGGGTATCGTGGAAGTCATACGTAACCCAGTGTTAGCTACCCTGGTGCTTCTGCTTTTTGTGTCTCTATTTGCCTGATTAATCTGTGATTAAGGACTAATGCTAGCTGCATGTCCCCAGTAAGTTTTTATAGTCCTAAATGGGGAAAACCACCACCTTTGGACCAGACTGTAGAACAACACATTTAGTATAGAGTTCTGGCAAATATAGTAATAAACAGGGTCTTCTTTATACTTCCCACTGGTGTGTGCACATGCCTACTTCTAGTGCAGTGATGGAGCATTCAGCACTGAGACTGGCCCTTCCAACACTCAAGTGGGGAGAAGGGATTTCTGCTTTAATGTGTGCACTGTGTGCTCCTCCTAGCTCTCTTGTATTCTCCTTGTATAGCTGAGACCGAAAGAGAGGATTTATATTTTTTTTGTCTCACATTTGTAGCTATCAGCTAAAAAGAATACTAACAGAAAGAGAAGGTTAGAACCTCCACCATGAAATTAACAGCCATGCTTTGTGATTTGCACAGGTCCCCAGTGGTACCCTTCCCGTGTTGGCCTGCAACTAGAACGCAGTAAGTATTCCTATGGTTGAATATAGCCACCTAATGTATCACTAATCCTCTGGCAAGTTCTCCTCCCAACAGTATTTCTCTCTATATATGTGTTATTGGGTGAACTGTTAGCAATTTTTCATTAATTGATATCAATGATTAACTTGCTAGCTTCCTCATTAATAAAGAAATCTAATGGTTTTCATAACCACTGAGTAAAAATGCATCAGAATACAGTATATGATCAAATAATGAAGACAAGGCAGTTTTAAAACCATTAACTCACTTCCCTCCCTCACTGCATTATCCATTTTAATACTTGCTCAGAGCCTCATCAGAAGATACAACTGGCTGCAGGAGACAGCCCCTTTTTTGGTGCCAGTACACCAGTTCTTGGTGGACAAGGCAGTGGGAGATGCAGCTGCCACAGGCTGCATAGCATTTGGTCTGTGGACACGTAGGATTGCAGAGCCCTAGAAATGAGGGCTCAGCACCTGGTGGAATTCAGCACCCTCACTGACTTAAACAGCCAACAAACATATATTGAAAGGGAGACACAATACAGAAATTGGAAAAGAGAAAAGAAGTGCTGCAGCCATGGCAACACCCCATGCCAGTGGCTGTTGGGGCTGTCTAATATCCAACTCACTGCCTCTATAATAAAAAGAGAACCAGATACTGCCATTTTATGTCTCTACCTGTACACTCTAGGTCCATCAGTACCGGAAGCGGATGCCTCAGAATACTGTGAAAAGTGATGTAATGCTTAGATACACCTGGTCTGCCTAGGTCAGACAGCTTAAAAAGAAATGTTGGACTGTGGGCCTTTGCCCAAGAAGTTGTGTTCATCATGATGGTGGCACCTACTGTAAAATAGCCTGAGAATGCAAACACTTCAGCAAAAGATATCAGTGAGGGAAACACTGCATAACATCGACTTTCCCATTAGTCTTGCAAGACAGAACAAATAGTGCTCTATGAAATTGTCTGTGTGATTGCATGGCATGTCTCTAATGGTCTAGATTAACAGAGATAGCATCGTAACAATTGCTATGCACTGCTGCCCAGTGTCATGTCAGCCTAATGCTTTTGTTAAAGTGAGAGGAGAATAAGTCTCACAGAAATGCTCTAAGTCGCTAACCTGGAGAATAAGTACCAAGTTACCAAAATAAATCAGAATACAATTTGGGCCTACACCTTGACCATTAGCAGGGCAGCCTACACATTCTGCTGAGCCTCTGAGAGGATGCCTGTTGTTCATGCCATCTCGTCTTCGCTTTTTGTCATTACAGATGGGCCCTATTTGAAGGATTCTATTAATATTCAAAGCCTTGCTGTTTCCTCCATCATCACGTTGTATTTTACAGACCTGGGTCAGCAGGTCGGTTGGACAACAGTAAGTATGTCCTTGTAACAATCAACATGATATATCTTAATGTACAATGTGTTTTAGCATTAAATTACTCCAACTTCCTCAGCCTGTCCTTCCCTTTGTCAAATGGTGTAATTATCAGCAGTAAAAACAGAATTAAATGGATAGTGAGTGAAGTTATCAACATGCAAACTCTGACATCCAATAAAAGATTAGGAGGAGGACATAACAATATTGCCTGAGGAAAAAAAAAAACAATTTTTAAAAATAGTTTTAGCTTTTCTAGGGTTTATATGCCCGTGCAGGACCTGTAGCCAAATACAGTCATTTGCTCCAAGGCTCCTCAGCTTTGAAAGTGGAAGGATATTAAAAAGAAAAAATGGATTTCTGGTAATCCTGTTACTAATGTAGGAAAATTACTGGGTGGGAATGTCTTACTTTTTGTGCATCTGATGAACACTTCTGAGAGAGTGGTGAGGCCAAGGATTCCAGGCCAGGATGCCCAGCCAGGCTCAGAAGTCACAGAACTTTTGAATCTCTTTGTAAAACAAAAGCATTCACCATGAACAACAATACCTGTATTATGCTGTGGGTAGAAGCACGGTCTGTTTTTACTTCTGGTCTCAGTTTGACTTGAGTCACTTTCCTGTAAGCAGCTGTTAGAAGGTCAGGGAGGCGAGTGAGAGCCAACATGTTCCACCCAAATGGGGTTGTGGGGAACTTATGGGCTCATCTGTGCCAGGAGTTAATTGTTTCACAGCCCAAAGACATAAGACAGCAGAAGGGTTTGAAAGGACTGTGAAGTAATGGGAGATGAAGAGACCTTTCCAATGTTCTGCAGCAGGCATAGGTGGTGGAGCTGAAAGTAGTCTCACTACTAGACTGACATAGCTTTTGCTGTAGTTTGCATGTATTGCGTTAGCTGGAGTAACACACAGCTCACATCTGTATGTTGGGTAACAAGATTCCCAATTTCAGCAGTGAGAAACATGAGTAAGATAAAACTACATTTTCTGGAAGCCATAAAAGCCATGATGAGACTATTCATAGCAATGGAAAACAAACCACCAATTGCTTGCAATTCATTTAATGAAGCAGCTGACTTTTGCTAACTAGCCAAATTATTAGATTCTTACCTCAGGCAGCCCACAGAACCCACCCTGTTCATGTGGGGTGACCACAAAGCCCATGACAAGCCACTGTCCTTCCTTGGCTGTTCCTATATGGATGGAGCTTGTGAGTGTCAGGTCGTTAAGTATCTTGCAGATGATAGTACTGTTTCCTCTCTCCAGCAGGTCACTATGGAGAGATAAGGTCAGCTGCTCAACCATTGAACAGTACACTCAGGGTCAATGTTACTGCCAGAACTGCCCTTGACTTTGAGAAGAGTCAGCTGCTGGATCAGCAGTGTAAGGTCACATATCCATCTCACCTGCTCAAGCTCACGTGCATTTCTCTCTCTCCAGGGAAGCAGATAGCCCCTGGCAGCACAAACTCTGGGAGGTTTTAGCCCATATGAACCAGAACATGACCTATATCTCTCCTGTCCAGTTCTAACAGGACCCAAATCCCCAGGTGCTGACAAGCAGTTTACTTCAGTGGAGTCAGAGTAGTTGACACTGTGTGACCTACCTGTTTCAGTAGAGGTCTGTGAGTTTACCAAGGCTGAGGCTTTACTCCACTGATTCCCATACTGATTAATGACCTACTAGAACATACTGATTAATGCTAGTTGGGGTCCTGTTTCCCTCACAACCCATCCCACTACCTCTCAACTGTGGAATTTCCTTGCAAAGCAAAATTCTGAGTAGTGCAGTCTCCTGTTTGCTGCAACTAAGTAATCTGCAAGAACCTTATTTATTCTTTCCTTTCCTGGTGGTTTATGTAGCCTAAGACAGTAACATAACTAAAGCTTAATATCCCATTATAAATAGTGCAGTTATGATTAGGCGTTGATACTGCAGGCAGTGGCATTTTTTCATGATTTAATCTGTGTGTGCAGAAAGTTGGGTCCACGAGTTTCTGAATATTCATCTTATCCCATTCTGTTCCATATTCTAAATTGTCTTCATTCTCAGTGGGAGAAATCTTCCTAGCCACATCATTTAAACAGTCAAGAGATTTTTATATTATAGCTAGTCTACAGCAATAGATAAAAAGTTCGTAGAAGATTGTATTCTAACAACAACAATTAAGAAAGTATTTGTACACAGGATGTGTAGTTTTACTGCCATTTTTACTGTGCTTAGAGCTCCCATTTCTCCATCCCCCTTCACGCTCTATCAGATTTATGCACACAGTGAGGGATGCTTCTGATTGAAAGGGTTGACACTTATATGAACAAGTCACAGAATAAAAATATTCTTATCTTGTCAGCAAAATGATAGCTGAGGTACAAAGGGCCACATTCAGGTCTGGACTTCAAAACAGATACAGAAGCACATGGAGATATGTTGGTGCTTCAGAGGCTGATGCATGGCTCTGTCTAGGCGAAAACTAAGCACAGAAGTGGGTGTTCTGGGGCTTTGCCATCTTATTGGAGACAACACTTGAGATGCCCACCTGAGGATCAAGAACACTAAGACCCCCAGTGCTGGGGATTTACACCAAGACAGTAAGTTCATGTTTTTTAAAAGGGGAAAGTGGCACCCATCTCCAACCTCCTGGGAGCAGTACCTCTCCAGGCATGTTGTAAAATAAAAGATGATGCTGTTGTTGGTTCCCAAACACATAGTTTGAGTCTGTAAGTCTAGGAACATATTTCTGAATCAAGAAACCTCAGCTTCCATTTTGGAGCATGCACTGTCTCTGATTTACAGTCCTTGTCACACTCCACCTTGGTAGCTCAAGGGTTTGTCGTCTCCTGTTGTCCACTCATTCCCTCTGTCAGAGGGTGCCACTTTGTAGGAAGGATGTTTCCTTCTCATCCTCAGCCTTCTTGAAACATAGTTGCACAGTGACCGAAATATTTTTGGTGTTTTGTGCTGTGAAAGGCCAGACAACCCTGGCCTTAGTTCTACGGATCCTTCTTCCAGCCCTTCTTATAGATGGGTGTCACTTTTGCTAGCCTCCAGTCAACTGAGACCTCCTTGGTTAGACAGGACTGCTGATAAATGATGGAAAGTGGCTTGGTGAGCACATGCATCAGCTCCTTCAGTACCCTTGGGTGGATCTGATCCGGCCCCATAGACTTGTGTGCGTCTAAGTGGTGTAATAGCTCACTAACCATTTCCTCTTGGATTATGGGGAGTTCATTCTGCTCCCCATCCCTGTCGTCCAGCTCAGGGGGCTACGTACACAGAGAAAAATGGTTTTGCTATTAAAAACTGAGGCAAAGGCATTAAGTACCTCAGCTTTTTCCTCATCTGTGGTCACTATGTTTCCCCCCGCATCCGATAAAAGATGGAGATTATCCTTATTCCTCCTTTTGTTGTTAATGCATTTATAGAAACATATTTTACTGTCTTTTACAGCAATAGTCAGATTAATTTCTAGTTGGGCTTTGGCCCTTCTAATTTTGTCCCTGCATAGTCTCACAAAATCTTTGTAGCATTCCTGAGTGGCCCCTTCTTCTATAGGTCATAAACTTTCCCTTTCTTCCTGACTTCCAGCCAAAGCTCTCCCAGTTCAGCCAGGCCGGTCTTCTTCCCCACCAGCTCGTCTTTCAACACATGGGGACAGCCAGCTCCTGCACCTTAAAGATTTCCTTCTTGAAGAATGTCCAGCCTTCCTGGACTCCTTTGCCCTTCAGGACTGCCTCCCAAGGGACTCTGTCAACCAGTCTCCTAAACAGGTCAAAGTCTGCCCTCTGGAAATCCAAGGTGGCAGTTCTACTAACCCTCCTCCTTACCTCTCCAAGAATTGAAAACTGTAATTTCATGATCATTGTGCCCAAGGTGGCCTCCAACCTTCATATCACCCACAAGTCCTTCTCTGTTCGTGATCAACAGTCTAGCAGGGTGCCTTCCCTATTTGGCTCACTCACCAGCTGTGTCAAGAAGTTACCTTTCACACACTCCAGGAACCTCCTAGACTGTTTCCTCTCTGCTGTATTGTATTTCCAGCAGACATCTGGTAAGTTGAAGTCCCCCACAAGAACAAGTGCTAGTGATTGTGAGACTTCTCCCAGCTGCTTATAGAATATTTTGTCTGCCTCTTGATCCTGGCTGGGGGGTCTATAACAGACTCCCACCAAGATATCTGTCTTGTTGGCCTTCCCCCTGATTCTTACCCATAAACACTCAATACTATCGTCACCATCATTAAGGTCAAGACAATCAAAACACTCCCTAAGAAACAGGGTGAATCCACTGCTTTTCCTCCCTTGACTGTCCCTTCTGAAGAGTTTATAGCCATCAAATGCAGCACTCCAGTTGTGCATATCATCCCACCATGTTCCTGTGATGGCGACTATATAATAGCTTTCCTGCTGCACTATGGCTTCCAGCTCCTCCTGTTTGTTGCTCATGCTGCATGCATTGGTGTAGATGTACTTCAGTTGTGCTATTGATCCCGTCACCTTTTTGGGGAAGAATCCCTAATTCCTACCTGATCATTCCCAGGTGCTTCCATGATTTCTAGCCCATGAATATCCCTTGTTGTCTTTGCTATTGCATGGCGCTCCATCCCCTGCCTCCACTGGGATGGCAGACCGAAGGACCTCACTAGCATGCCATCCCACAAACATTGATGTGCCAGGCTTATGTCTAGCTAACCTGGTTTTATCCCTTTCTCCCTTCAAATCTAACTTAAAGCCCTTTCGATGAGCCCTGCCAACTCCTGTGTAAGAATCTTTTTCCCCCTTTGACACAGCTGTATGCAGCCTGTTGCCTGCAGGCCTTGTGTTGTGTGAACCAACCCATGATCAAAAAACCTGAAGTCCTGCCGGTGACACCAGGCTCAGAGCCGAGTATTGATCTGCTGGCTGTTCCTGTTTCTTCCCTCATCCTTCCCTGTAACTGGAGGGATAGAGGAGAACACTACTTATGCTCCCGATCGCTTGACCAGTCATCCCAAGGCCCTGAAGTCTCTCTTGATTGCCTTTGGATTTCTTGTTGCAACTTCATTGCTGCCTACCTGAAAAATCAGTAATGGATAACGATCCAAGGGCTGTACCAGGGTGGGAAGTTTTCTCACCACATCTTTAACCCAGGCCCCAGGGAGGCAGCAGACTTCCCTAAGAAGTGGGTCTGGTCTGCTTACTTCCCTAAGAAGTGGGTCTGGTCTGCTTATCGGGCCTTCTGTTCCCTTCAGGAGGGAGTCACCTATGACAACGACCTGTCATTTATTCTTTGTGGGGTTAGTTTTGATGCGGGGCATAGGCTGACTTAACCTCAGCAATGCTTCCAAGCTAGACGAACCATCACCTTCATTACTGTTAGGTTCCACTTGCAGAGTCTTGTACCTGTTATGCAAGGGGAGCTGGGAAGGTGGGCTTGTTGCTGAGGAGATGCTCCTGCTGCGCTGGGCAGGAACTTGTCGCCATTGCCTCCTGTCCTTCAGGTTACTATGTTCAGTCAGGTGGAGAGAAGGTAGGGCATGCTCTGTATTATGCATCTTGTCTTCCTGTTGGGCCTGTCTCAGGGAAGGTAGGATGTAGGATATGATTCCAGTGGTCAGTCTCTCTCTCAACAGGTTCTAGAGGCTGAGTTGCTCTGAGGGAGGAGGGAGAACAAACTGGGCTGAGGGATTTGCAGTTCTCCTCCACTGGAGCAATTACTTGTCAATCTCTTTTGAGAATAAGGCCTTTCCCTGGGAAAATGTGGGTAAAAATCCAGCCTCAGCTGGCTCTTTTCAAAGAATGGACACCCTCAGGGCTCATCTCAGGAAAGCAATTCAGGAAGAAAACAAAACCTGTTTCTTAGTATCATGGATTTCATTAGAACTCTCTCTCTACTCTGCCTTCTTTTTTACAAAACAAAGATTATCTGAAACACATAATTTACTTCTGCAGAAGATTTACCAAGCCCTTTACCCTACCTGGAGGGGATAGTTGAGGTTTGCTGACTGATGATGCAGAGATACTAACAGGAGCAGAATTTACAGATCTTTCCTATATGCCTCCTGCAAAGATTGTACCCCTAGGGGTGTTTGAAATTGCCACCACTGGAGTGATAGGTTTTATTTTTAATCTCTATCCAATGTTAGGCCAAAACATGTTTGACAGAGACCTCTTTTTACATATTGCAATGTGGCATGTGACTTTTGAAATATGGCTGGCATTTTCCCGCTAAGAACACATACTGCTGCTGTAGTCAAAAGGAAAAAGAAAACCATTCTTCCTGCTCAAATTCAGAGTTCTGTTAAAGCTTTCCTCATTTGAGCAGTGATTGCAATTTCTGATTTATCAGCCTCTGTTGTCTAGTTGCTATCCGGGCAGGCTACCAGAGGGATCAAAATAGAACTGAGAAAACAGCACAGAACTGTGAAAAATATATTTTACCTCCAAGTCTGTGAATTTCATAAGATTAACCCTGAAACACAGTACCAGTAAATATTTTTTGTAACTGTGATTTAAAATTAGGGATTGCTTAAATACTTTTACTCCTGAGAGCCTTAAAATACTGAGGCTGGCAGCAGAACTGCTCCATTTGCTCAGATTATAGTTCCTTAGTTTGTGCATTTTTTTGCTTTGTGTTTGTACAGTCCCCCCACTCATATACCCTCCCTATATGACTCTGATTCCATGCAGCTCTGCGATATAAACAAATAATCACACGGAGAAAACTGTTGATTCTCTCTGGTTTGAGTTACCACTTCAACAGCCTTCTGCTGGTGTAAAACAGAGCTGGCTGAAAAATGGAACTGTATTTAATAGGTTTAAGATTATATTTTACATCATTTTTTCCGGAATAATTTCAAATTTTCCAATGAAAAGAAGATTCTGCTCAATTTCTACAGAAATGTAGAGACTAATACTTACTTGAACCCGAGAACATCTTTGAAATCTGAAAAACTACACTTTCACTAATTGATCTGTTCCCTTCTGGCTGGCAAGCAAAATTATCACTGAGTTAGACATTGTGGAAAATGAACAAGAAGCCAAGAGATCTACCTCTGAAGCTTTGTGGTTGTGTATACCAAGTGTACACAGTGGGGAAGTGCATGCTCTACTGAAGAATGAGGTGTGCCTGTTCTCCTGGTGGGAAGGCAGTGTTTTGGTGAGTGTGGTTCTCTCCTCTTACTCACACAGTGCACGTGTACTGAGGTTTTTCTATCCTGTAGGTGTGGGTGGGTGGTGAATAGGGGAGGAGCAGTTTGCTCTGACTGTGGCTGGCAGAGCTCACTCTGTTGGTCCTGTAAATGTGCAACAATCCCATGAAGTCTGTGGGATGAGTGTGATACAAAGCAATTTATGAGTACTGATGGGTTTAAAAAAGAGGCAGATTAATTTTTCCCACCTTCTCTATACTGAGGTCAGCTTTGGGCTTCCCATAGGGAACAACCTAAGATGTCTTTCCTCAACTGGGAATGGAAGAATAGACTTCAATAAAGGTTTATAACCTCTCAATGGGGTGTAGAAGTACAGACAATTAAAATAGAAGAAAAAAGACAGAATCTGAGGAATTTGAAGGAGTGGGAGGGCTGGGAGGCCCAGAAAACTAGTGGGCCAGTGTGAAGAAGATAAATGTAAGAAAAGTCATATGATCATTACTTCAGAAGGAACTGGCGATCAAGTTAAGAGAAAGAGCTGAGGATCTGTAGGATGTATCAGTGAAGAATGTAACAATATTTTTCTCAGCAGCTACATATCAGAGCTTGCATATTTTGTGGCCAATTCAAACACAGTTAGCTGTGGGACAGGACCCTATAAATTGAATTACACTTTCAGGGAACTGTGGCTACCTGGAAAATTTAGCGGCAGTGCCAAATAAACTGAATGTGTGTGTCATGGTTTCAGCTGGGATGAAGTTAACTTTCTTGTTAGCAGCTGGTGTAGTGCTATATTTTGGATTTGGGATCAGAAATAGTGTTGATAGTACACTGGTGGTTTTGGTTGCTGATAAGCAGTCAAGGCCTTTTCTGCTCCTCACACCACCCCACCAGTGAGTAGTCTGGGAGGGCACAAAAAGTTGTGAGGAGACACAGCTGGGACAGCTGACCCCAACTGACCAAAGGGATATTCCATGCCCTGTGACATCATGATCAGTATATAAAGCTGGGGGAAGAAGAAGGAATGGGGGGATATTCAGAGTTATGGCATTTGTCTTCCCAAGCAACTGTTAAGCGTGATGGAGCCCTGCTTTCCTGGAGATGGCTGAACACCTCCCTGCCAATGGGAAGTAGTGAATGAATTCCTTGTTTTGCTTTGCTTGTGTGCATGGCTTTTGCTTTACCTATTAAACTGTTTTTATCTCAACCCACGAGTTTTTTTCTCACTTTTACTCTTCTTATTCTCTCCCCCATTCCAGCCAGGGGGAGTAAGCGAGCAGCTGTGTGGTCCTAGCAGTTGGCTGGGGTTAAACCACAACACTGTGATTCTGTAAATCTGTAGGTAGCTTAAGAATGACTACAAGAAAGTTCCAAAGAGGGAGAAATCCCCAAATGCTTTTTCATTGCTAAACCTCTTGGATTAATAGATAATTTGATCACAGAAGATGATCTCCAGCAAAAAAAGAAGCCACTATTTCCTCTATAGCCCGTTTTCCAATGACAATTATTTGTAATGCAAAGCACCTCCATTTTACAGCTAGCAGTTTGTACTTGGCATAGCTTTCTGCTTGAACACACAGTAAGCGCTGCTCTACCTTGGTACAGCTGGCCAAGTCTTGAGCTGATCCCAGTCAAATGCTATGAACTTCCACAACATTGTAACTTTTCACAGAGGCAAACCACACACACAAGATTGGTCTTATTTTTCATTTAATTAAGTCTAATAGTTTTCAACCTCCAAGGTTATCAGGAGAGAACAGCTTGCATTTGCCTGATTTCTTGCCATGGTTTTATGCAGTTTGTGCCTTTTCTTGGGTCACATATGCTTTTAGCTCTTTGTTACTGCCCAGTGGCAGCACGAAGTCAACTGATAAGGGAAGAGGAGACCTCTGAAACTGCCCAGCTGGCTGACTGGGATTCCTCAGACACTGCTTCTAATAAGGCAAACAGTGTTGCAACAATTTCTCTTGGTCTCAGCAACAAATGCCACAAGCTCACAATGACACTGCCAGCACGTCAATTTTTCAGGTGCCAAAGGGAGTTGGGGAGGTACTAGGAAAATTAATTTTGAGGGGTGGATGTTTTGGTTGCTGTTGAGCACAGTACAGGCTGAAGAACTTATGCATAAGTGTTTATAGTAATACCCTTGAATTTTTACTGCTTCAAGCACAAAAAGAAGGTAGAGGAAATTCAGTAAGCATAAACAGAACAAGGTGTTTCTTTCAGTTATACACAGCTTTATGCTTAAACCCTCCTGCTACTTAAGGAACAAATAGCTACTTGATGTTGGTGCTGATAACTGCAGACTCTCTCCTCTCTCCTATTTGTATTCAGAGTAACTGCGGAGGTTGAAAATTTGTCAATCTATGCAAATTTGAGAAGTTTTAGTCCCTCTAGAATGCATAAGCCTGGCAAAATTGCTTTGTATGGGGAATTTTTGCCCAGCCCCATACTGGATGTAAGGAGAGCACAGAGAGGAGAGTGAACCAGAGAGAGAATCAGTGTTTGGGAGAGTGAACCAGTGCTTGGGAGGACCAGGTGCCCCCAGGCCTGTGCCCACCTTGCCTGGTGACCTCGGTAAGTCACTGAATTTCTATGTATCTCAGTTTCCAGATCTGCAGCAAGAAAACAATAGTATTTTCTTCTTTGCAAAGTGCTTTGATGCTTCTAGATGAAAAGCACTGTAGAAGAGCTAGCTGAGATTATCAGTAATAGCCAGGTGTTAAAAAGCACTATTTCATTTAGGTATCTACATAGCGGATGATAGCTATAAATTTTAAAATGACACACATTATATGGCAGATTTCAAAATGCTGTCAAAGCCCTGTAAAGATTTGGCAGCGCATCTGAACTCACATTGGTGTTTAGTTACAAACAGAACTTGAGCGCTTTGTTGAATATCACAGATTCACAGAATCACACAGAATGGTCAGGGTTGGAAGGGACCTTCAGAGATCATCTAGTCCAACCCCCCTGCCAAAGCAGGTTCACCTACCGCAGGTTGGACAGGAACACATCCAGGCAGGTTTTGAATGTCTCCAGTGTGGGAGACTCCACAACCTCTCTGGGCAGCCTGTTCCAGTGCTCTGTCACCCTCAAAGTAAAGAAGTTCTTCCTCATGTTGAGGATCCCTTTGTCCTGTCTCTGGGCACCACTGAAAAGAGTCTGGTCCCAACCTCTTGACACCCGCCCTTTAGATATTTATAAGATAAGATCCCCTCTGAGTCTTCTCATGTTGAGATGGAGTTTCCTGTGTTCCAGTTTGAGCCTGTTGCCCCTTGTCCTGTCGCTGGACACCACTGAAGAGTCTGGCGCCATCCTCTTTACACCAACCCTTTAGATATTTATAAGGATTGATGAGATCCCCTCTCAGTCTTCTGCAGGCTAAACAGGCCCAGGACTCTCAGCCTTTCCTCATAAGAGAGGTGCTCCAGTCCCCGATCATATTCATAGCCCTCCACTGGACTCTTTCCAGTAGTTCCTTGTCTTTCTTGAACTGGGGAGCCCAGAACTAGACACAGTACTCCAGATGTGGCCTCACCAGGGCAGAGTAGAGGGGGAAGATAACCTCCCTCGACCTGCTGGCCATGCTCTTTTTAATGGACCCCAGGATACCACTGGCCTTCTTGGCCACAAGGGCACATTGCTGCCTCATAGTCAACTTGTCGCCCACCAGGACTCCCGGGTCAACCCATAACCTGTACTGGTGCGTGGAGTTATTCCTCCCTAGGTGCAGGACCAAGTGTAACTTGCCCTTGATGAACTTCATTAGGTTCTGTCTGCCCAACTCTCTAGCCTGTCCAGGTCTTGCTCAATGGCGGCACAGCCTTCTGGTGTGTCAGCCATGCTCCTCAGTTTGTGTCATTAGCAAATTTGCTGCGGGTACACTCTGTCCCTTCATCCAGGTCGCTGATGAATATGTTGAACAATACTGGACCCAGTACCAACCCCTGGGGAACACCGCTAGCTACAGGCCTCCAATTAGACTCTATGCTGCTGATCACAACCCTCTGAGCTCTGCCATTCAGCCAGTTGTCAATCCACCTCGGTGTCCACTCATCTAACCCACACTTCCTAAACTTACCTATGAGGATGTTAGGGGAGACAATGTCAAAAGCTTTGCTGAAGTCGAGGTAGGCAATGACCACCGCTCTCCCCTCATCCACCCCGCTGCTCATGCCATCATAGAAGGCTATCAGACTGGTCAAGCATGACTTCCCCTGGTGAATACACATTGACCACTCCTGATAATCTTTTCTTCTACATGCTGGGAGATGACATCCAGAGAGTTGTTCCATCTCCTTTGCAGGAGTGGAGGTGAGGCTGACTGGCCTGTAGTTTCCCAGGTCCTCCTTCTTGCCCTTTTTGAAGACTGGAGAGACATTGACTTTTGCCCAGTCCTCAGGTAGCTCTCCTGTTCTCCATGACCTTTCAAAGATGATGGAGTGCAGCTTTGCAATAACATCTGCTGTCTCCCTCAGCACTCGTGGGTGCATCCCACCAGGGCCCATGAATTTATGGGTGCTGAGTTTGCTTAAATGATCTCTAACCCGATCCTCCTTGATCAAGGGAAGGTCTTCCTTTCTCCAGGCTCTCTCTCTTACCTCCAGGGTCTGGGATTCCTGAGGCCAGCCTTAGCAGTAAAGACTGAAACAAAGAATATGTATAGGTACAAACATATATAACATGCATATTTGCTAACTTGTGCAGTAATTTGAGTAAGAAACATGTAAAGCTTTCTACTGTCAGGGAAGAATCTTGACCAGAGAATGAAGTGGTCTGATGCCAAACCAGTGGTTTCAGACAGCTCAGTCTTAGAAGAAGAGACAGGATGAAGCTGGGAATTCACCTCCCTTTACCCACAGAGGGAGTACTGGCCTGTCTCAGAGAGAAATACCATCCATCACTGTTCTTTCCCCAGTTCCTGAAGCTGTCCTGAGTCAGCTGCAATTTGCCTATAAAATCCTGCAGCAAATCCATCCCTATCTCTGATATTTGCAGTAAATATTGAGCTACAGACTGAAATACTCTTAGACACCGAGTGACTGCAAAATCTGCCCAGACAAGGGAAGTTTCAGGTGCCCCTGCATGTGCTATTTAAGTTTTGTAGAATGGATTAGCCAGTTCCATAAGAACTGGAACAAAAACCATCGAATATTCTAGCAGCTCTTAAGAATTGTACTACCTGATGCAAAACTGCTGCTCCTGCAGATTTTTGCAAACATGAAAATACAAAAATTTTAAAAAGGTGAAGTTTTAGAGATGCTGCTAAAATTATGCCATTATCATCCCTAGGTAACTATATGGCCTTTAATGAGGTAGCAATACATATGAAGTAGAAATTAGTCCAGAAATGAATTAAGTTTCTTAGTGATCATTAGCTCAAGGGTACTTAGGGCTGTAATTGTAAAAGGCGTTTACGGCAGTTAGATGCTACGTTTAATGTGATTTGGGGACTTGGGGGGGTTCAACTGCCTGTTTCTTTTGGGTTTCTCAGAAATCCCAGCTGCTATCTGTACACTTGCACATAGTAATGGTCTGTCTGTCTGACAGCAGTAGATCCTCCTTTTTATGCAGTACATACTGTCTCAGTCTGACCCTGGCTCAGACCTGCAACTAGTGTCTTTGTATCACATTTATCAGAGAAACTGAGCTCTGTCCATTAGATAATTTATATACTGCAGCTGCTTTTCCATCAAAGTTACCCAGGACACGCTTGAGCTATTTTGTCTTTTGCTGTGCCGAGAGCTTCTGGCAATGACCCAAAGTCATTGTCCTGGCTGCAGGTATTATCTTCATACCATGCCCTCTGCTTCCCCTGCTTGAACCCAGACATCCCGTTGGCAGTGAAAGAGAAAACATCATGACCAGCACTGATGAACTGGGAAACTGCCCCTACATGGCATGGAAAGAGCTGCGGGAAGGGATCAGTATGGAAAAGGCTGTATGGCCTTTCCTCAGCTCTGCTCTGCAGCTTGTCATAAATGAGATAATATGAGACTATGCCAAAAGGCAACATGATACAAGATAGCGTGTGTTGTGTGGTATTACAGAAAGGGCATGTCGTAAACATTATAGAGAGGAATTAGCTGATGCCCTTATGTGAAGATTACTAATCTGTGGCCTGTTAGTTTGTAAAGATCCTGTTGGACTTTTTAAAGACTCCCTTCACTCCACCCCCTTCTGTTTATAGCTTCCTTTTGTCTTTTTCTGCCTTTTCCCAATCAGTAGACAAGGTACTATAAACTCACATCAAAAACCTTTCCATTCCCTGCAGTAGACCTGTTGGGATGGTGTCAGGCACTGTGCCAGCTGCCCCTACCAGCCAGAAAATTCATCTCACATTGCCTCAAATAACTTTAAAGAACTTCTTTTACCTCTGCTGCATTCACATCTCCCTAAATATACCCTCTGCCTCATAAAATCTGGGATTATCATTCCTGACCTGGTTGTTACTCAGTTCAGCAAGGTGTTACTGACATGATACCTGAACAGAGATAAAAGAAGCAGGTATAGTCTGGCTCACGCAACATTAAATGCCTTGATGGTTTGTGAATAAGCTATCCTGTATTGTTTTCCCATTTGTCTCATCATCTCTTCAATGATGGAGACTCGCACATTAGCTCCCTTTTGACATATTTCAGAATTTCATTTTGTTGTTTTTATAGTAGATGTTTCCAGTTTAGGTATTACTGAATCAGGTCCCCAAGGACCTGGTAATTGAGACAGCTAAAGAAGTTTGAGTTTAGCACCCTGTAAGAGGTGCCTGGAAGACGTTTGATTCAAGAACAGCACTTTCTCTATGCCACTGAGAACAACAGGTATACAGAGTATATAATGCCAGACACTGTAGAGGGGAGAAGGAAGGTAAGGGAACTGGACACTGTGCAAGATATGAAATAGAGTCTACAGATGTTGCAAAAGGGGCCAATTTCCTGTTTTCGTTCCTCAGGGAGTTAATGATGAGCTCAACATTAAATTCTGTTGAGCTATGTGCATTGTGATAGAGATGTAATGCTCTTCCAGGAAAAGATCTTTCTGTTTACTATGGACTGCCATAATTGGCTGAACCAAATACATCAAAATAATCTAGGCAGGCCCACAAGATGGTAAAGAAAAAGTAATTTTCTTCTAAATATCGGAATTTTTTTTACATTTCTGCAGAAATAAAATGCACTGTGTTTTAAATGATCACTTTTTTGGTTTTTAGAAAATGGTATTTCTTTTGTCTACAAACTACAAGGTATGATGTTATTACTTTCAGGGTTTTGTTTAACATTTGATTATTAGTTTTGCAGGATATATCAGCAGGAACTAGTATCTTAGTAATTTTGTAGGTTTTTTGAGCATCTGTAGAAATGATAGGTTGAACTGATCCTTAACACAACTAATAACTCCCCAAGCCCAGCAATTAGTCAACTATAGAATGAGCATGAAGGTACTAGGTAGGCTTAATTGCATAGATTCATTGAGAATCAATAGTAAAAGAATGATGCTTGACTTTGATTGCCAATGGTTAGAACTGATTGTAATTTTGTGTTAATTTAAGACTACTTTCCCTTCCACCTGCTTGAACTTGTGAGATTTTTAGCAGTTTCTTTGCCTGCCTTTCCGGAACTCACTTTTCATTTCTGATGAATTTAAATTCAGTGGGCCAGAGAAGGAGAGCAGAGGTTGCAGCATGGGAGACGCAACAGAGGGAAATAGACTGAAACTCACCCAAAATGTTAAAAACAAACCTCAAAAACACTACAGCAAATTGAACCTCATCCTTTTAAGCAGCATGTTACTGATCTTAACTATGTCCCAGAAGTGTGACGCAGTTATGACAAAGGCAAATAGAGTCCTACCTGCCAGACAATACCTATTTTGATTGCAAATCTCACAGTTGACCCTGCACCACCTGCCTCTGCATGGGCGATTAATGCTTTGTGTCGGATATGACTGACACACAGATAAGTTGGGACCTTGTTCCTGGCCTGTAAAGAAAGCATCCTGAGAATGCTGATGCTGCTCACCTCCAACCCCCAACTCAAGAGCTACTGTTGGTGCTCTTAGCTGCTTCTCTGAATTGCTCTGATGGGAGGCTCTTCATCCCCTCTCCTGCATCAAAAACACCTCCTCACCCAGGCACAGGAATTCAGGTATCACATGGATGGTAGCTTTGGCTGTTAAATAGAGACTGGATTTTTTTACTAAATCCTGAACTTTCAGCACCTGACATCAGCCAGGGGGTAAGGGGGGAACATTTGGTGCAATGTGAAGTAACCACAACTTGGTGCTAAGTCCTGCCAAACTTTGCCTGGCAGCTTTGTAATATGCTGATGTCAAAGAGATGATAAAAGCTGGCAGTTAGAGGTGTATTCTGTGGTGCAACTCATGGCTGAGAGGAAAAGCTACACTGAAGAAAGCAGCTCATTTGAAGCTCTTACACTGACTTGCCCAGACCACATTATCTTCACCTCTGTCTCCTATACCACCATTGTCTATATTTAGTGTATTTGGTTTTAATTGCTGAGTCTGTTAATGTTTGTAGAGGGCCTAACATGGTGGGATCACAGTTAGGAATAGACCCATACAACTGCTATTAGGAAAAAGCTCTTAAGCCCTTGTCTTTGTTGTGTTCCACAACAATGTGGGCTCTTAGACACTCCTTGATTAAATGTTTTCATCCACACACGCACACACACACACACACATGCTTTTGGGATCATGCAGAGTCTGAATAGAGCACAGAAATCATGGTGTCACATGGAACAAAAGAGAATTTGTCATTTTCCTGGTAGAGAATGCTTAAGTCTGTCTCTTTTGGAGACAGTCCTGCTATGAAAGCCTGAAATTTCAAAAAGTTTCCTCCTGTAATAGAGAAAAAGAAATGCTATTGGGGGTCCCAAATGAGGGAAACCTAATTGCAGAATATTTCTGCTTCAAAGCTCTTCTGAAGAGTGGTGAGAAGAACAGCTCACCGGGGGTTGGACTTCCTGCCAAATACTATCTGTAGAGAAAGGTAGCATAAATTCAGTGTTGCTTCCTTAAGCCACAGGTTATCCATTACAATTCTATAGCAGTGCAAACAGCCACATTAAAGCTAAACGGCCCATTAGTTATGAATCTTTATCCTTTAAGCAATACTATGCATTTGAGTTATGATTTGCCAGTTGCTGGCCCTTGTAAACATGTAGGATCACGTCATTTCCATTTTATTCTGAGATTCATTCCAGTGGGGACTGATGAACAAATCCAGACCTCACATCGCTCTAACCATGCTTTACTTCCTCCAGTTGTTTGTAGCTTGAGTGTGCCCTGACAAAAGGCAATACAGGCTTATACCAAACCAAAGAACATAAAGCTAAGGGTGGCTCATGGCAGCACCATAACTCCACCTTCTCTCCCTGCCCCCATATCTCTTCTCGGCTCTCTGTGGCTAGCAGGAGTGACAGTGGGGAGATGAAATTATTTCTCTCTGTTTTATAGGGTAACTTACTTGTTCATTCTGCCCTGGTCACTGCAGTTCACTGCAGGCTACTTCTGCTGATGCCTGCGCACCATACGCCAGACAGGCAGGTCCTGCTCTTCCACCCACCACCAAATTTCAAGCAATGATCCCTTCCTTCCAGATGACTCTGCTAGCAACCAATATTCAAAGCTGTTTGTTTCTGTTGTGCTTGGTTGGCTTTTAACTGATGTATGACTTAATTGCAAAAAACACTGGCAGAAAGCAAGCTGCCTTCATCTTTTGGGCCTTGATTTTCAGTGTTATTTAGATTTCAAATAGGCATCTGATGGCACAGCCAAAAGTATAAAGAGGAGATGACTGTGATTTTGACCACCTTCCATGAAGCCTTCCTGACTGGGTTAATGTTCTGTACAGAAACCTCTCTGTCATTTCCTAGATTAATTTTACTCTGTTAAAGAGACGGTAGAAGAAAACCCCTATGTGTCATTTAAGTCCTCAAAATGAAGCCAAAATGACATTTGAAAGATGAATAGGTGTTGTAGATAACGGTATTCTTTTTCTCATGCCTTTATTGGTACAATTTCCAACTCTGATACAACTGTTTTCTTTTTCATTTCTAGTTTTTTCTAACAGAATACACTGGTCCTCTTCTAATATATCTGCTCTTCTACATTCGTCTCTCAACTATTTATGATCAAGCGGAAAGTACAAAGAACTTCCGCCACCCAGTGGTTCAGTAAGTGACAATTCCGTGAACTATTTTCCTGGAGGACAGGGAGCCAGAGGAATGGAGACTACATTTCCAGGGCTGAGGAGGTTACAGGGGGTGTGAGGCTGCATGCCTGGTCTCAGAGTCAGCGGGAGTTTCAGATTGTTCTTACCAATAGCAGTTTGACATTTTAGCAGCATTTAAAAGCCTGACCAAAAATGGGATCCCAGTTGCAATGGTCACTGCACCTGGTGACAATGGGAGATTATTTTACCCAAATAGTTTGCACTCTAGACACACAGCCTGAACAGAAAATGAAATAATAAATACAGCGGGTAGTAACCCAAAGTCATGCTTGACAGAGAAGAGAGGACAAGACTTCAGGTGTCCCACTCTCAGTCCCTTTACAGCACATTCCCACTCATAAGATGAGTAGCATCAGCATCCAGCACAGAAGACAACTACCCCCATGCCAGCTCTCAACTACGCACAGCAAGGAGGAATTCTAAGAGGTCTCCATGTCACAAGTCAGGTCAAGAACAACTGAGAAACTCAAAAGAAGCATTGTAGAAATTCAGAAATGGTAATCTGATTTTTGAAACTAACCTCTTCAAACAGTAATTGTTCTCCAGGGCCATACACAACAAATTTGAATTCTGAAAGACTTTTAAGAAATAAAACACTTAAGTGACAAAAAAAATAAGAGTTCAGCCACTGTTATAGAACGGTGAAGAGTACAGGTTTTATCCATCTGTACAGAAACAAATCAGAAGAGCTCATATATAAGCATAAACCAGATAGCTTTGCTTCTCTCTATCACAGGAACAGTCATGCTAACAAGGAAAATTAAACAGCTCCAATATAATACAGTAGGAGCTGACCAAAAGGAAACTCAATCTGCTTAGTCCGCTAGAACTCAAGAGCATGCCAAAAAGCAATGAAGAGAGGACAGCCAACCAAGATAGCTTTTTACAGCCTTTGACACCCCCTGCGATTCCCAAGCCTTTTGAAGGACTGGAAGAAACAAAGCAGACCTGATCAATGGGAGGGATTAAGAACTGTTACAGACAAGAAAGTAGCAAGCAGCTATACATGATAACGGCCAGGGAGGCTCAAGGCACTGCCACCACCACCTGTACCCCTCCACAGGACGGTGGTTAATGCACCAGGCAGGCTGCGAACTTTCTTACTTAAGGAACTTACTTCTCTTCAGTGTGATTGTCCCCATTCTAGGGGATTAGTGCCTGGCAGAGGGGTGGAATGTGATCAAGGAAAGCCTGTCGGCTGCATAAGTTGGAGCACCAGAAGTGGGAGGGCACATGGGGAACTTTCCCACAGCACTCCTTCCACCCAATGATTGCAGAAGCAAGGGAGCTGGTATATAGCAGAGAAACACAGTGAGTCATAACACCATTTACAGATGGAGGAATAGAGACTTGGAGAGACATTAAGGGAGTTAGTGGAGCTGGGAATGAGAACACAGAATAGTTGAATTCAAATCCATAGCTGCAAGACACTTGCCTTCCTTTTGCTCATACACTTATAAGAAGAGAGTTTATGTTAGCACAGAAGAGCCAGCAATATATTTACCTTCTTTTAAGTGGGCAAGGGGTGTGCAGAATCCTTCCAGTGACCACTCCATAATGGGTTAATCTGAGGTCCCTGTCCTAAGCCAAATTAATTTTAAAATTCCCAGCAAAAGTGGAATTTTGGTCCAGACTTTGGATAAGTCATTAATTGTTTGAAATTTTCTTAGCTCAACTCTCTCTAGTTTAATTACTTTGAAATTGTTTAATCTTTGACTCTGGCTACCATACAAGATGCATAATAAAAGTATTTGAGATTTCACATGCTGAAAATCACTTTTCATTTATGTTTTATAATTGGTTTGCAATGAGACAGGCTCTGGTAGTACGGTAAATGTAACCAAGATAAAATGCCACCAGGAATTACTCTTGACATTTGTTTCTGAAACTCAATCTCTATGAGCTGCAACTCATTCTCAGAAGCAAATCAGCAACGCCTGCTATTGTTTCATAATCTTCCTCAAAAGAGAATCAGTATAATAATTTCTACAACAATTACCTCATTTCTTTATAACGGGCAACAAAAAAGCCATCAGAACGGATTAACTTTGCAACAAAATCTCATTTTGCATCCACAAGGAAATGAAATACAAACTACCTCCATGCAGTTACTTGAGTTGGCAAAGGACAAGGAAACCATTCAGAAGGTATTCAGAGTGTTTTTAAATGTCAGACACATCCTACAGGAGCATTAAGGTGGCCTTAAAACGTGGGAGACGTCTTTTGGAAAAGCACAGCAGACGCCTGCTTGTATACACAGCTGTCCTTTTTTAATGTCTTGGCAGGGCTATGTATCACATTCAGAGCTCGAGGAGCTCTTTTTAATTCAAGGCTAGTAAAAATAAGTTGCTTCCCTGCAAAATGAAAGCAACTTTGTATAACACTGAAAATGATTCCATTAATCTTTGGCTCCAGATGCTTCAATTAAGACAATATCTTAAATCCCACGATTTCAATGTGACTCTGCAGTTTTGGAATATTAGTCCTTATTCCTTTTGTGACATTAAAGTGTGAAGTAATAAAAAGCAATCTTTCACTTACCTTAATTTCCTTTTTTTTTTCTTCCAGCTTGGCCTGCTTCTGCCATTGTTTACACTACATCAGACATCTTCTGGAGACATTATTTGTTCACAAGTTTTCGGGAGGGCACACTCCTCTGAAAAATATGATAAAGGTGACAATATGTTTATCATTTTGTGTAAGAGAGAATATCCTCATATCAAAGCAGTCCTTGGAAGAAGACAGGCAAATAAAAAATAATTTATTTTCTAGCTCCAGGAATTATGATTAGTCAAAATACAAATATAGGAACAATTTCAGGGCCGTGTCCCCAAGGACATGAACTGAAATCAATGTCCATTTTCCCTCCTGCATGTCAATGTCCTCTTTGGCTCATCCACCCAAGGGGCTGATTGTCATGTCCAGGATATTTTTCAGACCAAATGCTATTTTATTATGAGATATGCTGCTGCAACATCTAGCAATGCTGACAGAAATCACACTTCACTTCCTCAGCACAGTATAAATACAGAGCAAGAGACAGGGCCTTGCATTAGGAGGCTAAAATCAAATTACAAGTAGAAAAAAAATTTCTCGTTCTATAGGGGGAGACCTCAGGAAGGTAGTGAGCTGGCCTGAAGTCTTCTGTCTCCCAAAGCCTCCTGAATTTCAACTGTGTGTCATTCCTCATAGGTTCTCCTATCTTTTATTTCACATACTCAGTCTCAGTCATTTTGTACCACCCCACCCCCCACCACATTCAGTGTGATGTAAACACTCTCCCTGTAAAAGTTTTGCAATACATTTAAGATTTTAGTGAAAGAGATAAATGTATGGCCATGACAGGAGGCTCGACTCGATTCCAGTCAGAAAGGAGGTAATGAGATGCACAGCTAGAGATGTTGTTTTACAATACACAGTGTTTAAAGAAAAAAAAAAGGGGGAATATAAGCTACACGGCTTTGGAACCAGAGTGCCAGTTCCAAAGTGATTCATGCATGTGGGAGTTAAAGACCCACAGTTACTGTTGTTCCCTCGTGTCTGTGGCACATGTATCACAGTGGCATTGTATAAAAAGATTAAAAAGAGAAAGCCTGACTTGCAGCCCTACTTCTGGGATGGAGCTGTAGCCATTCCCAGCACACTGCTCTTCCCAGGAAGGCACTGAGTATGGGACCCGTAACTTAGACACATAGAGAGGCTTTACCCAGTCTCCAGGGCTTCAGTTATTTGGCTGGTGGGTTTTGTTTCTTTCCTTGTACAAAGGATGGAAGCAGTGACCCCTACACAGGGCAAGAACATGATCACATTTTCTCTGCTTGGGCTTTCCCAAGCTCATGGCTTCAGTCACCGAGCAAATGCAGCTGGGGTGCTGCTTTTCAACAAGAAGGTGAAGTGGGGCTGAATCCATGGAAGTAGATGCAGTGTTTAGCTCAATTATAGGAACTGTGTGCCTTTTTTTTTCGCCAGGGTTAAACCAGGCCTATTCAGTTTTACTCTGTTGCCTCAGCTGGTTTAGTGTTCTGTTTGGCTAGCTCTATCTTGCTTGTAAATGCTGAGTTTAAGGTATAGTAACAGCTCAGCAGTTTTAACCAGCCCTAGGCTTTTGATAGTACAACTCAGAGAAATGTGCCCTTCAGCAGTGGAATCAAATAACATCAATTCCTCCAACAGGCATAAAACACACTCAACACAATTCAAAAAAATCTACAAAGTCTTTCAATGGTCATCTGGGTTTTGCACTTACCAGAATATATATTTATAAATATAAAGGATTGTACTTGCTTATTGCCCCTTCTAACTAAAAGAGTATCTTTTGTCCATTCCAGGGCTGTGCCTTTTACTGGGGATTCACTTCCTGGATCGCATACTACATCAACCATCCACGATATACGCCACCATGTATGTATAAGTAGAACACAACACTAACCTTTCTTCTTCCAGCTTGGCCTGCTTCTGCCACTGTTTACACTACATCAGACATCTGAAGACGTTATTTGTTCACCATTTGTTCCCCTCTGCCATCCCAGAGAGGTTGTGGAGTCTCCCACAGTGGAAACATTCAAAACCCACCTGGATGCCGTCCTGTGCAACCTGCTGTAGGTGACCCTGCTCTGGCAGGGGGGTTGGACTAGATGATCTCCAGAGGTCCCTTCCAACCCCGACCATTCTGTGATTCTGTGATTCTGTGACCTTGGTTTTAAAACGTTTTTGGTACGCAACCTTAAGTCCTCCAAAATCAATAGGTGGCCACCACATGACATCCTATGACTAATCTAGCCAGAGATTAGGCTTTACTCCCTGTCAGAAGGAAGATTGTTGTGCAGGAGGCACTCCTGCTGTGCCACTGAATGTACGTTCCTGTTCAGCGATGGTCAATCGCTGCCCAGTTTTATGAACTAGAAGTATTGGCCAAGTGGAGAAAACACAAAGATCAGATATATTTTGCTTATCTTTACAATATTTGTATAAGAATGCAGGAGAGAACTAGAGCTGGATGCATTTTCTTGGAGGTACTTCTTTGCTACAGATACATCCTTTTCATGAAACTTAAGAATATTTTTTTTTGTGAGAGACCAGTAAAAGACAATCAAATACTGCTGATAAAAATGAAAAAAATCCCGTTTTTTGCTTCCAGATTTCATTCATCTTTTTGTTCCTTCTCATTGTATTTTACTGTTGCACTGCTGTTTCTTCATGATTTTTTCTTGTTTGCTCCTTGAAATTTTGCTTCTTTTGAGCATAATTTCCATAAGTTTTGTTTCCTGCTACTGTACTTTCCTTGCTACATGTTTGTCTTTCTTTTCCTCTGCACCTTACACTTATCTGTGAGCTTTGGGAACAAAGGGTTTGCTTTATTTTCAGTTAAACTACCAATTATTTAGTAATTTGCTTTTATTTTCAGTTAAATTACTGATTTTCTTCAATCAAAAATTTCTCCTACATGACATTTGCTTTCCTTTCAAAATAACACAAAAGTTATGTTTCAAAATGATGTGATTCATTGAAAGACAGTTGAATTTGGTATGGCTTTAACAGTAATGCTGCAAACAATGTTGAAAGCTCCCTATACACAGTATTTAGCAGTCTGGGCCATCAGATCAGTAAGTGCAGCTGCTTTATAGAGGAAACCATTTGTTCAAGACACAGCTCTCCAACAGAGAAAGCATTCAAAAGAAGTATTTCTAATTGCTTGCCACTGCCTTAAAATTACAATTATAGGTACATGGGTCTAATGCTGGAGATCACCAGCCCTCTGGCATAGTTAGCTGGATCAGTAAAACATTGATGGTTTATTTTGGATGCAGGAGCGGGTGACCTCCACAGCCATATCCAGAGATGGCTGGTCTGGGGACAGGTAAAGAAAGGCAAGCAGGTAGTTGCAGAATGCTATGCAGGAGTGGTAAATTAAACCAGGCAGATAAAGGGCCAAGGTGAACATCTGCTTAGCAGCTACATACTCACATGTTGACATGTGCTGGTTGTTCTGAGGAGGAATTTTAGCACGTCCTTGATACCACAGAGAGTTGTGTGCCAGCCAGAGAAAAGGGGTTCTCAAAAGTAAAGGCTTGATAAGACTTGGTCAGGAAAGTGAGGTACATACACGTGGTTTGTGTCCCTCAGCCATGACCAAGGTTTACTTGAGAACTGTGAACCTTTGGAGGTGAATGTGATACAGCGCTACAGCGTTCAGGGGAAAACAGCAAAAAGGAGAGGCCAGGCAAAGGGCAGATAAAAACTGCACAGGCTAAATATATTTCCTGCATGGTGAGACTGTGAAGCACATAGTGGCTATATAGTAAAGCCCCACTGCTAAAAAAAAAAAAACAAAAACAAAGTAATGGATAGGTTATGTCTTGGGTTCTCTGCTCATGAAGGTAGAAGGGCCTATGGATAAGGCTGTGATTCCCAGCCTGGTGCCGCTACTGACCTTCACTTCATCCCTCCCCTTGCATTTCCAAGGAATTTAACACCACAGCTGCTTTGACAAAGCACTTGGATATATGAAGCTGACAAATACTAGAAAAAGTTAGGTGAAAACTACCTTGGTGAAGAGACTGGCATTTCTAGAGTGCTGTTACTATTTGCATTGTCTTCATATTCTGCGTGATGATATCCATTCTTTCTGCAGAGCCTGTCAGGAAGAAATATTTCTGCTCCTCAGCACTAGATTAATTTCACCCATAGCAAACCATGTGCATACCGTAAAATGCAATTTATAATTTCATTCTGTTTTCTAGCATTTGGCCACAGACAAGTTTCTTTTGCTGCCCTTGCTTTTCTGGTACGTACAAAAATAAAGTTTTATTAATGACTGTGGAATAGGAGTAACTCATGATTTCCCAAAATGCAGTAATGCTGTTATGCATTTGTGTATTTATATACGTCCACACTCACAGTCCTGTGTCCTTTGACTGTATTTAGTGATAATCTATTAAGATTTCTAGGCCAGGAAGCCTGCTAGTGCTATTTACCTATACAGGCCTTAATGTGAAGTACTGTATCTGAGAGCCATGAAAACATCATCAGCATTATTACCACCACTCATAATTGTAAACCCACTAATATTTACACAGATTGGAACTTGCCATTTTTAAAACATTGAAGAATTACATCCTAAGCAGACTTTGCAATAGCACTGTGTACCCTGAAAAACTTAATCTTAACAGCTACTAAGAACAATAAAAAAAGTCCCTGCAAAGTGCGTTAAGCCAAGGGAAAGCGCAGGTGGTGAAGGAGGGCTAAGACTACCAAATCTGATGTTTGAATGAACATAACTATACAATGATACAGAAGCTCAGTAAGAAATGCTCACATGGAAATGTCTGTTCTCTTCTGTCCTCTGTGGGCATTGCACTTGGAAACGCTGAATGTTGACTTACCCAAGCACGCATGGGTCAGTAGCCAAAACAGTCAGCCTCTTTGGAAATCAGATATAGATCAGTTTCCCGAAATATAACAGGAAGAGGGGACAGTAATGTGTCTAGGCTCCTTCAGGCAAACGCTATTCAGAAAAGCATTCAAACAACTCCTTCGCAATATTTAAATGCTTTCGTAAATAGGGACCCTTAAAGATCACGGTTTTGGCAATGTTTGTCTCTGAGGTTGGCCATGCAGTTCTCAGCTCTTTCTGCCCTAATAAGGTATAGCAAAGACAAGCAAAATACTCATATGAAGAAGTTCACGCACTCAATGAGGCTCTACAGCTGAAAGCAATAATCCCACAGTGTGGAGACAGGAGGTTGTGGTAGCGGTAGGCAGTGGTGTGCCCAGAGCCTTACAGTCTGCGGCTTTCCCAAGCTCAGGGGTTACTTGAAACCAAGTGAACCACTTGCCTGAATATTCAGTGCTACCAGTAAAACTAGTTGTTGTCAAAATATCTGCCTAGAAAAAGCCTCCTTTTCTAATGAAACATCCTCCCTCTTCTCAATGTAACACACCCTGCTATAGCTTTTATGGAAGATGCTGCCATCAGGCAAAGAGATGGGTCCTTTTGGGGGCTTTTGCTATAAAATATGGCCATCCCCTTCAGATCTGCATCAGCACCTAGTCTGTGGTCTGAATTCTTGCAGTTCTTTTGAGAACTTCCTACCCATGGAAACTCAAAAATTTTCCCTTTCAGACCTTGTTCTGGCAGGTTCCCAGACAATGAATTTAAAACAGCAACACAGGAAATATAATAATTTGAAGCTGTTTTCACAGGTTTCTAAAACATATGAATAAAATATTTGGAAGATTTCTTTTCCCCCCCCTCTTTTAAGGCTTGTCTTTATTACATATCCTGATTTAGGTGTATATATCTGCAGCTGCTGTAAACAACAGTACTGAGTAATTTGAAGAGTGTCAGCAGGCCCTTCTGAAAGATTCTCATATTTAGAGAAATTACTCTGTGCTTTGCAGGGACATTTTTCTCATACGGTACACATGGAATACAAAGACTTTTTTCTACTGTTCCTCGCTGCCCCATTTTTTATATCTGAGACACTGACTAAGGACGAGCTTACACTTAGCAGTACTTCTCTATGCAAAAGCATTAGCAGCCACATTTCTAAAGAGGGACATGAGCTAATTACAGCAGAATGCAGCTGCAGAGTCAAAGGTAAGCCAATAAAAATCCCTGCAGAAATGCCCTTTGCTTGTTTTACTTATAATTGATTATAAAATTAGTAGGTGTTAACTATAGTGTGTGAATCTTTTTTGCTCCACAATAGTATGGGCGTTACACATTTCAGTATGTATAGTGTTTCACAAAAACACTTTTCACTTTGAAACTTTTTTCTTTAAAATAATAGCAATCAGAAACAATCTTGTTCCTAGCTCATAACTGGAAGTACGTAAATTAAAATTACTTCTATCACTATAGCTAGAATTATAGCTTTTGATATGGTATTTTATAACAGAATTTCCTTTTCTGGCTATTTAGTGGTTTACATCTGGTGTTTATGATAGATGACAGCCAATTAGTTGTGATTAAAAAACATAAAAGGACTGCAGGATTTGACCCATGACTACATACCCATGCAGAATAACAGCTTTGCTAATAGAACTGATTTAAACCTTCCTAACAAAACCCACAGAAATCTCTCTGCCAAAAAAGGGGAAAATTCTTCAGCAATGCTATCTGTAATGTTCTTTCAGATAATGGCACATTTCAATATAAAATGAAGTTACATATCCCTTTCAATTAGTTTTAATTGAAGTTTGTTATGGATGACTTTCAGAATTGGCTTAAAAAAATTACAATTATATTTCTTTTTTCTGTATTAATTTAGTGACTTTACACTTTCAACATCTCTAGGTTTTAGCACTCTTCCTTTTTATTTTAATGTCTTGATTTTTTCAAGCTTTTCAAAATTTAGAATGATGAATGATATAAGAAAACACAACTTTTTAACACCATGTTTTTTCAATTTGAGAGGAGAAATCAGTCTTCAAACCCAGAAATGAATAACAAAGTTCAATTCAATCCAAGATTGACATGTATACAACATTTTGGTTTTCTTCAGAATGCAGGGGGAAGATGAAAAACATAAAATTAGATTGTTGTACTGACAAACTTTCTTTTTTGGGAATTGAAACTGGTTTTCTTACCAGTTCCCACTTTAAATATGAGTAGTAATTGGGTTTGAGTCTACAGTAGATGTAATTGATGAAGTACTGAAAGCCACAAGCAAATCTGAAATCCCCTTGTATTACATGCTGCATAACCAAGTAAGGAGACATGGTACCTCTTCCAAAGATTTAAAACATCTAAATATTAAAGACCAAGTTTGAGAGGTTGGTTGGGGCTGGAAATGGCATAACCAGAGTGTAGCAGAACCAGGAATAATACTGGCTCCTTTCAGTTATCCATTTCCGACTACTATCCATTCAACCTGCAGAGAACCGCTGCCTGTTTATTCACCCTATTTTTCCTTCCTCTATGACTTAGCTGGAGAACTGGTTACCGTGCTCTGTAACCAGCGTAACAAAGGTGTTATGCTGAACACCTTTGAAAGTGTGTGTAGGAAGAGGGTAGGCACTTTAACTCGTGACATCTTTACAAAACTAGCGGTCAACTTTTCCCTTGCTTTATTTGTAGGCGGGATGAAATCCAAATCCTGACAATGATTTTCAGTTCAGAGGAGTATCTTGCTAAATTCCTTTGAGCCCAGGAAGCCTCTTTGATCTCCCCAGACCAAAGTATGTTGCACATGCTGGGCATGGAAAACATGCTGAAGGCCTGCCTGCACTGAGCTGTATGGAGCTGAGACATGGGCTTTCACCCCCGGCTGTGCCCACAGTGCTCACTAGACACTTGTGCGTTTGGCAAAGATCACAGAATGCATTTCCCATGGAAGAGTCATTTCAGAGTACATATTTTCTGGATACAGAGACTAATCTGTAATGGGGGGGATTCTGGTTACGCACTGCAATGCAGTTACCGCAGTATTTTAGGCATACAACTGAAAATATGCTTTTAATGTCTTGCAGATGTGTGAAGCTGGAAATCACTTTATCAACGTAGCTTTAGCTCACCAAAACCATTCAGGTCTGTCTTTGTTTCCTGTTTGTGTATTTAAGACTGAAGTGTGCTTAACCTATCCATCTTCTGCTGATATACAGTAATTTATGTATCTACATCTACAGAATAAAGAAAGATGAGGTAGGTTCCATGCCATCGGTATAACATCTATAACATCACATTTATTCTAAATGTGATGAGAAGGAAACATTAGCAATACTGTTGTTGTTATAAAGCTTATAGCACATTTATCTTAATTTTACACAACTGCAATTTAAATATGGATTTAAGCATGGAAGTTCTCTAAAGCATCCTGTTAACTGACAACAGAGAATTCAATTTTAAATAAGTTTCAAAACTTTTAAACTAGATTGCAGACTTTTTAGATACATGCACCTCATGCAAAGATATACACACACGTATACAAATACACAAAGATAGACTCATGAATACGTACACAGGGATCAATCTATATGTATGCTCTTAAAAGGTTACTCCAGGAATGGGGGTTCAGTCTTTTGTACCATGGGAATAAAAGTTATACTATATATAGTAGGAAGTAAAATATATTTTCAGTTAATAATAGTACAATTTCACACTATAACAACCTATTCAAGAAAATACTTCACCACAGTATGATCAACTTTACACACTAAAGTGAGTTTCTATTCCAGAAAGCTTTCAATGCACTGTGGTTGGGCAGGTGTTTATGTCATTTGTTGCAAGGAGCCTAATTCAGTTTAAAAGCAGCAAGAGCCAAATAATTCATCAGCACCTACAAGTACTAAAGATAGCATTGTTACTAGAACTTAAAAATGAAGTGTTGCATATGTGGCATTTTGTGTGAACATTATTAGTGGCTGCAGAGAGTCACTCTCTTAGCTCTGGAGTTATTTTCCTGTTCTACCCTGGGATGAAGGACGAGGATGCGAAAGGGGACAGGTTCACATTCCTGAGTCAGGCTGAATAAGATATAGCTGCATCCTTTATATCCCAGAAGAGTGCCCTTAGCCTGCGCCTGCTGGCTAGTCTGCATTAAACTACTTGTCTCTCTCTTCCTCTGAACAAAGGCTGCATCCTTTGGACATGCCAGACCTTTCCTGTAAAATCTGATACATGGCTCGCTAACCAGCATTCTCACCAGGATAAATGCAGCTTTTGCTGCCTCAAAAGATTTCACTGAAACTTTTTTAACAAGTTGTATTCTGGGAGTGTTGGCCAAGGGGATGGCTGTTACATTGGCCAGCTTTGATAAGGCTCAGTTCCGCTCCTTGTATTGAAACTGTTTTTGTCTGTTTGGTTTTGGTTTGGGTTTTTTTTCCTTTTTTTTTTTTTCTTTCATAAAGGAAATAAAGCTTGTTTTCCAAGTCCAACCTACAACCCCTTCACGTGGCTCTTCTTGCTGGTATCCTGCCCCAACTATACATATGAGGTACATGACTTTTTTCCGCTTTTATGCAAAGGGTAGGTGGTTACTGTATTTCAGCCTTTGCCTGCAGAAAATCTGCAACGCCCCCATGCAGTTTCCTCTGCACATCAATCATTATGTTCTGTTTGTCAGAGTCTCCTTGCTCCCAGAAATGTTTCTGCAACAGACCCTTCTCTTCCATCACATCAATATCATGACTTCTGTGTATGTTCCCCTCCACTACAGAGTCCCCAGTGATCCAAGTAATTACCATCCACCTCTTCACCCCCATCCAGCACACTGGGGTGTTTCTTTCTAGCTATTTTTCCTATCCTGTTTCCAGTATGAGTATGATGCCCTTCTTCCAGGGGGAGCTTTTGGGGAAGTGGTTACTTTTGAAAACTTGCCCCTTTGCTTTGCATAAAGTATACAATTGACAGTGCCTTTGTCTTTGCAACAGGTTGGGTCTTGGATTAGTTTCACAGTGATGACACAAACCCTGCCAGGTAAGTTTGAAACAGAATTAAGATAGCCTCTAAATTGTTGTTTGCAGAAGTGAATTCTGGAAATCTAAAATTTGCCCCAAAATGTACGTCATATGAAATATTGCCCTCAAATCCCCCTTGTGACTGTATAAACCTTCAAAGTGCTACACTTGGAAAGCTGCAGAGATCATGAACACTACTTCAACACCTTCTTTTGATCAAAACCAGTGCTCTGCTTCTTGTGAAACACTGTTTTTTTCTTGTTTCCACAGTGAATGCAGACTTGGAAATTTTTATAAAAAAAAAGAAGTCAGTATTCTTCATTTACAGTCAATCATTTTTGATGTAGGAAAATTTCTTTGCATTGTAAACTTGGAATAATACTTCTAAGAGGGAAAGGAAAACAGATGTACTTAGTATTTCAAAAGAGGAAAGACACACACGTTCCTGGTAGCATTTCCCCATTTGCTTATATCAGGCAGCCAGCTTGTAACAGCAGCCTGCTTAGTAGCATTTGCAACTCTTCCTTGGTGCTTTCCTGCATCCTTAGAGACCTAAATACACATACAAATATGGTCCCTGGGACTGAGCTCTCCAAAACATTCACTTTTTAATTATTTTTCCATTCCAAAATAGAAACCTATAAAAGCTACTTGCAAAAAGTAGCCCCACATGGTTTACAAATGAAAAAGAAAGGAATATCAAAAGTGGATTAAAATGCATCATGCAAAAATTAAACTTTTAATTTTGTTTGAAAAGATACAACATTTTTGTGCTTTAGGCTCTGATATGGAAATGACCTGAGTTTGGGGACATCGTAGGGCTGTGTTTACAATGGCAGGGAGCAGCAACACATGCAGCACACTCATCCTTGCTGAAACAGTCCCAAATATAACTTGGCCAGATGCCAAATGAATGTTTCTGGTCTGCCAGCTCATTTTAAGGAAGAAAGGATAATGAATTTTCAAAAAGTACTCGTAAAATTTTCAAAAAGTACTCGTACTTCTCCATTTGATGCCACTCAGCCTGAAGGGAGAGGTACCCAGGAGACCACTTAATGGCTCCTGACAATCATAGCAGGGGCCTGGGCATCTATAGTTATTAGGCTTCATGAGACCTCACTGCCAGGCGGAGAAATCTGTTTGTGCACCTACTGCCTACTTGCTCCAGGGCCGAGCTCTCCGTCCATGCAACATGAAGTTATAGCACAGCTCCTGTTATGGTTGGGAGCCAGAGGTAAAAACAAAGAAGTGTTACAGGCCAAAAGCAAACCAGAAAAATAGTTGAGAGAGGCCATGTGTAAATTCTGTGTTGGGACGGCACCACGCCCGAGGAGGCTTTGTGACTTACAGTGAAGGCGTAGGTGTACAGGGCTAATAGATGTGACCATCATCTGTGTGAATTCTGACGTGGAGGCTGAGCCTCAGGCTATGGTACATCAGCAACTGCAAGGCTGAGATCAAGGGCAGAATTAACTTTTCTCTGTCCACAGAACAGACTTCAGACTTTTCAATAAACACTTTGGTATTCACAGAAACAGACATTAAAAGAAGACATATGATCCTTTTTTTTTCCCCTCTTTTTTTTTTTTGGTAGCCGGCATTTTTGCTTTCCTGATGGTCATCCAGATGTCTCTCTGGGCCCAAAAGAAACACAAATTGTACCTGAAGAGATTTTATCCAGAGGTGCGGAGAAAAGCAGCTATGATTCCGATCATCTTCTAAGCTCTTCAAAAGAGTTGAAGCCTAAGTGTACCGTTCAAGAACTAACTCAAAGTAAATGAGCCATTTCATTCAGTAACCAAAGTGGATCAGAGGAAGAACTACTGGATATCTTTTTCAGAAAATTAAGAGTTCAAGATGAGGAGCTTTTAATTAAGTGGAAAAAAAAAATGTAGCGCTTGGATTCTTGGTTCCTGCTAAAAGATATGATTTAATTAGATTTTCTGTAATGGAGCTAATTGGGAAGGGACAAGAAAATTGCTTATATTGAATGTTAGGCTAGATATTTAGCTGGTGTAAATGGGCACAGATGCTGTTAAAATTAATGAATACAGCTCATCTGCATGCATTCAAGTGCAGTGATTTTAAGGTTCAGTGTTAGATGTTGACAGGAGTCTTGGATTTTTGCATCAGAAGATGTTTCACACCCTTATTTTTATTAAACTGCACAGAAACAGCACGTTCTGCCTCAGGTCCTCTAAAGCATGACATCAAAGAACAACCACTACGCTGTTAACACAGTTTAGTTTAGCTTTACAAGGTTTTTCTTCCCCACCTTTTTTTTAATTGAATCTCATAGTAAATTGTTCAATACAAATTGGCTTAAATTGATCACTGCAGATCTGGCTTTCTTTTATTTTCAGGTAGGCAGATAAGCCCCACAACCCCAGGAGGGGACTGTGAGGTACTTCCCATCTTGCTACTGATTTGCAGCATGACCTTGAGTACATCATTTAAGTCCATCCCCCTTTCTCACATTGAACAGTTTTGGAAATAGCAAAGGACTTTCTTGACTAACAAGAGTGTTAGGATTCCCTTGTTCTGTGCCTGACTGCATCCAGACATCATTCACCTTACTTGCACCAAGCACTGTGAAATCCTTGAGTGCAAGGTGGACCACAGTACAGCTCGTTATCGAAAAGGAAAGGGATCCTACCAAATGCATTTCAATGCGTATCTGAACTGCCTCAGATGGACACTGCTGAAAGTCTTCTGCTCCCCTTCAATTTGGTCGGTTTCTATCTGCTACTTTACTTTCCAGGACATTACTTTTTAAGAGATTCTCTGGGCTTGTTATGCAAGTCCTGAAAACTCTGTTTAGCTCCATTTGCGAATCAGTGGCATCCATGTCATGCAGAAGCACAATTTTAGTTACAGAGAGCAAAAGAAACAGAACTGCTTCAGCAAGTATTAAGATACGGAGAGTTAGGGCATTAAGTCCAGTTTTCATTCTATCTCTGTTGCACATTTATCAATGTCTTTTGGTTCCCTCAGGCTGGTGAAAAAGCTTGCCTAAAGAACTTTAATCATTAGAGAAACACGAAGTACACAAGCAAGGCAGGCAGTTTGTCTCCTAAAGGCGCTGTTATCTTTGCGCCAGCTCAAGTGTTCTAACAAAGTTAATTTGCCCAGTAAATTGGGTTCATATCCCTCCTCTAATGTTTAACTTGCAACACTTATCCTATTAGCTACCGTAACTCAATTTCATCTTGGTAACGTAAATAACTCACTTCTATTTTTTAACTTGTAACCTGTGAACACCTAGAATTTTTTATTCCTCTCAATGGAAAACCTGAGTCACAGTGAACATCCAGTTCTCTAACCCAGAATGCTAATAAAGATTTATTTTTGAAAAATTATTTTCTGTACTCTTTACTCACTTATACCTAGCAACAATATTTTTGAAACCCATTTTCTTTTCCAGCCAGTGTTAGATGCAGGAGTCAAGATTGTTGTCTATTTTTTTTTTAATCCAGCTACTGGGATTGTTTTTGTTTAATGTTTATTAAATGTCTCATTTTAGCAATCTTCAAGTTTAAAATAGTTCACGTGGGAGGCTAACTTGTCAAAATGACTTACCTATCTGTTTGTCTCTTGATTACAATGGCTGCAGCTTTAAGTCTGTTCAAGGCATGTTTCCAGAGTGATTCCAATTGCTAGGAGCGTGGTTCCTACTCAACAGTTAGCTTAGGCAAAGGAAGTATTTCAGGAATTTCTTACCTCTCTGCTTATTAGTTGGTCATTCAGTACATGGGGTGGGGGTGAAAAGGGTTTTGGCTCCTGTAGTAAATGACTAAAGTTTTAAAGTGGGGGTAAGAGAAAACACTAGGTAAGAACAAATAAAAAGGTGTTACAGAAGGCTATTTCGGATAAACATGGCAGATATTTTAAGATCTATCAATGGAGTGTTGACCAGCTAAAATTGCTCTGAACACTGTTAAATGGCTTCACAAATAGCAATAAATCCAACTTCCTGCACCTTCACAGATCTTTCTGTATTACTCTGCCCTCTCTGATTTTCAGGGCAAGTTCCATATGATTAGAACAGGTAAGTTAACTTCCTGCCATGGAAGGGCATGTTTGCTTTAAACCAATGATTAGAACAGGTAAGTTAACTTCCTGTCATGGAAGGGCATGTTTGCTTTAAACCAAAAGTATATAAAAATGGTCAGTCTTAGTTTTGATAAACGTTTTGAGGGCCTTGCTTTTGGAAAAAAAAAAACCACAAACCCCACAAAAAAAGCCCAAGCAAACAAAAAAAACCAGGCAAAAAGTAAGTATCACTACATTGAAATTGCAATCAGCAGTGATTTTAGCTACAAGGGCCATGCACCTTTTGAACCAAAACAATTGTCTCCACATAAACATTTTCATGGAAAGTTTGTTATGACTTTCATGATTACTTGGGGAAAAAATGCCTTATTGAGTTCTAAATACACTGGTATTTCTTGTATTAGGGGCTGATGAGGAAGTAAATGATGTAACTGCAATATTTTCTCTTAAGCACAGACCTAACTTTTTCAGAGCCATCCTCAGAAGGGAGGCACAGGCAGGGCCACACCACTACCCGAATGTCATCATCTTTCAAGGTGAAAGAGAAGGAGCCAAGTTCTAACATGAGCCATAATATGCAGCTTGGGCAGTTGCTACCCATTTTGGCCTTTCTTAATATGGAGCCACTTCACAGGCATTGCTGGGATGTCACCATTCCAGTGCACTGGATGCACTGGTGTCCATGGAAAAGCGAAAATAACCAGGACAATGTGAATTATATTTTGCAATCCTGCTTCTCCATGAGGGCCATGAAATCCACTACTTGTAACAAAACCCAGTTTATCCCTTTGAGCTAAATCCCTTTCTGATGCCATTTTCCTCAGTTTTTGCATCTGGAAAGGTGACAGACTGCAGGGCAGTGAATCCACTCCCCTTGCCTTTGGTCCCAGGGCCAGCCCCCTGCAGCTTCTGTCAATCCCAAAGCTTTCCTAACAGCTCGTAAATAAATTACAGTGTTTGTCGCAAAAGGTAGGAGGCAGCAGGACCATACAGCAGAAAAATCGAGTGGTTGAAGCTGGAGACACATTCTGGTTAGATATGAGGAGCCAGTGCAGTCACTGACACAGTTAGGCCCCCATGCATGAGGGCAATTCCTGCTCAACGCTCCTCAGAAGCTAAGACATCTAAGACAAGAGACCACAAATAAAGCAAGATACAGAGACATTGGGCCTACCAGACAACAGTTTTGGCAAAGACTATGTAAAAATAAATCAGATGAAGTACTAATGGGTCCTTCATGGCCTGCTGTCAAGGTTTCAGCTGGGATAGAGTTAACTTTCTTGATAGCAGCTGGTGTAGTGCTATATTTTGGATTTGAGATCAGAAATAGTGTTGATAGTACACTGGTGGTTTTGGTTGCTGATAAGCAGTCAAGGCCTTTTCTGCTCCTCACACCGCCCCACCAGTGAGTAGTCTGGGAGGGCACAAAAAGTTGTGAGGAGACACAGCTGGGACAGCTGACCCCAACTGACCAAAGGGATATTCCATGCCCTGTGACATCATGCTCAGTATATAAAGCTGGGGGAAGAAGAAGGAAGGGGGGGATGTTCAGAGTTATGGCATTTGTCTTCCCAAGCAACTGTTAAGCGTGATGGAGCCCTGCTTTCCTGGAGATGGCTGAACACCTCCCTGCCAATGGGAAGTAGTGAATGAATTCCTTGTTTTGCTTTGCTTGTGTGCATGGCTTTTGCTTTACCTATTAAACTGTTTTTATCTCAACCCACGAGTTTTTTTCTCACTTTTACTCTTCCAATTCTTTCCCCCATCCAAACTGGGGAAGCGAGTGAGCAGCTGTGTGGTCCTAGTTGCCATCTGGGGTTAAACCATGACACTTGCCCAACAAGGACTGTGAGAATGGCATTGCTCGGCCCGGAGGCTCAAAGCATATCTCAGGTCCACCTGGAGAGACTGCTCAACATCCAGGTCCCTCCATGCTCACCCTGCAGCTTGCAACTGGGTTTCCGCTGTGATCTTCCAGATGGCCAAGTCTCATCTTTCCCAAAGTATTCCCAAGATTTTCAAATTCAGGAGCCTAAAGTTAAGCCTTCAGATATGCAGCTCTGCCATGAAATGCCAACTTGGAAAAGAGCAGGCACCAGCTCAGGCTTCCTGGTGATGCAGGGAGATATTGTGATAGGGAACGGAAATGGCAGATGCTCGTGTACACAACTTGGCAGCCTATATTTGGATCCCCAGTTTGAAAAAGCCCTTAAGACCCTGCCATATGCTTGTCTTATAAGATGGTTACCACATCTTCACAGCTGACAGGACTGGAAATGATCTCAGTGATTTCATCTTTCCATAGGGAAAGTAGAGCTCGAAAGGACACTGAAAGCAGGAGAAGTGAATTAAGGCAGATGGTCATCCTTTTTTAAAGATGCTATTATCATCAAAATATCTTGTACTTTCCATTGTTTTGTATAAAGGAAGTGACTCTAAATTGGCTTTTACCACACTAGGAACTGAGATAAAGCAGCCTGATATCAAAGTAGTTCTCTGAAAGAGAGCCTGCAGTGACAGCTAAATATAATAAAATAAAAATCACTGATTGTGAAGACTTCTAAAGCACACTATAAGAAGAAGAAAGCTATAGGAAAGCAAGAGACTATTAATCTATTTATAGATTTAACAAGTGCTGCTGAACTAAAAATTAATTCAAGCCATAAAGAGTTTTCCAGCAAGCTAATATTTTCCACATGATGCTTTATTGGCTTCCCTTTTCTATATTTTCCTAGGCACAAGTTTTGTCTTCAAGCAATATTCCCTGTCATTAACATTCATGAAAGCTTTTAGAAAAACACACTGTATGCCTGTTGAGTGTTCCACAGATAAATGTAAATGAAGTGTTGTGCTGTCTTTGCACACAGATTAGTATCTACATGAATAATATTTTATTATGAAAAGCTTGGTTTATCATAGGTGGGTGTATAAAGGCTGTTGTGTAGCTACGACTAAAGGCAATTTTCACATCACACATGTTTAGCATCACAGAATAATGTTTATTTTAATGGTCTTTGCACATCTTCAGCCATGTGACTCAAACATACAACTCTTTCTGTAGGTATCAGAATCAGGAGCCGAGCTGTCCCGGGCCTTTATCATGGTTCTGGTGTTTGGTTATCTATTTGTATAGCACACTAGAGACTCGCTCTCACCTGGCTTTACTCTGTGAGGACATCTGAGACAACATTTCTTAATCCATCTTGTCCAACTGGACAAGCAGTTGTTCAGTGAGGAGCGTCAGCTGCTGCATGATTTAAATAATACGCATTGAATTTCCATGCAATGTAACAGTCAATCTAAAACCTCTTTACCAAAGGAAAAGACAGTTAATGCATCCTAAAATATGTGTGCTTAGATTAAAAAAAATCTACCACATATTAACACCTCCACAATACTCAGGCTTCTAACGTATACCTACTTTTATATAACTTCTAAAGCCTTTGAAGACTGAGGAACCAAGTAAGAGGAAATCATTTATAGTTAAAAGAAATATGATAAGAGTATTCAATAATACTAATGAATTCCTTATTTAAAAAGGCAAACTTCACATCTTTTGTCAAAGAAATCTGATTGTTAGCCAGCTTCCTCCTCATACACAGTATTATTCCTGTGAAAAAGTAATATAGCTCTACCAGTGATCCCTTTTATTGTTCCGAGTACCTGGCCATACTCAATAAGGAAGGCTTTTGTTTTAAAATTACAGGTTTCACTTTTTGGGGGGTCTTTTAAAGCACTACAGAACAGTCTCCAAAGAAAACAGACCACATCAAAGATTCATCTTATTCATATTGAAAAGTTGATGAGTTTTCAGTTGACTGGTGAAACACTGTGACACTGCTACAAAACAAACAAATATTTTAAAAGGTGTCCCTCTCCTCAAGACAAGAATAGAAAAAAAAGGTACTTTTTGTCTTTTCTATTAATAATGTGAGGCCATTTCCCAGGTTCAAGGGCATCCTTGCAGAAGGAAACATTGATTAGAGAGCTGGAAGGACTGGAATGTGGTTGCAGTGTGCTTTTAGGGATTAGCTGCTATGTCTTTTTGGAAAGAAATTTCACTCTTTCTGACAACTGAGCTTGACAGAAATGGATTAAAGATGACACATCTCCAATATTGTACCTAATGAAAATCAAAGTACCTATTCTTAAACCAACAGGGAATATTTGTCATATATACAAACAGTGTATTCTTCCACCCTCTGGTTTACATCATCTCTTTGCAGAAGGTGCTTTGCATTTGGACTTGTACGCCTTTCATTCTGCCTCTTAATTATTTACCTATTAGAGCTTTGACATATGCACTGATGTCACAGGAAAACCAGCTGTTGATTTCAAAACACTAAGGGTTTAGAATCTGTTTGTACAGTGTTAACCCACTTCAGCCCTGTTGCCCCACACATACATGATTATTTTGCTGTCATTTTTAGACATCCTCCCAGTAACCACGTGAACCACGATGCCGTGTTCAGAGATTTGCCAAACATCCTACCTTAATCCAGTTGCACAGCTCAGAGCTAAATCTTGAAGTGGCGAATTGCCGTACTCTGCACTACCTGAGTCCTAACTTCAAAACGACTCTCCTTGCATCCTTTGCTCCTTGCCTCTGCAGGGTTGAAGCTATTCAGGGGCTTCTCTCTGCAAAAATACAGGTGTAATTCTTCCACATTTGCATCAGTATCTTACTATTAAACTATAAATCTGTAACAACAGAAGCTGTAACACCCTCAGGTACGTTTGACATGTTTTCACATTTAGAGGGCCCTAGCAGGTAAAAGATGGATATTGTGCTTTTATGGATACAGGGACAAAGTGAACGGGGCTGTAGTAATATGAGAGCTGGCATGTACTCAGGGGCTCAGTGCCTTGGGCACCTATCCCAGGAGAGGGCAGTGCAACAAAGATTTACTGTAATCTAATAAAGGCAATGCTGATCTTGATTATGGATCTGAAATTAAATAAACACGTAATCTATTCTGATTACATGCAAATATTCACTGGAAGCTGTACCTCAAACCTTTTTGCACTTGGTTTGGAAATACCTATTTTAGAATAATTCTCGCTTACACAGTATAAGCACACAATGAACTTGCACAGAGTAATGCAAGTTACACAGCAAAATACTGCATGCCCTGTCATTAGTTATATATAGTTACATGTCTTCATTTTTTTCTCAGGGAAATTAAGTGCTTTTCCTGCCACAGAAGTGGTGGCAAATTTTCCTGCCCTTATGAGCTGCAATACCAAATCCTTACAGCAGACACAAGACTTCCACTGAGTGTGTCAAAGTGTGATAGCTTCACAGAGGGAGCTGAGGAGTCATTCACAGATAGGAGATAACAGTCTCCACAAACTGCTCTGCTGCAGTGCTGATGGGCCTGGGCCCACTATGGACCAAAGCCCACCTCAGCCGCTGTCTTTGGCCATAGGCCCTTGGCCCCGGCCAGCAGTTTCAGTGCATAAGTCCCCTTTGAACTGCTCAGAAGCTGAAGTTTCACAAGCCAGCCGCAGCTGTGCTAGGAGATGTGCTGCAGGTGCAAGGCCAGGATGCCGAAACCAGATGCAAGATGGGCGTAGCCATCTAAATAAGCAGCCAGCGAACCGTTTTTCATCCTTGAGCAAGTCACTGATGTTTGCTTCTCGTCCCTTAGGCAACTCTTGTGGTCCTTCCCAGCCTGCGCATCATTAAGGCACACATCTGACTCGCTCTCACTGGCAGAGGACTACCCAGCCATTGCCATCAAACACTTAGAAAAATGACTGCTTTTGTTTACTGGCAAACAGTTTATGTAAGAGCGCTAAATCTGGGCACGTGCAACAGGCAATATGGGGCAATCTTGCCTACTGCAGTTCTGGGGCCTGGGGACTGCAGATGCATGTATCATGCAAAAGGAATATCTAAGCAAGCAAAAGGAAATACCTTGTGTAATCACATTGTCATCTTGTAATTATATGCGAATAACACATTATAAAACATGTTGACAAGATCTCCACTTCTCAGCAGCCCTTCGAGCACTCACTTTTCAGATGTCGTTGAGCAAACAGAAATAAAATCAAATCCTTCAGCGCCCACAAATGTACGGTTGACATACACAATCAATATGCAGTTACAAAGAGAGAAAAACTGCAGGAGTTTTCTTATTGGAGATAAGGAGTGGGGGGAGAAACCTTTTTCCCCCCCCCCCCAGCAGAGGAAATAAAATTGATTCATTGGTTATAGTGCAAAGAGATGAGCATCTCCAGCAGAAATTAAGGGCACAAACAAGGTCATGATACATAAAAATTTCAAGCAGCAGCAGCCAGAACTGGCTAAACTGACTGCCATTTTAACTGCAATTGTCAATAAAACGGTCACATTAAGAGGCAGGCTAAAGGATGGCCGAAAGGTTAAGCCAGGCAGGCTGGTAGAGAAAACATAAAAAACGTCCTCTGCCACAACAAATGTCTGCAGATGGGGCTTCTGCTGCTGCTGCTGTCCTGATGGGGAAAAGGATGGAAAACTCCGGGAAAGTAGGGATGCTGATGCCTTGATCTCAGGCATGCCCTGTAGGACTTGCCAGTTGAAGCCACCAAAGTTAGCAGCACCAAAAATCATGCCTGGTATTTCCATTACTTCTAGAGCTTCTAATGACTTTCCCTGCAACATCTTCTCTCCATCTCAATTTCCTTCATCCCCAGAGGATATACTATATGCCTTTATGTTGCAGCAAAATATTCTACAGCCGCAAGAAATGAAAGCCATCTGTTCTTTGAAAGTAAAGTGTCTCAGCTAGGATTTTTTTGGTTTAGTTTTTTTTTTCTTTTTCTAATTAATACAACTAATCTATCAGCTTGCTTGCATTTCACACACAGCTGAAATACGAAGCATTTCAGCAAAAGCTAGGAGAGAAAAAGTTCAATCAATCCAAAATCACTGGGTTTTTTCCTTCCAATTTTTGATTTACAGAAAGTGTTGAATATTTATGTTTACATGAGGAATCAAAATGTACTACTTCCCACTGGGGACCCCCCTGTTCAAATCTCCTTTTTAGGAGCAAGTTGCTCACAGTGCTTCTTTCCCTCAAACTGAGCATCACTTCATTGCTAATTACTGTAAATTACAAGTGCAAGGGACAGCATTCCCTTGTTTTCAGAGAAAGAACCAGCTGGGCTGAATGCTACAAACTGGAAAACACAGTGTTTGATTTCCTTGGCAGAAACATCCACTGACCGCTTTGTACATGGGAGTCTGACATAGCTTGAACTGTGAGTGAACCAAACCTGATGCTTCAGACCACTAAAAAGTCAAAAGCAGCTGCAGGAAGATTCAGCATGCTGTCAAAGGAGGAAACAAATGTATCTGGAAAGCTCTGACCTTTTATTTAACAAATGCAACATGGGGTAAGAGTATGAGGGGGAAAAGGCAATACCATAACTGAGACTTATTGTACAACCAAATTTTTGCTCTGAAAATGGGCTACCCTTATACTTGAAATGGGAGTGTAGACATGGGTCCAGTGTCCAGGTTGTTCAGTCCATAGGATGGATGTGGGAGAGAAACGGGTGAGAAACAGGCTGCCTCTCTCTTTACCCTCAGCTAATGTGATGGAGTTTGCCACTAGCATGGGCTTAATTTCCAGGGGCCAGGAAAAAGCAGAGGGTTTGACGGAGCAGAGAGTCTCTGAGACTCGCTGGTCCCAGGGATAACCAGGGGGTGTGATGGATCGCACATTGCCCCATGCCGTGCTTGGGGCACCAGCCCTAAGAGGCTTCTCGTAGCATGGCTCCAGAGCAACCTCAGGGCGAGAAGAACCAAAGTCACCAGACATCAAAGTGTCTCTTTACTGAGCTCTTAGCAAGCCTTATTGCTCTGAGTGAGCTAATATCCTTGAAGCTCTGCCCTGTCCCTCACGTTCCCCGCCCTCAATGGTGCCATAGTGCATTCCTCCAAAACAAAAGCTGCCCGCGTTTGCAGATGGCCACTGTAATCTCCCTGAGTGACATAAATAAAATAGATGGATGCAAGCAGACTAATGATCTACTCTAGGACGCTTGGTTATGATGCATTGAAAAGAACAGCTGGTTGTCAGCAACACATTTACCAGGAATTTAAAAGACAACAACAGCCATATAATCCAGAGGATTTAATGACAGAGTGGAATGAATACTGAATAAATGCTCCTTTTGATAAACTCACAAACATTTGGGGGATGCAACAGTGATTTATATTCTTCTGGGAGAAATAAACAAATTAAGGATTTCACGGCCTTGTGGAGACCAGATTTTGTAAATGTGAATTTCTGTGTACTTTCAGATTAACCTTTTCTCTCTTGGTATTAGAGGGAAACAAAACATGGAATTTTCAACTTGCAAGAAGCTCCAGATTTTTGGTATTTAGTTTGCTATTCTGCTCTCCCTAAATCAAGTGAGAAAAATCTGTTGCACACTCAAAATGTATTGTGGAGCAGAATTTTGAACCTGGTCTATAGTGAAACAATGAAATGATGGTACCAAAGTTTTGCCTTTGTGGATTTCAAAAATGCGTAAAAAGTTTCATTTTCTTACTGTCAGAATGTTTCCTTGCAACTCGGTAGAATCACTGCAATTCACAGTGCAGAGTATGACAGTTACATTTAAAAATGACTTACCATCCATACTAAAATGAATAGGCAGTACCATTGACGGGTACAATCAAACTGTTAAAAACAAAGTACTCTGTCTGAATTTGGCTGTTGGATATCTTCCTACGAATGTAGGATGATCCTTCCTTCCTTTCAGATGTCAACAAAAGAACATTTTCCAACAAAAATCATTCCAGAAAATGACTTTGGCCAGTTCCAAGCAATATGCCGATAACTGAAGATACAAAGTACATGAGTCTGTGGCCCTACCTGCTCTTGAGTGTTGGACCTCTTTCATCTGTTCTCCCCAGTCCTTATATTTCCATACTCTCCAAAGACAGCGACAGGCAGTATGACACAGCCTCTCCTGGCTGCAGCAGCACTGTCAGTTCTCAGCTCATTAAACCCAAGCATGCAGAAGTTGCTCCCTCCATGTGCACCCTCCAGTAACGCAAACCATGAAGTTTGAGACTGGGAAGAAGCCCCTTGGTAAATCAGCAGTTAGGGAGTGGCTAATGCATTGTGAATCATGGCCATCATGTTCAGCGTATCAGATGACTCCAACCCAGAAGTAAAAGACCTCTCTCCTGTCCCACTCAGTGGGTGCTAGGAGGATTTGAAGCACATCCCATAGGGATCCCCTGACCAGATCAGGCTCTTGGGAGAATTTCTCCTCCTACACATGTGACTTGGTGTGGGCAACAGCACTGCCCAGGTGGCTCTCAGGGGCCTATTATGGGGCAGGAAGCCCTAGATACCTAACACCACAAATCAGACATTGCCAAAATGCTGGCAGGACTCTCAGACATGACCAATAGGCAGAGGATCCTGCTATTTACTGACAACATCTTGTCCTTACTTCTTAGCATAAGAAGATGTTGCTGTCTTTTGCTGAAGTCCTTCTTGAAATGTAATTCCTTTCATCCTGCCTCACCATCAGACGTAAACCGTCAGCTGTAAACATGCAGCATTTTTACTGTGTTGTCTTTGCTACCACTGTGCTGAAGGTAGTTATTCTGTACCCTGACTAACTGCTACCTGCTTTGTTATTAATCTGCATTACACAAGCGTTGAGAGCTCTCTGGTTGCTCTCCTGAGCCAAAACAAAGGGACGTGCTTAACCCCAAGCAGACCGCAAGCCCCACACAAATCAATGGGCCAAGACTTCTGCAGCCTTCCATACCTGACATTTAACACTGAAAGCAGTATTAAAACTCTTCCCCTGCCCACGGTATTCAGCTATGTGAAAAGGCCATTCTTTTAGCATTGACAAAAAGTTCATGAACTCAGCAGGGGAATAGTGTTGCAAGTTCACCAGGTTGCCTATGTCTTTTTCAGTTGGATGCTGAAAGAGGCAATGATTTGTATTTCCTACCACACGCTCTGTTCCCCCAGACAGCTCACAGCCTCCTCCTGTTTCCCATACTTGGACCTGTTGTTGCTTATTAGTTGCTACATTAACACCTGAAGCAAAGATCAAGACATTGTTGTGCTAGATGCTGTAAGCAAAAATAAAAAGGAAAACAATTGCTGCTACCATCTGAGCATGAGGCGACGCAACAAATACAACAAGGTATGAGGGCGGTAAGTTTTAAGTTATGGAGGATGACATGGAAAGAAAAAATCCTTCTAGATTTTCATTACCAAACTCATTTGAGATAAACTGGAAGAACGATAATTTCTTGGAGGGAAAACAAACTTTGTACAGTTAAGCCTATCCTGCCAAAAGCAAAAGATAAGAATGACCTTTGCTTTTAATGTATTTGTCTTTCCATATCCATTCATAGACAATGAACCCAGCCTATTAGCACCATTGGTCTAACACTAAAAGTCAATTTGATTTAACCATACTTGCTGGCACTGCAAACTGCCTGACTATCACTCAATTAGAAAAGAGACATTAACTCAGGTGTTGCCTAGAATGTAGCTGCTCCCTCACCTTTGTAATGTACATGAGATTCTGCTTTAATTCAGTGTTCTGTAATCACCTGGCTTTAAATCAATCCAGGGTTGTCAAAAGCATATGGGATCAAATGAAAATGCGAAATTTAAAATACAAATAACCATTGAAGGTAGATTTTAACTGCTAACTCAGTATCATTACGGCAAAGTTGATGTCATTTACAGCAACATTAAAGCAAGTGTTATTAAGAGAAAATGAGGCATTTGTCAATGAGTGTTTTTAGTGTCATTGAAGGTCTCAGAATTAACTCACTTGCAATATTTTGACTAAAACAAGCTCATTCAAAGGCTCTTTCTAGCACATTATCATCTTGTTAGACTTTGAGGATGTTTCAGATCTTTCTTCCTTAACTAGTAAGGAAGAAATCAAATTCCAGTAAGAATGTTACAAAACTGTGTAAGTGTATTATTTGCTGTTGCATGTACCCTTTGAGATAAGAGTACTCAGAACAGAAAGATCAGCCTTTTTGCCAGAAAGTATACAACTTAATTTCCATGGTCCCAAAAGGAATTATGAGCCAAGTTCTGATATCCCCAGCCATTACTGAAGAATTTTTGATTATATTAATTACCCATTACGTTTTATAGGGCTATTTCTTCAGTGAGAATGCACCCGCTGAGATTAGAGGTCTGTCTCCAGCATCATAAAGCTAAAACAAGCTGCTAGTGAGTATCACAGATGGGTATACATTTATTGTGAGAGCATTTTTCGAATATTCAATTGCAGGAGGAATCTTCTGAAAACCAATCTGAGTTGTGTGCAGAGTCCTTAAAAAATGTCTCTTCTCCAGTCACCGATAGTGTCTTGTACGTACAGATATCTTAGTACAGAAACACACATGGGAAACCCCACCTACTGCACACCATGCCGAGAAGGACAGACAGAGTTCTCCCTGCACGGACAAATGTCTTAATTGTGCTCTCAAATACTGGTGCACCACAGGCACCCTTCCTAGACCCTCCCGTTTTCCCCTCTACTGCCTCCCCTCTGCCTCCCAGCCCAAATCCTTGTGTCTCACATCCTCTTTAATACAATACTTCCAGACAGAACTGTCTCAAAAAGACGACACTTCTGCAGTACACTGCAGGGGGACTTTCTTACCACAGAAATGCAGGTTTGATGTCTAGTTCTGGCTGCTCACCTTTTGGTGTTCCTAATAAAAGCCCATGTTACACCCAGATTACCTCCCTACTAAACATTAAAAATGGAAATGTGGTGAAGTCAGGGAAAGACTCATGAGCACATGAAAGTTTCGGGGTACAGCTGCAGGCAGCCTGGTCTAGAGCAGAGCACAAGGCTATGGCCACGCTGCACCACATGAAAAGGCCCAACTGACCTGTCACCTTGTCTTCAAGAGCATCCAGAAAGGACCACAGAGGAGGAACACAATGACAAAGTGATTGCATATGCCTCAGGACTGTGACTCAACAGGTGTATCTATGTGGGCAGAAGCAGACAGGCTCAGTGTACAATCCAAAGAGCCAAAACCAAAATATTTCAGGGTCAGAAAACACGCAACAGCAATAGCATATACGCCCAGGCAAATACACCCTGTTTAAAAGAACTGCATCTTGCAGGCTACAGTTGGCATACGTTTGTTCAATTCAGAGCACAGCAAGAGAAACAAACTGTCGTCTTAATTGGGGTCTAGCTGGTGTTAACCAAGACATACACCCCTAATCATTGTATGCATTCATCAGAATACATAGCCCTCCTGCTACTATGCTGAAATGTGTGAAGAGCAACTACAGGTTTCTTTCCCAAATGGTTTGCACTCATGCTAAGTTATATTTACAGGTCCTAAGCGGCTCGTGCCATGTAGACAGGGCATCCTCATTTACTGAAGTCCACATGTGATGAGATACAGAGAAGCTATGAGAGGCTTCCAGACACGGTGAGATAACGGAAAAAATGCATGAAGACTCGGGTAATAAGAACAAATGCTTTAAGTTATAAAAGACTGAGATATAAATATGATTGTGCTGAAACACACATTGAGCAGGCTCTACCATGCTATTGCAAGTGCCATCCCTTTGGCTGAGGAAGGTCTGGTTCTGTGGCTTATTGCTCAATTATAAAGTTAATCAAAGAACTAATTGAGCTTGGTCAGCTTGGTCTTCTGAGCCTTTTCTTATGGATTAACTTTTATTAGAGCTAACAGAGGACATGAGGAAGGCTGTAAAGGACAAGGAGATGACAAGCTTAGTATGTGAGAGGAATGATAGCTGTATGGCATATTTGTGAAGACAAAATTGGGTTCTAGGAAGGAATATGACAGAGCCATGTACCTTTTAAAGCCCTATATCCCACACAGCATTAGAAATCTTTCTTGCTGTGTTTTGCCTTCTCTAGTATGCATTTCCCTAACTGTCTTTCTGGCTTTTCTAGCCTGTTTGCAACCAGCCAGTGCCCCACAGGAATGAGACATTGTATATCTGTAACTGAAACTAAAGACTATATGTCTTTTCTTATAACAAAACATTCTCAAGGAGAAAACACAGGTATCCATGTGGTATTAAAAACCTGCATATATAATAGCATTTACATGAAGAAAAAATACGACAGAAAGAGCCCAGCAATAATAAAGGCTGTGCAGAAGGAGGATGATTTATTAAAGATGCTGTTAAAAGTGAACTTGCATTATTGGATGTGGCCTTTGAAATTAAGGCACATGATTAAGTTATGTGGAAAACCAGCAATGAGTCACAGTTCCTGACAATTTTGTGCTATTTTTTCTCTGAGAATAATGTGGAGAAAAAAAAATTGTTCTATACTTCAGAGTAATTAGAATATTTTCTCTTTTAAAATTGTTTTGGAGAGCACACATTCTGCAAATGTCTTAGCACAGACTGGATAATGATGAGCAAGCTAAACAGAATTTCACACTTTCTAAAATGTAAATACAAGAAGGCGTTCTTTTCTCTTTCTGCTGATCATCCTATGCTACAATTGCTTTCCTTTTGGCTGTCTAAATAATATTCTCTTGATGAAAACGAAAGTGCTCATGAGAACTCCCGTCACATTGTTACAGAGGAAGAAACTGTCTTATTTAATGCACAGCAGCAAGGATTCAAAGTGAAAATATTGAAATTGAAGGTGCTCCTGGCTATACGATTTTTGCTCATCACTGGTATGAGACGAGAGCTACTGACTGGGAAATACATGGCTAGTATAAAGTTCAGAGTCAGGTGTTTGGGTACACGCACTCACTTTTGAAGGCTGATGCAAAATACTGACCTCGATTCCCTCCTCTGAGGAGACTATCATTTCCCACATAAATCAACCTGGGGAGACCTTGACTGAAGTTCAGGGGACAGTTCTTGCCAGCTCTGTGCAAAAATATAAACCCAATGGGGCATAGCTGCAGAATGATCAAAGAAACAATGAGTTTGTCTCTCAAGAGTGAACTAAGAGTGTTTGCCTGACTTAGCTTAGCAGGGCGGAGGCTGAGGAAGATCTGATTGAGCTTTATAAATACATTGGAGTAAGCATCAGGCAGCCAGAATAGCAATTTAAGCTAAAGACCAATGTTGGCACGAGAACAAATGAGCATTAATTGGCATGAATAAATTTTGGCTGGAAAGCTGAGGGTGATTTTGAGCTATCTGAGGAGTGATTTCCTGGAACAGCCTTCCAGTGGGGGCAGAAAAAGCAAAAATAACAAAAAAAAAAAAGCTACAAAAAGTAAACATCAAGGAGATTTAAGGGTAGAGGCTGATGCATGCCTGACTGGGACAAGATGGCATGGCCATCTGTGATGGCAGCAGACAGAATTTAAGCGATCCTTTCCTGCCCTACTTTTCCATGTTAATTTTCTTGGTGGGATTACCATTTACAGACACTACTCCACTTTGCAGTTGGGGATGTTACTGACATGTTCAAAGAAATGTAAAGATGTCCTAGGAGTGCAGGTGCTTGCCTTGGTGATACAAAGCCTCAGGATTTTGGACCAAATCACATGCTTCTGCACAGTATGAGAGTACACCTACCACAAGCTTCACATAAAGTTTAATCTCCACACCGTACAAACCAGTGGTCCTAAGATGCCAATGTCATGAACAGAAATATACAGCAGAAGGGACAGCCCTTTATTCTTTAATTAACTCATGCAGTTCTTCAGCCATATCGTACATCAAGCCTGGCCATAAAAATGGCAATTTTACAGTGTGTAAAAAAAAGAATAAAATGATTCACAGAGATTGAAGATCCATTTACAGCAAACGTATATGCTTTTCTGAGTATAAGAGATTCCAAACAGATACATTACTTTGATGCATAATACTACTTCAATAACTTTTTTACTGTAACTTTGGGTGACACTGTCACAGATTAATGGTTTTGTAAAATGCACAGGTGCATCAGGTCATCATATCATTCTCGAAGGTATTGGTTTGGTCAGATGTGTGATGCTGGTGTGTAGCTAATGGCCATTGCAATTCCTTGATGTCCATTACTTTGTCTACATATTGTTAGGGTATAAAATGAGTGGATGAACATCAGAATAATCTGGTAAATTTAAGGAAAAACTAATTAGAATATTTCTTGCCTAAACTTTTTACCCTGAAAACCTGAAAGACAAGATTTAAATGTAACGTAAATGTGACCAATTTAAAAAAAAAAAAAAAAGATAAAATTTAAAATGAAGATGGGAATAAGAACTTAAACGCTGTAATCTCTGAAGAGAACCAGCAATCAAAGTCTAATATCCTCATATTGTGCCAGATAATGAAACATTAAGCTGGAGATAATAAGATTTCTTTCCACTGGATAGTCTTCAGCATAGTTAAACCTATGAATGAACAGCTGAAGTGTTTTATATAAGCAAAAGGTTATATGTCAAGGATTCTGAGGGGTGAAAAAAAAAATCCCATCCCATTTACTCCAAACTAGATAGAACTCACATCACTCATTCTCTTTTAAAATTGTGCCATAATGAAATGCCTTTTAAGAAAGGCAGCTTCACCACTGTGCACTGATGGGGACTGGGGATGCAATGGACACCTTTTTAACTAGCTTCCCTAAGGAAACAAAGGCTAGGTAATCATGATGTATGTATGCGTACAAGTATGCCTTCTTCCTCCCCAGTAGATGCAAGGATTTCCATCAAATTTGACAAAAAAGCAGAGATCTTAAAGACATTAAATTCCTAAAAACTTTCACAGAACTGGGAAAGCTAATAAGGAGAGATATATTAGCAGCCTCCCACTGAAGGAACAGATGGGGATGAGTCACCCGCATCAGCCTCTGAGAAGCCAACACTCGCACAAAAAGTCATAGGAATCCAAGCTAAATTCATCCCACCACCAATGGAGCTGCCAGCTCTTTAACATGCCAGTGAGGTGGAATAACACTGGCAAAATAATTACTGCCCTGACTGTCTATGGCACTGGATTTCTGTGGTCATTCACCTGAGAGCTGCAAGGAGGGGATGAGTCCACCGCACCCACTATGGAACAAAGGGAAAAAATGAGCTTCACCCTATAAAGAGAAGCGCAGAAGAGAAATATTTCAACTGGAATCTTACAAAACCCTATGGGACTGCGACAAGCACAACTCAGTGAAACACAGCTCCCTGTCTCCTTGAACTTCACAGGGAAATACAAGACAATCATCTCAGTAAAAACTATAAAATGCAACACGGGGATTACATACACAGCCCTTGTGGATCAATTAAAATGTCCACAGTGTGAGTTTCTACCTCTGAGCTTGACAAGAAGACGCCATTGCAGAAGAACATAGAGGAAGACATAGGCAGAGCACCCATTCTTCTGGGACTCCCTTCCACCTTCTTGCAGTGACAACAACTTACCAGTGGGCCACTGCATGTAATAGTCACCAATAGGCCTCTCTCCTGTCCATGTCTTTAATCCCTTTTCCCCCCCGACCCTTTTTTTTGACAGACGTTTGCTCAGTTTTACAAAACCAGTATAGATGTTTTGCCAATTTTCAAAAATGCCTTTGAAACAACAAATCATCAATGCTATAACACCACACTCTACAACAGCAACCTGCTGTACAATGTATGAAAGAAGAACAATCTTTCATGCTATTTTTCAAAGTGCATTAAATTGCTAACACAATGAGATGAGCAGTGTTTTCTCATGGAATAGTTTTTGAATGGATGTTCCCTTTTACATGTTTATGAATGCCTATGGTCCCTTTAACTATCACAAATATTCACGGCACATCTCTCCTTCATCCCAAATTACAAAATCCCATCAATTAATCTTTTTCCTTCATTTGCATTTTTGCATGATCCCTTTTGTAGACTAATTGTGGAGAGGCCGACTTAGTCATATAATCAATATCAAAGTCAGGGACAATAGGAGCTAGATGGATTTTTATTTTCTAAAAAAAGATGATGATCATACAAGCTGGATGGGTGCAGCTGGAAGAGCAGTTTGGGAGTTAACCCACTGAACCACTGTAACATACAAGATGAGACACGGAGTGTGGCAGCACTGAATACAACACTGCAATTACAGCATGGGATGCCAACATAAGTAACATCGTATCACAGACAAATAATATGCTATTCACAGATTGCTGTGTGGATTAACATAAAAGCATTTTGTTTTTTTTTTTACTTCTGCTAAACTTGTTAAGCAGAATCTCATAGAAGTACTATTCCGTAACACATTAGCAAAATTGCTGTAGAAAATGCACACAGATAATGTGAATTTACACTTGTAGCTGAACTACCTTTCCAGCAAAGGCAAAGCCAGGTTCTCTTGGGAGCATGTTTGGTCTTTGCAAAACAGCAAATATGTTAGGGTTTTTCTTCTCTTTCTAAAATAAACCACAGTAATGCACAAAGAAGGTGGCAGATGGTTACTTCCTAATCTGCACATGAAATACCTTCCAATTACAGAATTTGTTGCTTAATGTCTCAAAGTCCATATTAATTATACAGACTAACAGAGGGGCAGTACTGAAAATGACTGGATCTGGTTGTGAGGCTGAACAGTCTTCAGTGTGGAGTTTAATTGTTGTTCCTCGTAAAGTAGGTGAAAAGCTCAGACAAAGAAATTTTGCCAGATGGCAGCTGATAACACAACATGTTGGGCTCCTTTTTCTGCTGCAAACTGCCAGGGGAAAAGCAGCCTGCAAAATCTCCTGTGGGTTTGAGGATTTGGGATTTTTTTAAGCATGGGATAGAATTCATGTTTGCTGTTGAGGTGACAACAAGGTCTACTAAGTATCTTGTAAGACTTAAAAATAAGCTATAGGCAGTATTTGAATGCCATATAGGCCCTGTCCTAATCTTCTAGCAGGGTTAAGTACTCAATAGTTTACTGAACTGCAGTCACTGAACTGCAAGAAAATATATTTTCATTACTCACATTAAGCAATCAGATTAATTACACACCCACACCCTTGTGAAGCTGCAAACCTGCAATAGAGAAACCAGCTATTTTATGACGCTGAAAGGAAGAGAAATGCCATGGCAACTTTTCTGTGCTATTTAATCACATTTACTGAAATTTTATTAGGTGCTTTTGAAGTAAAATGGCAGGAAATAATCTATAAAAAATAATGTACTTTTAAATACAAAGGCCTTGAATTTGAGTATAAAAAGGAAACCAAATCTCTAATTTAGTGGAACCAGTATGATTAAAAATAATTACATTTGTAAAGTGAACATTTGGAGAAAAAAATGATTAATGTGCTTCGTAATAACATCCATCTAATTTGTATAATGAGCATTTTCATTTAAAACCATGTTTCCATTCAAAATATGAGGAGATTAAAAAGAAATAACTCAGAGTCGTTAGCATCATCTACTCATATTTACATCAGCATCCTGATTCTGAGTATGACATGGTTTTATGGCTCTGTTTGCCAGTCAGTCTTTACAAAAAACCAAGAACGACAACTTCTAATTAATTTTTTTAATTTATAAACTCACATACATGCCATGAAACATTAATTGTGGCAAATCAAAAGAAATACTAGACATTTAAATACTGATTGCTCGCCATGTCAGCAACACCACAGAAGTTAGCAATCTATAGGGACATAAATTAATATTCATTAGAGCTCTATTAACTTTCCTTGATAACAACCTTGGAAAATATTATTTTGCCTTTCCATGTGTGGTTGTAATTTTAGATTGTCAGTGTATTTTTTGCTCCATCACAGACTGCCAACTCTCTTTATCTACAAAGTTCTTGGTCATTATTTTCATCGCAATTAGTGGATAGTACTGGATCATGAACCAAACACTATAGCTCTTTAAGTTAGCCTCCTAACAGTTTTCAAAATGAGAAGTCATTTAATCTAAAGAAACAGAGGTGCTATTGCTTAGAACATGCCTCAAAAAACCTGCAGCGTGTGAGACCTCACCGTGTGAGCCATCTCAGAGTCCACCGAGCTCCCATGGCATGGCAGGAGCATCTCTCCCTCTCCAGGATTCCATCCCTTAGGTACTACGAGGAGATCAGTGTGGCCTGGCCAGTGGCTGGGCTAACAAACTGAGCCCTGTTGCAGGAGACGCTGGCTGGTCCCACCCCAGAAAATGTGTTGCTACAGTCTGCGGAATGCCCGAGTGCCCCTGCCTGGTGACTGATGCCATCTCCACCTCATGTGCCTGCACCCAAGTCCCATAGGCTCATGTGTCTCACACCAAAGACGAGTCCTGACTCTGCCTCAAAGATGGATAGCAAACCTGCTCCTAGAGAAGACATTTCACTGTCTTTGGTTGTCTTTCAAATTAGAAGGTTTCCACTAGCTTTATAAGTGACCTGAAAACACTGTACGCTGCCAAGACATCTGCACTGAGATGGCATTTGAAGGTTCACAGCATCTAGAAAGCCCTAAGGGGCCCCATAGATGGCTAGGGTAGACATCACCCAGCACAGACTCTGCAGAGGGTCTCAGAGCCTCCTTGCTTTCCTACTGAATCCCAAGATGCTCTGCACATGGCATACCGGTCTCAAAAATACGACACCGTGTTTCACCTGAGAGTTTATTCATGTTTTACATCTCACCCTTCTTGCTGCAAACAGAGTAAGAAGTGTCTGAAGGAGTTTTCCAGGAAAGCAGCCACTTAATTCACTGAAGTTTGCTCCCATGAAGTCTTAGTGCTTTATTAGTTCCCATGAACTGCTTAAGTGAATAATTAACAACATCCACTACAAACTCCGAATTTATCCCATTTTGGTGGGCAGGGAGGGAGGATGATCCAGAGAACAGGCACAGGTCAGCTGTAGCTCTAACTTTTGCATTCCTTCCTGTTCCCTATAATTTAACTATTCCTTTAAGTATGCATCTCTGATCTAGTTCATTGCATTTCAGGTCAAATTCAAGAGAAGTTTCACAGAAAAACTGAACCTCATTTATATTACTTCTCTAATGCAGTGGTTAGTTTGAATAACTTCATTCCCATGCGCTCCCTAAAGGATTTTCAAGCAAAATATGTTTTCCATTTGCTGGCTAAATGAATGGAGAGGAGAAGAAACCAGTTCACATTCAATCCAAATTACTGTAAGGTGGCAAAAATGAGAATTCTGTTCTCAGTTCTCATTTTTCAAGGAGACTTCAACAGGAATTAAAAAAAAAAAAAAGTAATTCCCACAAACTTTCTCTAAGTGTGTCACGTTCTGTTTTCTGAATGTTTAATAACACTTTCAAGCTTGCAGACTTATTAAACAAGACAAGGACATTGAATTTCTCCTGCATCTCTAGCCTTGTCTATGCCAGAAAAGTTTAAGTGTTTTTTATGTTGGCTGACTGAGCTGGTTATAACCGTCTGTGCTCCCAGCACTGAAAGGCTGAATGCATACAAGAGAGTTGCAAAAACATAATCTGATAGTTTATGTGTTAGATGCCCAAGGTCAAGGGTGCAAATCCCTTAGTCTGAGTGGTGCATCAATGGAAAATTAATGGGGCCGTTAAATGTTAAGAGAAGCTTTAGTCACGTTACTGTGCTCAGTACCAGGGCATAGGGCTGAGATGCTATGGAGGGCAAAGCGGATGATCTAATGTGCCTTTCTGTCCTTAAAATTTATGAAAATGAATAAAGCTTGAACTTAAACTCTCATTTTGGTATAAAAGTGTCTTCTCCAGTTCGAATCAAGTTGTGTGAAAATATTGCTAAACTTATCTGAAACAAGAAGGCCTCAATTTCAGCTCTGCAATGTTTTAACCGTATCTTACTGAGACAAACTTAAGAAACTTTGCACACATGCAAACCAGTTAAATCTTTCCTTTAAAGAATAACCCTTTGCTGTTCAGGGTCTCTTCAGCAGGGATCTGCCCCAGCTGTATGAGACCCAGTTTAACCAGCTGAGCATTTTGGCAGATGAGCTGGGGTGCTCCTCACCAGAGTCCTGTGAGTTGTCACAGCCTGCTGTCTCCCCTGGGGTTGTCCCACCATCCTCCTGCTTCCTGTGGGATGATGACAGGTCGCGATCCTTGCTACAAGGACATTATCTCTGGCAGAGGTGGGAGGAGCAGCATTTTCAGCCACCACAAGCCCGTGAGACCCTGCAGGGTGGCAGGGGCAGATCCACTTCTAATGGTAGAGCTGACAGTACAAGTGCCCTCTCCTTGCTGCCAACCCCTACTCCTCCATCCACAAGACATTGCACTTAACTTGGACCATTTCTATGATCCTTTTTACAGCATAACCCTGCAAGGATCTGTCCTGCCTCATCTAGGGGGGTGACAATCTGCCACGGCTGAGGTGGAGGAATTTCTTCCACCAGCTCTGCTGCTGCATCCTTCACATGCACTGCAAGATAAACAGGCGTGCTTATTGCTGCAGTACCCACTAAAGTTTCTTCTCCTTTTTTTCCCACTATCCTTTCACAAGGAGAGAGGGAAAATCCGAACCCCACAGAGCTTAGTGTCTGCCACTGTTTTGCAAGTATAGTTTCCTTTAAGAAAAAAAGGTCAACCAGGATAGGAAACTAGACTGTCGTTTCTAAGGTAAGACAAGGAAGAATCTGTCATGGCCATTATTCAACTAATCAGGGGTAACGTCAGTGACCTCATTCTGTCAGAAAATATGTACAACAATGACCTCTTCCTTTATCAGGAGCAATGGGATACGACAGCACAGCCATTATTTCTGTGTAGATAAGAAAGCATCCCCCCACCACTCACCTGAACAGCGATGCATGCCCGTAGCTTTTTCTAATGTCTCCCATTTCTCATATCTGGCATATTTTGATTCTGATATTAATATTCTATTTGAATATCCTTGTAATAATTTACAGACATACCTCACTAATGAATTGTTGATGATGGGACATGGTATTCATTTGGGGAGTGCTGGCAGCCCCATTTACTTAGAAAAGGACAGATGGTGAGTGTGGCCTCGTTGCAGTTTGGCTGGGAACCCTGCACACACGGTAATCGAACCACCCTGCTGTACAAACTCCTCAGATAATTGGTAGTGGCTTCAAGCTTTATTATTCTAGTTCAGAGTCCATGACCTGCATTTCCAAAGTGATTAATAATTTTTAAGCCATTTTAATAAATTTGCAAGGACCATTGTAATTTTACAGACTTATGCTCTGCATAATGCCAGGCCGAAGATCAATACCAAATAATCTCTGCATCGACCCCGTAATTCCTGACTGAGCACTAGTAGTTGCTTTAGAGACATGTCACAGGAAGAGATGGATCATTCACCCCAATGTGAGGTTAGTTGTTTCTTCCCTGTTAAACATTTCTACTTTATTTATAGACTCATTTTGGCCAGCTTAATTTTTTCCAGCCAATTATTTTCTTTATGCCTTTTTTCTAGAGATTTCTAGTATCAAAAATCCCTGCTGCACTTCCCTAAATCTGAAGTCTTTTTGCAGTTCCTGTTTGTGAGAAGCTGAGTGGCAAAGATGTCACGTGAACTAAATGTAGCCCAGAATTTGGGAAAATGAACCCCAAATTGCCTTTTTTTTTTTTTTTTTTTTTAATCTTTAGTGGACAGGAAAAGAACAGGAAGACTGAGAAGCCGAAGGCATGTGCAAAGAATCCTTCCACAGTTTTTAAATTGAATTCCTTAATGCCATTCTCATTAAAAAGTTTTTTTCCTGCCAAATGCTGTTTGCTTTTGCCTTCAAACTGTCTGCATTAATGATGAGTAACTCTTCTGCAAGGTATTTACACGTTGCCTCGTCACCGCCACAGACAGCAGTTTTATAAAGTGTGAGAGAAAGAAAGAGGGAAAACCTGGGAAATTAATTCACAAACTGGGCCTCTGTACTCACTGCAAATGACCATGTGATATCACAGGACAAACGCTTTCAGCACATGGATCAGTAAAGCATCCCTGTGGGCCTATTATAATGACATGGCACGGGTAGGTTTTTGCAGAAGTTGTCAACTCACATTCTGTTGACTGCTTGTCTTGCAATGCTCAACTCCTTTCCTGAGACACCATTTTCTGAGATACTCAACACCACCTAGTCAGTGGGAACTACAGCGTGCGTTCCTGGACGCACAATCTTGTGTTGACTATGCTAAATAGGAAGTTCAAATCAACCAATGGCATCACACAATCTCACTTGCCCCATACAACTTGATTGTCCCCATTGCTATTTTTCACTCTACCAATTCTATGATTTAATTTATATTTTTTCCAGCAAAGGCTGTACAGTTTCTTCCAGACCACAGGAAGAGATAATTTAGACTAATCAGTCCAAACAGGTTCCTGGGGGATCCGTCAGATACATGACCATTTTGTTGTTGACTCCTTGTTTACTCATGCTTTTGGTTAACTATCAGTAAACACACTTGCAATTGGATCAATAACAGAGATGTGAGATGAATGTCATGCTGACATCGGGCCTAACCCTGTTCAAGCTCACTGTTAAGGACAGACTCACACTTGTTCCCAATTCTAACAGTTTGTTTCAGCCCAAAACCCAACGCTCTCTGAAGTGGGACACCCAAGGTCACACTGAGCTGGACGTGACCAAGAAAGGAACAGCTCAGCTCACTGTACTTGAAACCACAACCCTGTTCAAACCAACGGTGTGAAAAGCAGTGTAAACCATGGGATGTCATGTGCTCATGCCCACTTCCACACCTGCAGCCCACCAGGCATCCAGACACTCACCTCTGTGATGTTCTCCTGCCTTCCCCTACCTCTCTCCTCCCTCCAGAGTCTGCCATCCCAACTCCCAACATCCCAACAAAGGCAACACGCAGGCATTTCCTTTTGTCTCTACTTCCACGAGGCCTTATAAGACAACAAATGCTCACAAAACATATCTACTGATCAGTTCAGGCCTTGACTGTCCCAAAACAGCCTGCCCAGGGAGGATAAACTGTCAGTCACTTGTGAAATGAAAGATACAGGTTCAATCTTAAAACTTGCATTCTGGCTGTACTTTATATTAAATGTTTACAGGACAATCTACACAAAATTAAGCACTGCTTGGAAAACTACATACAAACTGGAAAAAAACAAAGTCACTGCCAAAATCAGTTTCTTTCAAACTAATTATAAAGCCCCATACTAATGTGCAGTAACAACCGGTTGCCAGTTACTTACATTTAAACACTGAGGATATATATTTTACAAGTCTAGAGGTTAAAAAAAAAAAACAAACCAACCCCCAAAAAATAATGGTGAATACGCATACTGTGTGTGTTGCTGGCAGACTTTGTTTCAAGTAGGACATTAGATAAGTAATAGGCGTATTTATGGCAGTCACAGTGGTCCCTGCTGACCTGAAAATCTGTGAGTCAATCAAACTGGACAGTGCTTCTTTGATTGTTGCACTACAGGTGCAACTTCAGTGTAGCTTCTGGAAATTTGGCTTGGCTAAGCAGAGATAGGAAGCACCAGATTGGAGAGATGCATGTACAGACCCTCCTGCCTGTGCACATGCTGACCCCACGAAATGTAGATTCCCCAGTTCGGGCAAAATGAGACCAATCTGGAGCTAGCAGCAGCAGAGCTATATCCTGCATAGACAGATTTTCAAACTTCAGGGCTGTATTGCACTAGCCGAATGACACAATTTTCAAGATTAAATGGACTATATCTGCAGGGTGCTGCATGGTCATGTAAGTATACTTGGAGCTTTAGCAGGCTTTGCAATATGCTCTGTTGAGTATGCACATACTCAGGCTAGACACAGCCCCTCTCCATGGAAAAACAAGGGATAGATGGAGAGCTGGATGGGCATACAGAAAGCAAACTGGCTGGAGGGTGAGAGCGCATTTGTACAATGTGCATTTGTACATATGTTATTAATTTTACTGCTACCTGTTAAAATTGAGTACATTTGGAATGCCAGCTGTGTACCACCACAAGCCATGTGGAGTAAATTCTAAAGAAATGAATTAAAAATGCAGTTAATTTTTCCATGGGTTAGAGCTAGATTTTACTTGCTATACAGATTCCCAAGGAGACTCGTTTGAGAGAACTAATGAAACATTAATGCCTGCAAAAGATTTTTAAGAGTGGTACTTTAGGAACTATTTGGCTTTGATGAAAGGTTTGACTGCCTGATAACCCCAGAGTCTGCAGTTATAGTACAATATTTATAAATGGAAGAGACATTTACAGCCTCATAAAAGCTTCTGTTTATTGTTATCAAATTGCAGTGTTGCACTGAAACATTAATATGTAGCTTAACCTGTTTCTTGTAGCTTTGTTATGTGCACAGACTAAGTAGCTGAGCAGGCATAATGGGCAGAAAACTAGCAAATGTCGAGTGCCACAGCCTTGCACGACTACTGAGTGGTAGTGGTGAAGACAGGTGTGTGAGGTGTGAGCACACAGATGATCTGCTCAGCCTGGTGGCAGAGCTCAGGGATGAAGTTGAAAGACTAAGGAGTACCAGGGAGTGCGAGAAAGAAATTGACTGGTGGACCCATGCCTTGAGCTCCCTGAAAGAGAGACTGGGCCAGTCACCGGAAATGAAACAAGATCACAGGGATCTCATCTCCTCACCCTGCATGGCTGAAGGCATGGAAGGCAGTGACCTACCAGAAAATGGTGAATAGAGGCAAGTCTGTGCTAGGGGCGGCAAGCAAACCCCCTCCTTGCCCACTTCCCCTCCCCAGGTACCTCTGTACAACAGGTATGGCAGACCAGCCAAAGGACAATGAGGCTCATGGTCCAAATATATCAGAGGAGTTGCCACGACCAGAAAGGTCTACTCACCGAATTAAGACTACCTCTACGAGAAAGAAAAGGAGGGTTATAGTTGTGGGTGACTCAGCTCTGAGGGGGACAGAGGGTCCAATATGTAGGGCAGACTCCACTCTTAGGGAAGTCTGCTGCCTCCCTGGGGCCCGGGTTAGTTAGGGTTAGTTAGGTTAGTTAGGACATCAAAATGACACTCCCTAGCCCGGTGCAGCCCTCGGACCAGTACCTGCTGCTTCTGTTCCACGTGGGGGGCGATGAAAGTGCAAATTGGAGTGCAAAGATGATTAAAAGACATATCAGGGCTTTGGGACAGCTAGTACGGGAATCCGGAGCACAGGTTATTTTTTCTTCCCTACTTCCAGTTGGGAGCAATGACATTGAAAGAAACAGACAAGCTTAGTCTGTTAATATGTGGCTCCGTGGCTGGTGTCACCACCACAATTCCGTTTTTTTTTTGACAATGGAATGGCCTATGCAGCACCAGGCCTACTGGCAGCAGATGGGGGTTGTCTCACTCAAAGTGGGAGAAGGGTCTTTGCCCAAGAGTTCATTGGGTTCATTGACAGGGCTTTAAACTAGACTCAGTGGGGGAAGGGGGTATTATCAGGCTTGCCTGTGACAAGCCAAGGGATGATGCACCAAGGAAAGAAGAATGGGGTACTAGACAGGGCCTACAGCCATTTGCTCCAAGATGCACTGGCTACACTGCAGCACACTTAAAGTCTTATGTAGATGAGCCAGGAGCCCCTGGAGTTACAGGAGCCAATGGGGAGGCACCGTTAATACATGGCAAAGGAATGCCACCTGGAGAGCAGTGCAAAGTAATTACAACTGCCCCAGCCAAGTCAGCCTCAACGAGGACATGGCTGAAGTGCCTCTATGCAAATGCACGTAGCATGGGGAACAAACAGGCGGAGCTAGAGACATGTGCATGCCCCCAAGGCATCTCATTGGCATCATGGAAACGTGGTGGGATGACTCCCATGACTGGAGTGTTGGCATGGAAGGTTACAGGCTCTTCAGGAGAGACAGGCAGGGGAAATGAGGACGTGGTGTTGCCTTATATGTCAATGGCCAGCTGAAGTGCATGGAGCTTGGCCTACGGTTGGATAAATAGCTGACTGAGAGCCTATGGGTCAGGGTTAAAGAGAAATCAGGAGCAGGGGACATTACAGTGGGGGTCTGCTACAGACCACCTGATCGGGAAGACCAAGCAGATAAGGCCCTCTATACAAAGATAGGGGTGGCATCATGTCCACAGACCCTGGTCCTCATAGACAACTTCAACCACCCCAGCATCTGTTAGACGGGTAACACAGCCAGGCATAGGCAATCCAGGAGGTTCTTGGATTGTATTGATGATGACTTCCTTCTCCAAGTGGTAGAGGAGCCAAGGAGGAGAGGAGCTATGCTGGACCTTGTTCTTACCAACAAGGAGGGGCTGGTAAGCTTGTCAAGCTCAAGGGTAGCCTGGGCTGTAGTGACCATGAAATGGTTGAGTTTGAGATCCTCCATGCAGCAAGGAAGTTGCGCAGCAAGCTGACCACCCTGGACTTTAGGAGGGCTGACTTTGGCCTCTTGAAGAATCTGCTTGGTATGGTGCCATGGGATGAAGCACTGGAGGGAAGAAGGGCCCGGGAAAGTTGGTTAATATTCAAGGATCACCTCCTCCAAGTTCAGGACTGATGCATCCCTACAAAGAAGGCGGCAGGCAGAAAAGCCAGGAGGCCTACATGGATGAGCAAGGAGCTCCTGGGCATGCTCAAAAGCAAAAAGGAGGCCTATAGGGAGTGGAAACAGGGGCAGGTAGCCTGGGAGGAATACAGAGAAATTGTTCAAGCAGCCAGGGGATCAGGTTAGGCAAGCTAATGCCCAGGTTGAATTAAATCTGGCCAGGAACATTAAGACAAACAAGAAATCCTTCTATAAGTAAGTCAGCGAGAAAAGAAAGACTAGGGAAGATATGGGCCCTCTCTGGAAGGAAATGCAAGAGCTGGTCACCCGGGACAGAGACAAAGCTGAGGTACTCAATGACCTTTGTGCCTCAGTCTTCATTGGCAAAGACTGCATCCACACAACGTGTGATGCAGAAGGCAAAGGCGAGGATTGGGAAAATGAAGAACCAGCCACTGTAGGTGAAGATCAAGCACGAGACCACCTGAGGAACCCGAAGGTGCACAAGTCCATGGGACCTGATGCAATACATCCGTGGGTCCTGAGGGAACTGGTGGATGAAGTTGCTAAGCCACTATCCATCATATTTGAGAAGTGGANGGGTTCTGAGGGAACTGGCAGCTGAAGTTGCTAAACTACTATCCATCATATCTGAGAAGTCGCGGCAGTCCGGTGAAGTTCCCGCTGACTGGAAAAGGGGAAATACAACGCCCATTTTTAAAAAGAGAAAAAAGGAAGACCCACGAAACTACAGGTCACTCAGTCTCACCTCTGTGCCCAGCAAGATCATGGAGCAGATCCTCCTGAAAATTATGCTAAGGAACGTAGAAAATAAGGAGGTGATTAGTGATGGCCAACATGGCTTCATTAAGTGCAAAGTGTGCCTGACAAGTTTGGTGGCCTTCTATGACACTGTTACACTGGTAGTGGACAAGGGAAGAACAACTGACATCATCTACCTGGACTTGTGCAAAGCATTTGACACTGTCCCACACAATATCCTTGTCTCTAAATTGGAGAGACACGGATCTGATCGATGGACCACTCGATGGATAAGGAACTGCCTGGACAGCTGTGCTCAAAGGATTGCGGTCAATGGCTCGATGTCCAAGTGACAACCAGTGACAAGTGGTATTCGTCAGGGGTCAGTACTTGGACTGGTGCTGTTTAGCATCTTTGTTGGCNCGATGATACCAAGCTCTTTGGTGAGGTAGACACGCTGGAGGGGAGGGATGCAATCCAGAGAGACCTGGGTAGGCTTGAGAGGTGAATTTATGAGGTTCAACAAGGCCAAGTGCAAGGTCCTACATCTGGGTCGGAGCAATCCCAAGCACAAATACAGGCTGGGCAGAGAGTGGATCAAGAGCAGCCCTGAGGGGAAGGACTGGGGGGTGTCAGTTCATGAGAAGCTCAACATGAGCCAGCAATGTGCACTTGCAGCCCAGAAGGCCAACCACATTCTGGTCTGTATCAAAAGAAGTGTGGCCAGCAGGTCAAGGGACGTGATTCTGCCCCTCTACTCCCCTCTCGTAAGACCTCACCTGGAGTATTGCATTCAGCTATGGAGCCCCCAACATAAGAAAAGGACATGGACCTGTTGGAGCGGGTCCAGAGGAGGGCCACGAGGATGATTTGAGGGCTGGAGCACCTCTCCTGTGAGGACAGGCTGAGAGAGTTGGGGTTGCTCAGCCTGGAGAATTCTCCAGAGAGACCTTATAGTGGCCTTCCATTACCTAAAGGGTGCCTACAGGAAAGATGGGGAGGGACTCTTTATCAGGGACTGTAGCAATAGGATGAGGGGTAACGGTTTTAAATTGAAAGAGGGTAGATTTACATTAGATACTAGGAAGAAATTCTTTACCGTGAGGGCAGTGAGACACTGGAACAGGTTACCCAGGGACGTTGTGGAGGCCTCATACCTGGAGGTGTTCGAAGCCAGGTTGGATGGGGCTTTGAGCAACCTGGTCTAGTGGAAGGTGTCCCTGCCCATGGCAGGGGGGATTGGAACTAGATGATTTTTAAGGTCCCTTCCAACTCTAACCATTCTATGATTCTATGAGCAGAAGGTGCTCTGAGAAATAAAGAATAAAGAGGCACAAAATACTCTGGAACTACTTCCCCGTATGGGTCCTGCAGCCCATAAGAGATTAACAAAACCAACAGCACAATTTAGAAATCCTGTAATATTCTGTTATCACTGCAAAATAATGACATAAAAGACCTCTTTGCTCTGTAAACTTTCTTTTGATGTATTTCAGCTCTTCCCCCAAATGGAGATCAATGGTGCTAAAATGCTGCAATGTTCTGAGACATGAGATACAGCTCCTTTTGTCATTCCTTTATTTTTGACATTGAGCTGAGATTTCAAAACTGCACTTTGCATCCCTGCTAGGCACCTTCTAGTTTACATTGAGAAAAATGTAAAGGTGAAACGCAAAGGTGAAAAACTGACCTCATTTAAGTGCCTAACCTGAAAGCTGAGCTCCTCTGGTCACCTATGCCTGGCCATAACCTTTTCCAGGATGGTCTAAGAAAAATACGTGACATTGCTTTCACCTAAGTTTCAACATGTGAGCCTGTCACTTTACAACTACTGTAGCAGAAACAGACAGATCAGTCCCTAAAGACGGTTCACTGATTACAAAGAGAGCTTCAGTCAGTAGTTTGGATTATTTAAACATCAAGAAGTTAGCACACAGGGATCCCATCTCACACTTTTGGGATAGATGAAGATCATGGCGCTGCTCCGACAGCTGAAAATTGAAGCCATGAGTACAAGACTCTCACCTTTGAAATCAAGAGTCTCCCAGTGCTCTGTTGCAGGACAAAGTCCCTCCAGAGGACAATGCAGCAGCCCCCACAAAAGCACCTATGTGTTTGCCTGTCTAACGAGGAGTGGCAGCATCCTGCTATCAGAGAACTGTGGTCACAATAATGAGACAAGCAAATGGAGACAGAGGTCTTTTCCAAAAAGTAATCAGTTTTTAAAATAACACAACACTTTCTACTTCAGTTTATTTTTACATTTACAAGCTGACGAGGCTATAAATTTGAAGAGAAGTGTCTTCCATCCTACTTTGATAAATAGACGACAGACAGTATGACAACCTTTTTAAATTAAGGACCTGACTTTCATCAAGAGAGATTTTGCAGAAATAGCCCCCTTAGCAAACTTAACCTGAACTTTCCCAATAATAAGCAGAAAGCCATGCAGCTGTCCTTCAGGAAGTATTTGTTCTGTCCGAAACAGTTTTTTTCCTGTAGTAATTCCTGGCACAGATTCATTCTGTTGCTAGTGATGATTAAATTTCAGCTATTCCTTTTAGGTTTCAGGCCACAGTCCTTAGACTGCCCTCCTCAGAGCAGTGTTTTTTGTGGTAGAACCATTAGACAATGAGTCAATACTACTTTCATCTGCTGACATATTTCCTTAGATATACTTTGAGACAATAAAGGGTTATGGAAATACAGTTTTTAGCTTTTAACTGGCAGATGCTTCATAGCCTTGGAAATAACAACTCTTTTTTGCAGCATGAAAATGAGAAGCAGTACCACATCCCAAGATTTTAAGAGCAAGATAGATGCATGAATCAACCAAATGGATTAGATGACTCTAAGATGTTAGCAAATGCCACAATACTGTTTATCCAGATGCCGCACTTGGGAGTGTAGGACAGAAGACACAGCAGTTCATGTGGGACAGAGAAATACCAAGAGGAGTTGAAGAACGTGACACTTCAGAGTGCTAGTTCACTTTCAGAGTCTCATCCCAACTTCTTCTTTGGATCCCAGAGTGCTTTTGGTGAGCACAAAAGATTCCTTTTGGCTGAAACCATCCCAGATGCACAGTGTGCTCAGTGCCAACTGGAGATAACAAGCATCCAAACTAGCAAGCAAGCCACATCACTCCAAAGTCATTCAGCCCATGTTGAACGTGCATACTACAGTAAAAGTTCCTGAACTTCCACATTTGCTGTAAACTTCCATTCCCCAGTTCTTCACAACTTGCTACTTTGTCTTTCACCAAGACACATCTGGCCTTGATATCCTGACTAACTACTACAAGCCCAAAGAAATAAAGGGTAACAAATATGAAGTTAATTACTGGAAAGGTGGTTATTTAAGCTTGGACGGCACTAGCTTGACAGTTGGTTCAACTCCCTACTCAACCATAAGTTTTCTTGTTTGTGGGATAGGAGGCAAGTTACTCAGGAGAAATGGGAATTGCTGTGATCAACACAGTGACACTGGAAAGAGACCAGAAGCCAGCACAATGAGGGGTTGGAAGTTCCTTTTTGGCAGAGTGACAGTCTAACAGAGAGCACATGATGTCTGTGAAGCAGGGACTTGACCCTTCTCTGCCAAGCTGACTCCACCCACCGTCAAGTCCACTCCACTCTGGCCCAGTAAGTCTGGCATTATTTTCTGCTCAGATGTTTTGTGAGAGAGAACAAATTATTCCCACCATAAAATGTTTTAGTTGCCAGGCTATTGCTTATTCTGCTGGGAGACTTGAAATGCTTAAAGGTGTTGAACCTTTTAAAGCAAAGCTGGGCATCAAACCTTTCTCTCCCCACATTCCAAATGCACTGCCTAGGCAGCGGGTCACTGTACCGCTATTTGATAGTTTTTGAATGTAAGCTTCTCCATCCCCTTCAATCTCTTCTCAGACCCTCAAAATGTAGGCAGAGAAATGCCCAGGCAGGGGTGTCAAGCTGAAGATGGTTGCTCATTTCCTGTGCCCAGGTGGGATGAGGACAGTTCTGGGAACACACAGGACTTAAGACGCAAAGGCAGTTTGGGCACTTTCAGTATTCAAGTAGGAGGCTTGTAGGAGGTACACTGATTTAGCCACAGACAGGCACTTAAACAACTGCTGAAATCCTTGGGGAGATTTCCTCTTAAGCCTCTTTGTGCTCCGGTTTGCTAGGTATAATACAGAGAATAGCACTTTCCTGCCTCAGAGGGTGGTTTGCAAGGACACAGAAACCTATGCAGCTCAATTCTGTGTGTTACAGTACCAAAGATTGATTTGAAGAGTCAATCACTCCAAACCTATTTTTCACCCAAAGCATCCGCTCTCAAAAGAAAAAATGAGCTACATACATTTTACATCAGCTTGTGCATGAAGAAAGACAGGCTTAGTGGATGGAGACACTTCACACTGAAGCATACAAATTGGCTCACCGTGGGAGTGAGGGGGATTAAAATAACTCTCAGAGTTAAGAAATGACCCCTAGGCCAGGACAGGACAGGAAATGTCACCCAGTCTGCAAAAGTAGCACCTGCATCTTCAAAAAAGTGAAAGAGTCCTTTTACCAGCAGAAGCTAAAAGTGTATTCCCTGAATAACTCAAAGCTAAATGCATTTTTGAGGGGAAAATAGGATGACTGAAAGGAACCCCTGGAGGACTACAAGTCATCAGGTGTAAGAGCTAGGATCCTCTTCCAAGAGCTGTCTGTATAAAGCAAGTCTGAGATGTAGGGCATGCAGGAGGACACAATCTCTCACGAGGAAAGAGTCTAAAGAAACTCTTCTGAGTACGAGGAGAGATACTTTGTAGATCAGTGAATTTATATCAAGTGTGATTTTCTTTCATTCCTTCACCAATAATTTCTTTACAGATTTATGGCTTGGATCTAGTTTGTAAGTTGGGTTTTGTTTGGCATGTTTTATGTTCTTTTATTTCCAGTTTTACTTCCACCTAATCTGAATTGAACTTTCCAATACCTGGCTAGCATCAAGACAGAATGTAAAAATCTTTAAATGCAGGTATTAATGCAACAATTGCACACCTCTTCTGCATATCGCTCCACAGTATGAAAACGGTAGCTGTCTATGCCAACCCAGAAGCTGTGTAGGCCAATTTGGTGGTGACAGGACAGGAGAAAGTGCCTGCCAGTGGTCAGAGATAGAGAGGAAAGACCTCTGCAACAGGGTAAAGCAATTAAAGCATACCTGAATCCCAGGGAACCCTTTCCAACAGTAGACAATGTTACTGAAAGATAAAGCCATTGGGCTTGCACAGTTGTGGCTTAAAGAATCAATTTGCAGATAACAAGCCTCAGCGCTGTAGTTTCTGTCCTGCAGCTGAGAATTTGTTTCTATCAAGTTTGCTACAAATTTTTAGCAGTAGTCTTAACTTCTCTCACCATGGGCTCAGACTCACAAGTTACTTGGGAGCAACAAGCTACTGCATGTCAAATAACCAAGCGTGCTCAGCCTTCCTCCATGCAGCTGCTTTGAACGCTTCCGAACTTGCTAAGATACATTTGACCAGTCATGTCTTAACTTGTTGATACCCTCAATACTTTGTTGTAGCACTTCAGTCCCTGAAAAGCTCATCCAGCTATAATGTTAAGCATTAAACTTCAATAATTATCCCTGTATCTTTCTACTTACAAGTTATACTTTATACACGATATTACAATCTCCAATCTAAGTTGTTTCTTTTTGACATTCACAAATAGTCTTACAGCTTCACAGCTCTATGTGTCATGGGATGATCACACCCCAACAGAATCATCAGCTTACAACCATGTTCTCCCAGTGGTAACTGAGCAGTATTCCTATAGCAGGGCAGCAGATTATTTTAAGGGAAATGCAGTATTAAAGTATTTTTTGCGTCTTTAAATACAGCTTACCAGAGGGAAATGAAAAGCAGACTGCTGTGGCTGCAGTCAAGTGTTTGAAAGAAGAGTAGTGATACCCTAGTTTGTTTTGTCCTGTAGGTTGTTCATACATTTTCCATTTCGTCTTCATATTCTTCTCTATGTTACACAACCAGGCTTTTGAATGAAATGGTATTATGCACTATGATCAGGTAACAACAATTGTATAGGATGAGTAATAGGAGTTACGAGCATGCGTATAAGTTAACACATACAAAAATCTTTATGAATTTTAAGTATTGTAGATGTCCTAGCAGTAATACACACAAAAATGTCATAATCCAATCCTTCATGCACAGGGGAACTTACATTTCCCCTTTCACTTGGAAGAAGTTAGTTCTGTATTAATTGGTGAGCTCTAATCAGCAGGCTCAGACATACCGGTAACCTATTGCACATATTTTGTTTCAACACATTACTGCATTTGCATGAACATTGTCACAGAGTTTTGATGGTTATAATTGAGACATGTTTTCTCTGATTATATTTTAACATGATTTATGAATAAATACCACAGCAAGAAGTCTACAACATCTGGATGAGGCTTGCTCAGAATCATTATGACAGCATTTACTTTATCAGAGTAACTGGAAAATACTTTTATCCCTGGTTACGTGACAAGCAGCAAGAATTCAATCTGTGTGTCTGATGCGTAGGCTGATTGCTATCCCTTTAATAGTCTGCATTGTTAACAGTTGTGGAGCTTGAACTGTTTGAAAGTGTTTTTCCTCCATAATGGAACATAAAACCTTCCCACCACCACAAAATTTAACCACTTGCTTCCCTTTCAGTGAAGATGCATGCTTCTAGGGAAGCTAAATCCCAACATGGTCTTTCCAAAACTGACCTGCATACAGATGCTGTCAGTCTTAAATCAAGTGACATGTAAACATAACAGGCAAAGGTGTTCCTGAAAGTAGTAATTACAGCCAGAGAAAGGAAAAATAAAGGAACATTAAGTCAACCACTCAGTCTTCTCTTTCTCTTTGATAACGTAAGCCCATAGAGAAAAAAAAAAAACAAACCAACAAACCAAACAAGCAAAAACCCAACAGAAAAAAGTATAAAGACCAAGTTGTATTTCTCTTTAGTTGCCAACAGAGGAAAATATATTCCAACTTTATTATATAACATGGATATACTATTCAGTTGTTTACAGAAAACATTCCTTTCCTACAACATTGTTAATTTTACCACCAGCATGTTAACTTGTTCTGTTTAGCTTCTGTATGAGATGGTAAACCTCTTTGCAATGAATAACCAGGAGCAAAGTTACAGTAGAAACACCAAACTTAAGAACACCCTACCATTTGATGTCCAATATGAGTGAAATGCAGCTTAATATTTTTAGAATAAAAAATAAATAAAATCTAATGAGTACATTCAACATTCTTTTCCTGTCATACTTTGACAAATTTAATTTTTATTAAAATAAATAAAATAAAGCTCTCAAAATCCAGTACAAAGGACAAGGAACTGCTGCGTGCTGATGCCTGAAAGGCCAGTGACGCACTCTCACAACTAGTGAACTCTGCTGGAGAGGAACAACATAAAATAACCTTCATTAGGACTCTTTTTACACACTCAGACTGTGGAGCATCTTAGTACAATGCTTTCAGTTTATTAACTCTGTAGCATCACACAATCAGAAGAACTAGAAATGTTCTACAGTTATTGCTATCAGGAACACATCAACTCTTCCCAGCAAAATGAACTATCAGCGTTTAAACATTCAGACCAACAACTCAACTATGTAGTGAAGTTCTTTGCTAAGAGACCCATTGGGGGACGCAGGGGGTAAGCAGACAAGGGCACTTACTGTGTTCTTGTTTCCATCAATTGCATGGTTTTGTATTATTATTATTATAAACAATATGCCAGCTGTATTTAGTGGCAATATTTTTATTAATTATTGTTCAGGGAACTCATTTAATTCTGAAAGAACAGATGTTGCTCCATTAAAGTAAACCACAGCATCACTTTTGAGGGAATAAATGATGTTTACTAACCTGAGACAGTGGTTTCGTGAGAACATTTATGCCTTTATTACTTTACTGGTACAAAAATAAGCCTTATGCCAATGGAATTTAATGAAGACATATTACAGTACAATAAAAGGTAGAGTTAATTTTCAGTGTATGTTTCTTCAGTGAAGCTGAAGACCAAGAACTCCATTATGGAGTTTACATGAAAATAATATGTATTTTTCAACATTTAATCAGGTACATGTACTTTTTTTTTTTTTTTTGCCAGGAAGAATGCATCTTNTCTTAATTCAGATGTCTATCGTTTAAATTTGTATGCATACGTACATATTTTGTATACATATTATATTTAATCGTTCCTACAGCCGATCTTGATCATTCTTTAGGAAAAAGCACAGTGCAAGGAATTTGTGTATAAATTGCATATATAAAATGCAAATTCAAAACCAGCAGTCAAATGTTAATTGGAAAATGTTGCAGAACAAAAACACAGACTGAGATTAGAGAGACATGCATTGGTACAAGTTGTTACCACATGCTGTAAGTAGGGACCTGGGCAAAGCTGCTGTTTAATCCCCAAGTCAAGCCAAAGCTTTCCAAACCTTGAAAGGATCTGCATCATTTCAGCGATACTCATCAAGTCACACATTTCTCTTTGCGCTATCATGGGGGCTGACCACGTGGCTCAGGTAACCATGCTACCTATAACCCTGGGTTAACTTCCACAACCACAGCAGGTAGATGGGAATGACTATCCATTACGAATCCCACATCTGGTCAAAAGGAGCTGCAAGGACTCACCACCTTCCAGATCAGACTGTCATCACCCAAGTCTCTGCATGCAGGTCAGCAAAGACCTACAGCCCCAACTTGGCAAACAGCCATCCCAGCTCACAGCTGTTGGATATAGGCAGTCAGAGACATCTATCATCTCCCAGCATAGGTAGCTTATCAACTAACTCGTCCTTTAAAGTACCAAAGAGAGAACAGATTCCTCCTGACATGACAAGAACCAATACATAGGAAGGCCTTCCCATCAGCAGACAGACACACTTGCTTATCTCATGTTAACCACTATCACTGCCCCATTCCTGCAAACAGGAAGAGTGCATTATACGTATGGTACATGCTCATTTTCAGTTTCTTCTAATCAGTATTCTACACAACCAAAGTACCTGCCCCTCTGGTCAATTATCTTTAAACAAATATAATTTGTTTGAATACAATAGCAACAAAGTTTAGAAGTGATGAAAGAGATAAAAAAAAGAAAAAGGAAGTACCAGAAGCTGACTGAGGCCACATACAAATATCCAGAGGTACAAACATGAGTCATGAAAGTCTGCAATATCACCATCCACAAATACATACCAGACTTGCATCCTTAGTTAGTTAGTCTTTGGGAAACTGTATACTAAAGATGGATTGCTGCACTACAGTGGCTTTCCACAGAGTTATGTACAACTGCAAAGACATAGCTGGAAACTGGCAGTGAGCAACTGCTCTAACTGCAACACAAGTAACCTCTGAAATGCAGCCATGCACCTATTTTTTCCCCCAAGCCCATGATTTATTTATTCCACATCCACTTTGGACTGCTGTCTGAATTGCCTGGAGGTATAAACCACCACAGATGTGATTCTTGTTCACATGAGTCAGGACAGTATAAGCCACCAAAACTCCCCGTTAAGCAGGGATTTGGATTACTGAAGCATGGCAGAGAACATGCAGAAGGAACAGAGATGGGAACTTCAACTGTGTGTCTGTCCCAGGGCTGTGTCACACGAGCAGCTATCTCTGTGCTGCACCACCTCTTCAAAGCACCTCCTGTGCACTTGACTGCAGAGGTTTCCAATCCAACCATTACCTTCCTGTGTGCCTAAGAGACCATTTTGACGTGGCATTGCCAGCAGATCATCTCAGCAATGGACTTTTGTTCTTTCCCATACTACTACTCTCCCCTGTACATGCCACCTCTTCAGCCTCTGAGGTCCAAAACTGTTTACTTAGGAAAATCATGGTTTCAAGGATGCTTCTTTTTCGACTTTCACAAGCAGGTTTAGCCAAACAGCTTGCACCTTCAGCTCAGATGTTTTGTTGGGCATACATGCTTTGAGGAAGTGGAAAGCACCATGAATGAAGCACAGCCAGAGCCATGTGGTGCTGCACAGAGGACAGAGAGCTCACTAGGACTCAAGGAGCCCGAGAAACCTTTGGGGAAGGTAAAAACATGAAAACAGTCAAAGCCTCTAAAAAAATTAAGAAAATTAAGCCTCTGTTTCCAAAGTAGCCTGGGCTGGTCTAATCACTTGCTGCCACAGTCCTGCTTTTTTTGTCCATCGCAGACTGTGGCCCTGCACCCTCTCTGTGCCAGCCCTGGCCTTCCTCCAGCCCTGCACTGAGACATTTCATCTTGCTAGTCTGGCAGAAAGTAAGTCACTGCATCAGCTAGGGAGAAGGTATTGCTCTGTCAGTCCCATGTAGCTTCCCACCAGACAGTCTACCTTCTGATCAGCAGAGGTGGCCTCACATCCATCCCTCAGACCCTGTAAGGAGCTTCCCAGGCTAAACTCCCAGGTCTCTTCTACTACAATTGTTCTCATGTAACTTGAGATAAAATTGTATTTTCTCCTGATTTCACAGAATAAGAGGATAATAAAAGTCCCTCTTGAAATCTGGTTACTCAGATTTTACACTGGTATCAGAGCATCATGGTTGGGTTGCAGGTCAAACCGCTGTGCTAGAAACCTCTCTCCTTAAGCCCCTCTAGAAGTAAGACAACAGCCTAGATTTACTAGATAGTTATTCCATTAAAGGCCATCAGTCCATCACCCAGAGCATCTGTAGTCCTCTCCACACTCCTCAGGACTAGCAATCCCCTGCTTGACTTCAAGGAACCTCTTTCATCCTTCAGCTCCTCTAAAACTCACAGACCAGCAGAAAGCAGCTGGGATTTCATATACTGCTGGCATCTTTACTGAAGGACTCTGTCCCTTCACATGCTGAACCCATCCTTCTTTCTCTCTTCCATGCAAGCAATTATTTCACACAAGCAGAGCAACTCACTCAGCTATCAATTATTTCTTGTCAATTTTTGCTTAAAAGAGGAGGGATCAGCATTCCAAAGCAACAACAGCTCTGCTTATGGGTAGAGACTTCAGATACTGCTTAGATAAGATCTGTATAAGGAGTTCTCAAAAGGCTTCCTACCAAAGACTTCCCTTGAGAGGAATTCTCCTCCGTGACATAGTTTATGGAGTAGAGCGGAATGTTTCTAGATAGAAGTATAACCAGAGGAATGTGAGCCTGAAAGCTCAAGTTACTGGCCTGGGACCATCTGGGCAAAAAGGAAACAACCTGGTCCCTCCCTCCTCAGCACCCTGGTAGCGAGAAACAAAATGATGACAGAAAGCTGCACAAGCCACCTGCATTGCAACATGAGTACATTTGACAGCAAAATTAATGCATCAAATCCAATGTTTATGCTGATGGTCACATTTTACTGCTTTTTGTTTCTTATAATACAGTTTGGATGCCTTGGGCCTGAGCTGCAGATAGGCAGTCTGCTGTAAAGTTGGTTGTACTAGCCTTGACCCAGCTTTCTCTAATTTATCTTGACCTGAGTTCAGGCCTCTGCTGAGTACACAAGCAAAGCTTGGTCATTCTCACATTAATTAACACCTGCAACATTTGACTGCAAAATTGCTTTAGACATGTGTAACACCTAATCCCATAGAAATGTGAGAGCTGTAAAAGCATGGATCCAATAGTTTACAATCATTGTGCAAAGTAATTAAAAACATCATTGTGCTTCCAATTGTTAAGACACTTCATTAATTCCTCAATACTCCACGTCACTTTCTTGGTATCAGTTACCAGATGTGTTAAGCTGCCAATACTTCCTAAAGCACACAAAGGAAATTCAGTTTCAGATCAAAATAAACCTAGAATAGTTATTACCCACAATGAATGCAAATACTTAATTACAGAGTACCAAGAAACCTTCATGCTACTTTGTGCTTTTGCCAAGAATGGTTGGACCAGATGACCCTTGAGGTCCCTCCAACCTGGTATTCTATGATGCTAATATTACTTCCCTCCACCCACTTTATCAAATGGATTAATTCCTATTTCTTTGCTCTCCCGCAGATCTTCTCTAGTGTTTTCCTCTTGGAAGCAGTCATCCAGTATGGAATAAAGGGGATGGCTGCAGCCAGATATATTGTGGCTGTAAAAGTAATTTGTACAATTGTGACTATTATTTTGAAAGCTAGATATCACCGTGGATTGAATTTTATGGTTGATTTTCCATTTCTAGATATCTGGCCACATACAAGTACTGACCTCATCCTGCTACAAAGGATTCAACAGTGCCTCTACAGGAAATAATATTAGTTTTATCCTGAATTATTTGCAGTCTAAGGTTTTTGAGGGGCTTGACGATAAATATTAATACCATGGACAGACTTCTTCACAGATAAGCAGACATTTTGAAGCACTAAAATACAGCATTAAGAGCCTATCAGTGTCACATACATACTAAAGCCACTTAGCTAGCTACTTTAACGGTACTTCTTTTAAAAGCTACACTAAAGGTAGATTCACTACTTGCACATATTTGCAACTTTAAATTTTACAAGGGACCTCACAGTTGATGGAAAATTTGTACTTCTAATTGAAAGTAAGGGTATGGGAAAAGGGAAGAACCAAGCCAGCCTGTATTTCAGAGACTCCATTCCCATGAAATCCCTACATGGAAAGAGATCTAGCACCAGACTCTAGTGAATAACATTGTACTTATTCCACTGCCCAGCGCCAGCTGGATCTGTTCTGAGAAAAGGTAAAAAAGAAGTACTGTTTTGTGATAGAAAGGAAATCCCATTACTAGGAAGTCACAGAATCACAGAATGGTCAGGGTTGGAAGTGACCTCTGGAAATCATCTAGTCCAACACCCCTGCCACAGCATGGTCACCTACAGCAGGTTGCACAGGACAGCATCCAGGCGAGTTTTGAATGTCTCCAGTGTGGGAGACTCCACAACCTCTCTGGGCAGCCTGTTCCAGTGCTCTGCCACCCTCAATGTAATGAAGTTCCTTCTCATGTTCAGATAGAACATCCTATGTTCAAGTTTGTGCCTGTTACCTCTTGTTCTGTCACTGGGCACCACTGAAAAAAGACTGTCCCCATCTACCTGGCACCCTCCCTTTAAGTATTTATAAGTATTGATAAGTTTCCCCCTCAGATGTCTTTTCTCTAGACTAAAAACACACAAGTCCCTCAGCCTTTCCTCATAAGAAAGATGTTCCAGTCCCCTAATCATCTTAGCAGCCCTTTGCTGGACCCTCTCCAGCAGTTCCCCATCCTTCTTGAACTGGGGAGCCCAGAACTGGACACAATACTCCAGATGTGGCCTCACCAGGGCAGAGTAGAGGGGGAGGATAACCTTCCCTCGACTTGCTGGCCACACTCTTTTTAATGCACCCCAGGATGCCATTGGCCTTCTTGGCCACAAGGGCCCATTACTGGGTCATGGTCATCCTGTTGTCCACCAGGACTCCCAGGTCCCTTTCCACAAAGCTGCTCTCCAGCAGGTCAGCCCCTAAGCTATACTGATGCATGGGGTTATTCCTCCCAGGGTGAAGGACCCTACACTTGCCCTTGTTGAATTTCATTAGGTTCCTCTCTGCCCAACTCTCCAGCCTGTCCAGGTCATGCTGTATGGCGGCACAGCCTTCTGGCATGTCAGCCACTCCTCCCAGTTTTGTCTCATTGGCCAACTTGCTGATGGTACACTCTATCCCTACATCCAGGTCATTGATAAATATATTGAACAGGACTGGACCCAGTACTGACCCTTGGGGAACACCACTTGTTACTGTGGTTGTTGGTTGTTACTGACCTCCAGCTAGACTCCACACCACTAACCACAACCCTCTGAGCTCTGTCTTTCAGCCACTGTTCAATCCACCCCGCTGTCCATTCATCTAACCCACACTTCCTAAGCTTGCCTGTGAGGATGATGTGGGAGATGGTGTCGAAAGCCATGCTGAAGTCAAGTGTGTAATGTGCCATTGAAGTTTCATGCAAAGTGAGACTGCCAAATGATTTTGTCAAATATTTTTTAAGATGTCCTAGAAGATTTTCCATGTAATAGCAGTTTCTCTGATTAAAGGCAGCATTATGTTAAGAGCCATATAATAGTCTTATTCTGATGCTGGGTAATTGCTCTGAAAAGGCCACATCAAAAGTTTGCAGTTCTTGGGGATATGGTTGGTTGCACAGGTTTGGTTTTTTGTTTTGTTTTGTTGTGGTTTGGGGTTTTTTATACATGTGTTTTGGATCAGATCTCTTCTTGAAATCCACTCTGCTACAGAAACAAAGTTTTTTTCTACTGAAATCATCAAAACCTACAAACTGTCAGAATGGGTAGAAGAAGCTCCTACGGCAAAATAAATTTAGAAGTCTTGTTCGGGTGTGTTTCACTATTCATCCAGACAGGCAGTCATTAAAACCACAAGGATAGACAATATAGGTTTCTATTGTGGATGAATTAAAGTACATACTGTAAACGAAAATGTGTATTTCAAGGGAATGGAATATGTCATGTGAGTAGCCCTGAAGTAAATCCGGAAGAGTGCTGATGTGGAAGGACCTACCTTTCAGACAGATCACCACTTTGAGTTTCTCAGTGCGCTCTACAAGATTCCCAGACCTATCCGCAGAAGCCTACAGAAGTCATATACTCATAGCTTCCTAATAAACACGTGGGATGCGACACATGTTAAACTAATTTTTCTTCTGGCTTTTGCTTTGCTGGTTCACATCCAACATAGACTCTACATACTAAAAGTGTTCATCATGCATCTTACTGGGGACAAGTCACTCCATGCAGTGTTTTGACAGAGACACTTACTGGAAGGATGAACATGACACTGGATAGAGGAAACAGCTTCAAGGACACAGTTCATCCCATGGGAATGCTTTGCTTACAAGAAAGGTGGCACAAGGACAACTTAAAGATTGGTTATAACTATTCCAGAACAAGCTATGAACTCTTCAGATGACCAAGCTGGTGTGCCTCTTCAGGGAAGATACAGCTCTTTATTTATACAGCTTATTTATATAGCTCAAAGTTACTATTTTGCAGTATGTAGTACTTACCAACATCAGCCAATTGCCTCCTTTTGAAAAGAGATGAGAAGACAGACAAGTAGGAGTAGAGGAAACAGACACAAGGCAGGCTGGGAGAGACAGGACAGTCTATCACTGTTTTTATCCCATGTGTTCACTCTACCAAACTCAGCTGGTGGAGGTTAAAAGTGACAATAAAGAAGAAGAATAGATATGCACTCCTTTACAAAACTCAAATGTCTAAAGCCTTCTAGGTTTATTTGCCCAACAGAGTGAAAATATGCTCAATGGAATTAGGCTAAAGTGCTACAAAAGTGTGAGAAAGCTACAAGAAGAGCTTTCACTGGCAAGATCAGCCAGTCAGTGAATACGACATAACATTCCAGCAAGGGCTGGGATCCTTACTAAGCCTTCAGATGTTAAGACCTCTGAAAAAAATTATGTATATGCAAATTCAGTCAACTGTGAATCATGACATTAAATCAAAAGGTGCGAAGTTTGGTGAGAACCTGTTAATAATTCTTAAAGTAATGCAAAAAAGATTCCTTATCAATAACAATAGTTTTGATAGTAAATCATTTATTTACTTCAAACTATTGCATGAATATGGAATAACCATATTTGTTTTCATAAGAAAATATAAGCCAATATGCCACTTGGTGATCCTGACTAACAGTAACAGCTCTCCCTAACCAGAGAGGTGGCAGAGATTTCACTGAACATTTTCCTATCCAGAGTTCTTTGCAGAGAAGGAAGGTGCTGCCCTTTCAGCAATTATCAGCTCCTCCAGTTTTAACCTTTTTTTCTTCCCCTGAGATCCACAAGAGCTTTATTTCATTACACAAATGAACAATTAAAGATTACTAGATTTCCTAAACAACTAGAACAGCCGGCTTTAGAAATTCCAGTCATTTTGAAAGACGCTAATCTTAGAAAGGCTGCATTTTCCAAGCATTAAAGACAAAGGGTAAAGACCGTGGCTAAGCTTGCAGGATGAAAGAGGAGCAAGAGTAAAAAAGGAGGTTAGCATCTCTGGAACAGTATATGCCAGACCTCTTTATTTGCAGTCAAGTTTCTCAATCAATCAGCTACACTCCCAGAAAAACGTAGTGTTTTCCTTAGACATTAAGTTACAAATGACAAATGCAGGCATAAAATCATATATACTTCCAGCAAGCACCTGCTGCACTATGCTCATATCTGGACTGCTGCCCTGCCCATTAACATCTTTATTTCTCATTGCTGCAGAACAAATGAGGAGGAACAAAGCATAAAGACTTGTTTTTACAGCTTGATTTTCGCTCTTCTTTGGGGACATGGAAGTAAGCAGACATTAATTGCTTGGTTCCACATTTTTAGAACATTTCTGTAGGAGAAAAGACCTGGGAGCATGTAGAAAAAGGAGAATATTTAAGGTAAACAAAGAAATCAGCCCATGAAATAGGAAAAAAGGGAGCTAAAGATTGTCTGCCAGAAGGACAGAGTGGGAAAAGATGTTTCAATGAGTAACAGCACCCTCATTGATAAAAGCAGCTGAGCAAGAGGCAGCAGGGACCTCTGACATCTTTCAGGGAAGTGCTCATACCAGCCAAATTTGGCTGACCACCTCACCTAACAAAGCCTACTGGCTCATACTCTAGTGTTTTTCTGGAAGCTTAGGGGTACAAGTGGGGAGCAGGGCTCCTTCAGAGCCCACTTCAAAGAAGTAGTAACTGGGCATATTTCAGAACACCATGGAAGATCCACACCCTACATTAGCGACACAAAGACCGTAGGCAGTGCAGTCAACTAACCAAACTGAGTGAGTAAAATTAGAGATGTAGTCAGATCCTCCAGTGAAAACCCCAGGTTGATAGTTATCCAAACTTGGGAAAAAATACAAATTATTTCCCTTTATTCCATTTATCTCTGCTAACAGATTTTAGAAGGGCCAAGTATGATCTCTGCCTGAACAGTGGATAGGGTATGAAGGGTTTCCTTGTGGCAGTTCCAGTCCATTTTAAGTTAGAAACCTTTTTCCTCATACCTACATGAACTAAGAAGCACTGCAAAGAACAGTGTCTCTCTCACATAGTATCTATAACAGATTAGACATGCTTGCTGGGAAACAGGAATAGTTCATCCTGCCTTAGACAGAAGACTGGTCTAGATGACCTTTTAGTAATGCTGTCCAAAAACCTCCTTTCTGCAAGACTCAATCTTGTAGATATTCAAGTTTTCAATCTGCAAATTCAGAACACGAGAGCCCATTCAGAAGAAATCAGATCTCTTGCACAGCATTTGCCTTCATTAGAACTCAAGGCACTTTACACAAGGCTGGCACAATACCTGCATTCTGCAAACTGGATTATGTGACTCGTGCAACTTCATGTGAACGGAGCGTGAGAAGAGTCCCAAGTGCCAGGTAGTAAGCTATCTCTCAAACCAAGATCAACCTGTCATTCCAAAAATGCTTTAGGTCAGAAATCAAGCTGGCGCTGGATCGAGGACATGTTGACACACTTTTTCAGGTTGAAAGAAAACTCCAGCCTCCAACCTCAATCAGCACTGGAGTCAAGACTCATAAAAAGCAGGCATTTTATGATGTGGACATCACTGCAGAAGAAAATAAGTGCACTGAAGCCTTGCCAGCTGAATAATCACATGGACATGGGCTTGCCGTTCATCATGCCTGGATTGCAAAGACTCAGCGGCTAAAGGCTAAACTACTTCCTAATCTAATCAGGCACTCTGCTTGTCTCCCGGCATCAGTATTGATTATGATGGTTTCTTATAGAGGGTTTTCCCATCCCTCATTAGAATAGGGTTCTTTCGTAAAAGCTCCTCCTTTGTGTCTTGTTTGTAAATTCACTGATGCTGATTCATTTCATTCTAAGGAGCTCATGAATAAAATATGAAGATTATAAGTTCAGGAGTCTTTGATGTGTTTTCAAGCATTAGGAACTCAATCAGTTCTGTGCAGTTATCCCTTTGAAGTTTCAATCGGGCATTTTCTTCCTCAAAAAAGAAAAACTTCTGTGCTTTTGAAGGATGAATTTCTTAAAGATACACTATTTTTTTTTGTTTTGTTCTTGATAATTTTTAAAAGTCAGAGGACAGCACAAGGGTCAGGAAAGAAAATAGTAACCACTAAGAAGGTCTAATTTTGGGGGCAAACATGGATTTATGAACCTACAAGGACCTTTTGACTTATCCCATTTCCATCGATATTGGTATCAATGCAATTATTTCAACATCAACCTGGAAGAGCGCAAGGCAGACCTCACCTCATTGCTCTGATATAGCAATGCATAGCAACAGTCATTCCAAGAAAGGGCTCTACCTCTGAACTTATGAGCACGTTCATTGACAGAGGAGCAGTGAATAATTTCAGAAAGGCACACAAAAGGAAAAAACCCAATAAATTTTGTCCTGTCCCTGCTTACGTGCAAATACTGCCCTTCATATTCACTTAGTGCTCATAATGTGTTATGCTGTTTAGTTTTGTCAGATTTCAGGAATGAGATGCGATTGTTCAGAGCCTGTGCTGCTCCCACAGCATAAACACCAACCTTCTTGAAGAAATGCATTAGTGCCTTGCAGTGACATACATCATAAGGTACTCTGGAGCTCAAACAGTACTTTATCCAAAGGGTTCCCATGCAGGCATCTTAAGAACAGAAATAAAATCAATTTGCTTTAATTCCCTTTCTGCAGACATTCTTGTCTGCCAGATTTTCTCAAGGAATACTTCTGCTGGAAGATAAAGTTTTCTTGCAAGGAAACATGGTCTTTTATTCTCTCCACTAATTACTTTTTTCAAGCCATATCCTAAAGAAGTGACATGCGATTTCTATAGTTATGGTCTTCTGCAACAATGGCATGACTCCAGTAAGCCCAACCTAGCATTAAAATAGCCCGTAGTAAGCTGCACTTTACTTTCAGCTCAACAAAGCTACAAAATTAGTCAAATAACAAGACTAATCTGTGTTGGACTTTCTGAGGCTTCAGTATGGCTGTAACTGTAGCCAAATGAGGCATTTTTGTGCCTGCAATATCTGAATACTACTTGTTTTGCCCACAGGTGGATTCATGGAAGCAGTGAGAGAAAAATCAGACTTGAGTACCCACGTATGTGTAGAATACCGTAACTTTCCAAGCTGAAATGACCAGATACTCACGTAGAAACATCTACCCTGACTACAGAGCATAGCTCTGCTTTCATCCACCCACACACAGGAACTTGGGGTCTTACTTCTAATAATCTCCTCAATAAAGACAGCTTTGCAAAGCTGCTGTGAAGGCAAGCGTTAGAGCCTCCCAACCACATATGCACACCACCAAAGACGAGTGCATCTCATGGAAGGTCAGCCTCTCTCTGCCCCCATCCTACTTTGACAGTATAGTGCCTGGCTGCAACAGTTCAGAAGATGGCCCTAACAATACCCTTCAGACCCAGTAGGTTCTGGTCTGCTTAAGGTTTGCCAAGGAAAGTGACCTCACACCGTCATCTCCTTTGGATATCTGCACCTGCATCTTCTGTTTCAGGGACTCAGCAGTGCTCAAACCTTAAGCCAACACTGTACGTTATTGAACCTCACTCCTTGCTCAGTCAAATGGAAATCTAAAAATAAAGCAACCCTTTGAGTACACTGAAGAAACCCTGGTTTATTTAATATTAGAATATTAAAAATTAAGCTTTTTACCTTCTCTAGCAAGAGACAATTTTATTGCAACTTAAAAGGCATTCACATCATTTGTAACAGGCTGTAGGTGTGAAAACCATGAGGGAGATCATCAGTTCTCATCAGCTCATCAGTGAACTAATATGTTCAAATAAATAGTTCAATTAGAAATGAGGGTGCTGTATTCTTGACCAAGTTTTGCTTCTGTAGTGCATATGGGTGTCAAATTGCACTGTGCAAATGGCACACAATTTATTCTCTTACATGTGACTGAAGTGAGGTTTAGCAAGTACTTTCTTGGAAAATATTTAACAGTTCTCATTTTTGTACTTTTTATCAGTAGTTAAAAATGAATAAAGATTACTTTAAGTACATGACATTAGGCAAAGAATAAATAAAACTGAAGACTGCCAAAAGATTATTTTGATACATTTTAACCATTTAAATAATCTAGATATGTTGGTAATGAGCATTTTAAAACCATTTCCTTAACTTCTTGGATCAGTTTAAAGGAATATATATGTATATAAAATTCTCTTCAGGCATAAATGCATTTAAAGTAGTTATTACAGCTTTTACAAATTGCAGTTATTTTACATGCACTTAGCTGAAAATAGTATTCAAAACATTGTCAGCGGAATTCCAAAAAGCATTGGACTCCTGTTGCTGTGGCAACACATTGTTCATGGTTTGCCTGTCTGAGGCAACAAAAAGTCTAAAATATCGAATGTTTAAAATATGTTTAAGTCCAGCACTTAGACTGTGCCACTATGTCCCAGTTGAAAGCTCGATTATTCCATTTCCACCTGGAAGTGTCCCCTCACTGAGAGCCAAACTATTACTTAACATACTCACCAATAGCAAAAGGCTTTCTAGATGCTAAGAAAAATGATTGTTTAACATTCTGTGGGGCAGCACTACTAACAATAACAAAGAAGGGGGGGTTTGCCTTCTCCACTTGCCACCACGGGATGGGGTAGAAGTCAGAAAGAGGCATTGCTCCTTAGAGCTGGAGACATTCTGCTTGTGGAAGATAAATTAGGAACTTCACTCCCATTTCATCTGTACTGAATCATTCCCCTGACCTCTGTTTACTTCTGAGCAAGTGAGATTTGGACGCCCTCTCTGCTTTGCAGTAGAACACCCTAGCGTCAGCTGCGATGCTCCAGCGGATGCTTTCCTTTCTCCCAGGGCAGAGCTGCTGGGTGACAGGGTGCAAAAGCATCAAGAGATGTCTCTTTCAAAGCAGTGCTGCTTGCTCGGTGTCTAGTACCAGCACTACATAAACAACGTCAGAGATGGGGAAGAAGCAGAGCACTGCTCAAAGCTCCATCATTGTGTCATCTTAAAATCAACCCCAAAACACAACATTAAGCACAGAATGCACATACAGTTCCTGAGCAGCAAATGAATATGACATGAGCATCACCACTGCCCTCCCCTTCTTCAGTAAGCTTTAATATTTGGCTTTTTGTAATCCACCTGTAAACAATTTCACATGAGGAAAACAAGACGTAAATTTGCAATTAATTCACACATTTTCAGGAAATTCTCCACAGTCCTGTGGAGCACACACTTTCTATACCTACACTCTTCTGCAGAATTCCCTCCTGGGTGGCTGGATAACAAAACTGTATCCAGTAAAGTTACCTGCATCCAGGAGACACAAGAAAATGCTGGGGTTTGTTATGCCCTGACTCTCTTACTTAAGGTAAGCACATTTATGACTTCTGATGACTGTGTTCTGTGCTCCCAATGGGAACATCAACTTTAATACGTTTGCATTTTAATTCCAACTGTAACAATAAGCAGCTGCCCTTCTTTGGACCTGAACAATATCTTCCTAAAATACAAAAATGAAGACCTGCCAGCTAATCAGAAATCATCTCCCTGTATCTAAGCAGAAGGGAAATATTCCCTCTATGAATCACCCGTAGTGACTTTGATTTAGCTTTCATGTAGCTGCGAAATGAACACCTAATACTTAGCTACCAGTGCAGATGGCAAATCAGGCTCCCAGGAAAGAAATTATTTGGTGCACACACATAACTTCACAAGCTAGAAAGTTACTTTGTTTGGAAGAATGTCAAAGAAACACATCATTAAAGCCAAACCTCCAATGTCATCAGTTCACCAAACGGAAATAAAAACACACGTCTCAATTTCAGGTCTTCTTATTCCTTCAAAACCATCCGTATATACCTATGATAGGGGGTAAAAGGAAAGTCCACTGAAAATAGCAAGGTGATGATCTCCATGCAGGACTCGTAGGTACATTTAACAATTGTAACAAAACAAGTTATGATGATCATAACCTGGTCCCAAGCCACCCTAGCTAACCCACTGCATTCAGTGGGCCTGGCCTGAGATCCTGTCAGCCATCCCCAGAACTGGCTGCCAGTACTTTAATTGTACCTTGCCACCTTTGGTTAATTCAGGCAGTAGGACAGAGAAATGTCAGCGTGAAAAAAAAACAAGGAATGACCAATGTACCGTGAAACCTTGCTCAAAGAAAACCTTCCTGAAACATGCAAAAGTAACTTCATTAAAGAAGGCGACAAGAATTCATGGGGAAAAAAAATGTATGGCAATATACGTCCAAGATGTTTTAAGTATTTTGTACACTACTTAATTTCCTGTACCATCTTGATAATGAAAATAGTTTCCTATGACTAGCTAAAAATGAACAACATGAATTTTTGCTTGAGTTTGACATTACTACTAAATCTCTGTTTTATAGCAAGCCCAAAACTTTGAGGGGAAATGCTCTCATAAACTGGACTAAAATCTTCCAAAAACTGATCAATTTAGGTGGATGTGCCTGTGTGGTAGAGGGAGCAAGCAGCAACAAATCCAGAGAAGCACAGAAATACTCCAAATAAAAACATGCAAACAAAAAAAAATCTTGACAAAATCCTAGTGTGATTTTTTTTTTAAGTTGAGTACTGTATGTGGGGAAGGAGAAAGAAGTCTTGGACCTTTGACATTCCCGCCATTTGATTCTTTCTCGTGCTGTTTGATTCTTCCTCCATTCAGGCACAGTGCTTTTCATTTTCTGGAAAGAAACAAGCCTGAAGCACATAAGTAACTGCTTTCAACGTTAGTTCTTTGCCCTCCTTCCTATATAACAGCCTGCAAGCCATTGAAGTGCACTCAAGAAACATAAGCACCTGCAACTTCTGTAAAAAGGGGGGATTTATCATAAAAACTGAGAGCTCTAGCCTGAGGGTATTTTGGTTTGGGGGTTTGTTTGTTTGTTTGGCTGGTTTTTTTTAAGAAATAGATTAGAGCCAATCCTTTTGCTGAAGACCTATTGTATCAGTCTAAATTAATCCCATGCCCATCGCCAAAATAACGGTACCCTTCCTCAGGTCTAGAAACCTCCTCTTTATGCTGCCTTCAGGCTGTCTGCAAACATTACAGAAGAGCCTGCTCCTCCTGGACTTCAGCTGGCTCCTCTCCAGCTAATCAGCTCAACACAAGTTATACCTCCCCCACCTGTTTCTTCCCCCTCAAATAATTTTCTGGATATACTTTTCAGTGTGGGAGGAAGTGCCCACGCACTGTCTCGGTTCACTTGGTGGATCACAGGTTTGAGCAACTGATTCTGTGTATTACGTGGGCAGATGTATGAAGGAAAAAATATTCAAACCACCAAACCCTTTGGGGAGGTAAGGAAAGGTACCTTGTGAAAGAGGGAGCTTTATATCTCAGGGAACACGACATTGCATCTAGAGCACATTTTACAAATGGATTTTCAAGACAGTCTGAGTTCGTGGTTATTAGGGTATTTCAAGGGCAAAAAAAAACTCAATATGCCATTAAGGTGGCAGTATCTCTGCATCAATGACAACAGTAGTCGCACCCTAAGCTACAGCACAGGAATTTCTCCAGCCCTGGGAATTCTAACTATTTTTGCAGTTTGGAAATGTGCAAATTATCTTTCATAACACACACTTCAAGGATAAGGTTCCCTTGTTCCATGAATACCAGCTTCACTTCTTTTCCTCACGTTGCCTGAAAGCAACCCTATGAAAATCCTACATACCATGTTACTCCTCTCAGGCCAGGACCAATGGTGTTCCCCATTCAGCTGCAGTTCCCACTCTGCCTTCCCACTGGAGAGCGAGCCTTGCTACTGCTGTTTGCTGGCATCTATTTACCCTCCTATTCTAACAGAACTTCCTGACTTCCCTTCAGCTCTTGAAGAAATTCAGAGGAATTTAGTGTTCAAATGCATTCCAAATATAAATATTTTGCTTATATTGTTTAGTTAATGTGAAATCACTACCAGCTTTTTTTTTTTCTTTCAAATAATGAAGTCATCCAGAATAGATTTTCTATAAAGCTTAGCTCATTTCCATGCCTCCAAAAAGCTGCCTTTTTTTTTAAAATGCCATTGTTTACAGCAATACTGGAAGGCTGCACACTTTTCACAATCCAATCTTTAGTTCCACTGTCTCAATATTACTATTGCTCACATGCCTAGGGAATAATATGTTTCCTCAAGTATATATATTCTCAGCTACTTAGGTCTAGTAGTATTATCTAACAGTCCAACTTTTAAAATTCTGAAAATATCAGAGCAAGGACTCTGTACCATTCCTTTAGTACTGCAATAACTTATAATTAAGGTAACACATTCTTAAAAATATAGTTTGGGTCAGGTTTGGGGTTTTTATTCTTTTTTCATCCCCTCTCCCTCCATTGAGAAATTTATCAGGTATTGTGTAGGAACAATATTACTGAAAAGGCACAATAAATGTCCATCTGTGCAGTGTGAGTTAGAGAAGGCAGTGATTTATTTATTTATAATGATTTACCGATGTATTCCCTCAACTTCCAGTTTTGACATCTGAGTATCTGACAACCCTGATTTTAGTACCTACAAAGACTTTCTCTGTCGGTATTTTCTGTCATTCTTTTCACAGACTAAAGACTGTTTTTTAAGCTGTCTTTCAAGACAGATACAGACATACTGGAGCATGTCCAGCAAAGGGCCTCAGAGATGATTAAGGGACTGGAGCACCTGAAATATGCTGAAAGAGCTGGGATTGCTTAGCATGGAGAAGAGAAAGTTTAGGGGAGATGTGCATGTGTGTACCTGATTGAAGCGAGGGGAGGCTGGTATATAAGACAAAGCCAGACTCTTCTCAGTAGTGCCCACTAATAGGCCCACAAGATGCAATGGACACAAATGGAAATATAAGAAATCCCATTTAAACATAAGAAAAAATGTTTTATTGTCAGATCAGACACTGGACCAGGGTGTCCAGAGAGGTTATCAAGTCTCCATTTCAGAGGATAGCCAAAACCCAACTGGGCAAACCAAAGAAGTCCTTGCCAACCTTGGACGTCCTGCAGTTGTGACTTGCTAGCCATCATGAACTACATCAACATTTTGTAATTTATTTTCCTATGAAACAACAGGACACAAACAAATCACTGTTTTTTATGAAATCAAAGACACTCTTACAGGAAAAGAAACATTTTATCCACACAAAGAAGTATCAAAAACTAATCTCTCAAACCCAAAACCTGAAATGTTTCTATTCTCAGAATGCAAAGAGAGAAAAGTCAGACTATTCCATGAACAGCAGCAAAAGAAGAGAGAAACAATAGAGTTGTTTATACCATCCCTGGTAACAAAACCTACTTTCCAGCTTATTTGCATGTCTGCACATCCATACGTATTTGCCGTTCAACTCGTTCTAAACTTCCCCAACTTACATTTTACATTTTTCTTCCAGTTTCAAATGTGAGAATCCCTTCTGTAAAGAGGATTTTCCAAAACCATAGCACTCAAATCCAGGGGACTGTTGCGTACAGGGTATTGAATGCCAGCAAGCTGTGAGACTTCACTTGCAACTTTCTCATTCTCCACAGTACCATCGGAGCAGTTTGCTTTGCAGGGAGAGGTAAGGCAGTACAAGCCTCAATAACAACAGCTTTTCCCATTTCTGCCTATCTGGCTGCTGAGAGAGTCGAAATATATATTTGAAAAGGCAATATGCTCATGGCTGGGAAAAAAAATATGAAACTATTTCACAAGGTGAATTAAAAATTACTTGAAATGGCATACTTCTTGTTCCAAGCTTCGGAATAGTAACCACAGAAAATACAGAGATTTCAGACATTTCTGTCACTCCCTGCTAATCTGCACCTCCTTCAACTCTTAGTGCAGTTTCAGTGTTTGTTTTGAACCTGCACAGTTACTTTTATTATCCTAAAAAGGACATGATCCCACCAAGAACCAATTTTTCCCTAGCAATTTCTTTCATTTAGCACTTGCTCTGGGTCAGTATTTGGACCACTTTACTCTCACTGCCTGCAATGCAGAACTGCTGAGAAGTTTGATGGCCCTCCAGGCTCTATTATTTTCAGATCCCATCATTTTTACTTTATGTTTCTGGGTTTTTTATATTCTTAGATGATGCTGTCACAGAAATACTCATTTCTAACTAGGTGAAGATCAGATTCTTTGCTCTCCACGCACACCTAATACCTCTGTTGCTTCAGCATTTGTGATTCTTCTGGGATCAGATTCTTAAAAAAAGATGCTGTTGATTTCTTGATTCCTAGAAAACTGAAAATACTCATAATGGCATCATCTCTTCTGTAAAGTTCATTACAATATTTCCTGTGTTAGTTGGTAGAAAACTAGTTGGTCTTTATAAAAGAACTTCCATTTATCTTTTGATTCACATTGGAATTAGGTGATAAAGGCTTCTATCTGCAATCTAAATCTTGTTCTCTCTTGCAAACACCAGACCACGTATCTTGTCAGTTCACAGATTGACTAATATAATTCCACACTGGCAGGTCTTCCAGATGGTACTGTAAGAAAATGTCAGCTGGTCCACTGTATTTCTGCAGAGTTAATCATCAGTTCAAAATGTCACCATCCCATTTCCTTCTTTCTTCACGTACTTGATTTCCTACTCATAAACTTTTGAATTAACTTTAAAAACTAAAAGACTGACTCTCTGTTGCACCAGAGTATAGGAAATAGTTTGGAAGTCAGTAATCCACAACTGGAGTGAGGTGCACTGAAGCTTGATGCCAATATAAAGTAACCAGCAAAAGCCTTGAGGCTGTTTAGATTCTCATCCCATCCCCATCACTTTGGTACACAAGGGCACTAGATTGCATCATGTGGTCCCAAGGAAGACACTGAATAACAAACACTGTCACATCTCCAAAACTCTAGGCAGAAATCTGTGTCTGCAAGCAGTCACAGGCTTTCCAATCGTGGGACTTGGCCGTGCAGTTTTTGGGAAAAGGTGTATTTCACATAAGTAGTCCTTATGATTATAGCTGGCCTCCTGCAGCAAGTACTGCTCAAGGTGAGCAAGGACTGGAGCTGCAGGCTCAGATAAGGGAAGGATGAGTTTTTCAGATATGCTGATCATTACCCCATTAAAAAAAAAAATACTGTTGTGTATCAGATGATACTCCATTACAAACCTGGGGGAGCACTGGACGCAGCCTTTCACCCTAAAGAGCTTGTAGATGCCTATTAAAGATTGCTCCCTCCAACCTGAATAATCTCAGCCCTGAGAACAGGTTACTTACATAGGCAAGAAGCTCCGCATAAACTAAGTAGCACTACTGAGGGTAGCGGAGCAGCAATTCACCCAGTGCACAGTTTCATTTAGGTCAGGCAATGCTACACACTTTACCCTACCAGCAACATCAGTATGCCATGTGTTATTATGCATGTTCAGGTATAGCATCTCCCCTATTCCTTTCAGCATCTGGAACAGGTCAAGGATTACATTGCAGGATCCAGCTCTACAGGCACCTGCACATACATTTACAAGGACCTAAGTCTGAGCCCTGGGATCAAGCATGGCAGTTTGTTCTAACCATTACCTTTCCCTGCATTAAGCCCATCCAGATAGTATGTGGTATTCTAATTCTATTCTTTCTTTTCCCTTTACATCACTGCAACAATTTGACAGCAAGTCTTCCTGATGTCTTTCTAGAGTGGAAAGCATTAACTATAGGCAGGCATATGCAAAACATTTTAAAACAACAAACCCTCGGGGGAAAAAAAAAAAAAAAAAGCAGACTGCACCATCACAACAGGTCACTTGCTTTGGTGTGGAATTGTGCTGTTTTTTACAAAGCATGTTTGCTTTTTTCAGATCTACAGATGTGGAGTGATATTTGCTAACAACCTCAGTCCTTAAAAAAAAAAAAACCCAACAGAGTGCCAAGGGCGAAAAATCTACTTTTCCGGTGAACAACATATTACCAGGATAGGTTTCTGCTCAGAGCCTGAGTCCTTCCTTCCTTTCACACTCAAGGCAATGGTAAGCATACTATTCATCTTTTAGCCCACCTATCCTTGATCTTCATGTATGGATGCACAAAAGCGTACGGCACTTGTTGGAGCATGCTTATAATTTAATATACCCATATAGGCATAGATTTGACAGCATTGGGAGCCTTCCCATGTGTTCTGGTAAGAACGACTACATCAGATCAGGTGAAAGATCCATCCTGTCTCTGAAAACAGGCAAAACCAAAGTTATGGAAAAGTCTAAGGTAAGGGCATGCTATATCACAGAAGGACTTCTGCAAACAATCATGAAGTTGCTGTTCAGATACTCCCAACCCAGAGATGGTGCTGCTTTTTTTATTTTATTTTATTTTATAGTCCTTTGAGATATTTCTCTTTCATTAAGTTGTCCCTGGAATTCATGTAAACTTTTATTATCTGCAAAAATGTGAAAAGCTGCCGCCCTGTTTTCAACCTGATGTTTGCTAGCTTTGCTGTTTGCCTCCAAGCTGTACCTTCTTTTCCAACACGGAAATGAACAAAAGATCCTTATTTACGTCCTGTATCCCACTCAAGGTTTCACAGACCCCTGTCATACGCCCCTCATTGCCTGCTGTCCTGGCTGACGAGCACCCGCACGGAAGCCTGCCCATACTTTCTTTCTATATCCCTTTTGAGATGGGGGGACCAGAATGCACAGTCAAAATGTAAGCATGCTATCGATTTAAATGGTACATGATACTACCCAGTTCATTCTCCATTCTTTCACCTGGTAATTAACTACTAACAGTTTATGTCCTTTTTAGGTACTACTATAAATTAATATTACGATCCCAAGCACGCTTCCTGGGTAGTAGCAACCAGTCCAGAATCTATGATATTTGTAAAGTTTGAGTTATTTCTCTCTCCCAACACCCAAATACATCCACATCATGCTAGTAACATTTTTCAGTAAGTCATAATAACAGAAGTCAGCCTAAATATGAATACAGCTACTTTAAAAATGCTGCAGTGGGTTTAAAAGAAAAACAACAAACTTTGTCACTTTAAAAGACTAATCCTGCTTCTAAAGGTACAATCACTTTCACTTCTCCAGTCTCTTAATGTTAGAATTGCCTATATCCTCAAGATATACATCCCCAGAGAAACAGAACTAATACAAATTTTTGACAATAATTTTTTTACACCCACTTTGTGTTATTTACAGTAAACAGTTGAAAATTTGGGTGGAGGGGGGGGGGTGTGCATGCAGAAAAGGAGTCTTGCCAAGTAATTTGTTTTATATTTGCAAACTGGAATTAAAATACTAATTTAATTGCATTTTTATAAAATGCCTGCTTGCAGTATTTTCTTTGCTCTGTCCCATTTCCCACCCTCCCTCCCTTAATTCAGTGACTTGAATGTAAAACATACAAATGGTGCAGGAGCACAAAGACCGCAACTCATTCTAATCAATGAACTCAGCTACAAAGCTCTTCCTCAACAGAAAGGCTGTCTGATGCCTTCCAGTCAAGCTTACAGCTCTGTGGTTGGAGTTGACATCTGGTAGATGTGGGTTTGAAGCCCTCAAACTGAAAGAACAGTTTTCACAGCAGCAATGCTCAAGGGCTCACTGTATTAAATACACTTCCCTGGGCAACACAGACAGCATGAGGACTGTAGGACTCTCTGCTCGGACCGGGGTTGCGTCTCTTCTCACATGTTCATCTTCAACTACCTAGAGAGCCCCCGGCATTTCAGATACATTTGTCACCACTTCTGATCTGGAAAAATCAGCCGCTGGTAGGGAAGTTTCAGGCAGGTTTAAGGAGCCGTAGTCCAAACATCAGCTCATTCTTGATGCTTGATAGTCAGAGTTCCTGCATTTCTGATCGCTGCCTGGGGCAGAGGTCATTTGTTCCTAAACTCCCAAAGAAGATGGACTCTAACTTCATTCCATTTGTAGAAAAATTACTTGATCATGACCAAAAGCCAGAGAAAGCAGCTCCTTTGGGGACCATGATTAAAGTATATTCCTAACTGAAACATTTTCCTACCTTAACCTTCTTGTTGTCTCTTCTTATCTATAAGATGAAGCCTGAAGTAAAGGATAACTGTTTAAAACCACTTATTGACAGAGGTGGACAGTGGAAAACATGATTCCAATTTTTCAGACAGAAACCCTTGTGTGGATCTGGAGAATTAAAAGCCAGCACTCCTGCTGTCCAAATTGGATCAGCTGAATGAAATATAATGAGGTCAAAATAGACATATAGCTAAATATATTTAGGAAGACCCTATGCAGCTTTTGCAAGGGAAAAATTCTGTCTCTCAGTTCCAGAGGCACGATACACCTTCAATACAAGGAACAACGGGATTGCCTACAGCTTTTCACCCTAGAATACAATCAAGCAAGAGGGATGATACAATACGGGTCTAAAATAAAAAATTGTATTAAAAATGAGTATGAAATGAACATTGACTGTTTTTATTATAAAAGAAGGCCTAAAAAGCATCAAGCCATATCATCAGGTAGTAGGTTCCAAACAAAGAAAAGGCGACAATTTCCCATGCAACTCACAGTCAAAATGTAAAGGCCGTTATTACAGGATTATGTGAATACCAAAATTTTACACAGGTTCAAAGAGCAATTAAACATTTTTATAGAAGGCCAATGCCCTAAAAGCCATTAGATGAGAATTTCATCTTGGCTTCAAGCAGTATCTTAGTTCCAGGCTGCTAGAAACCACATCCCATGGAAGTACCACCACTCCCTCTCCCACTTGTGGCTCCCTCAGGCACATGTCACTGCCAGACCCGCTTGTTTAATTTAGGTACATCATTTTTATGCTCTCAGGAAAACTCAAAGAAGCCTGCAGCTTGCATTAACAAAACACAGAGAGTGCATATGGACCTTACCCAAGAAGCCTCATCTATCAGTCCCACTGAAGCCAACAGCATTAAAAGCAGCTTGTTGTACAGATCTTTCCGTAATGGCACAAAGATATTCTTACTCACAAACTCATATTTCAGCTCCCGTTATAAATAATTTATATCAGGTAACAACTAATTAATTAGATAATAACTAGTTAACTAGATAATTCATTAATATTCATCAGCTAATAAACACCGCTACTGAGTTCAGTTGATAAATTATTTCTACGCACTTCCTTCAAGTCTTCTAGAGTTCCATAACTACCAATAACTTAGTCCTAATTATAACAACTTATTTGTTATGAAATGAAAAATACTTTACAAATCAGATATTAAAGTAGCTATAAAATATCTTTTGCTTATTTTGTTATTCAATTTAAGATACTAGCCTGTGACACACTGTGCCTTTCCAAATGCCATCTCGAAGAGCAAGTAAATTCTCACTACATCTGATTGGAAACTATCAATTTTTTCCAACCCTTTACCTTCATTTTTAACCATCTGCGGCAAAGCAAAATATTTTATTACCTCATCACAGACTGCAATGTGGATAAGGGTTTTGAACTGGGAATTTGAAATGCTACACGTAAGTGCATGTAACAGCTATTACTGTAAGGTTGCCTGAAGCAAACCAAGTACGTCAAGCGCTCACTGTTGGTGAGCTTTGTCTGATTTGATGTGTCCACATAGCACAATGGGAACAATCGCAGAGAACTCAGCTACTGTCTCATCCACTTCAGTTCACACCAGGGCTAGGTATTTGACTGCCACTGCCAATTCGTCTTCTCTTTTTTTCCTGTTGTCAAGAGGCCTGGAGTACATTAGAATAAAAGGCAAGGCCCATCTATTCTAACTCTCTTGTCATCTGTCTTTAGGTATTAAAAGAGAACACAACAACTCAACAGCAGATAAAAGTGAACTAAATGACACACATCAGCTGGCTGTGTCTACATGCAGGGCACATAAAGCCCATGGGGTACCTTGTCTTCATGTCGTATCTTTAGTCCAAGTGCCCCATGCCCTTGCATGCCTTAGCTTCTTCTGGAAGGAAAACCCTTATGTATCCATAGAGATGAGGGAATCATAAGAGGCTTTAGTAACTCCCCAGTGCAGAGCGCTGCTGAAATAAAGCCACCTTGGGGTGGCACAGGTAGAGCCAGGCATGCTCCAGATGGGCCAGAGACCAATAAGACACAGCAGAAATTGCAGTGTGTAACCTGGCACTTTCCAGAATGGGACTGCAGGGTAAAAATATCCCATGCCAGAGTTTTTAGATTGCTTCATTCAAATACTGCATATCTACAGCAGCACTCCCCAGTTTCCTTTCAGCATTTACGTGTTTATGTCTGTTCATATAAAATAACTATTGCAGGAAGTAACAGCTATATTTAAGATTGCCTAAGCCTTTCTGCTTTATACTGTTATTTATGAGAACAAAACTCGCTTGCTTTTTTGTAAACGTAGTTATCTAAAGCAAGAAGTGTGTGTGTGTGGGGGGGGTTGTTCTCTGGGCCTTTTTGTAGGAGGAGTTCTTTCACTCTTCATCTTTGTTTTCAGAATATCAGCTGAAATTAGTTTAGGCTTAGTCAAAGGATGCATTGGGAAAGAGGACAGTTGTTGCACCTGCAGCCAGTGCCCCCTGACAAATCTGCTTCACCCACAATTCAGAGCAAGTTGGGTATGAGCAGACCCCTCCTCTGGGAGGTCACCACTAACAGTGGTTTGCTGCTCATACATTCTCAAAAGCCAAGTGTTATTTAGGCTTTGCAGAAGAATTAAAGGAGAGCAGAAGAGGGAACAAGCATGTCTTCCTCTTACTTATGGGTTGCTGTTCCTCTGGGGCAGACCCAGACTCCCTGTATCTCCCAGTACACCCCTTCATACAATGTCCCTCACCATTAGGTGCCAGCTCCATGAGATGCCTCCAGGCAGAATCCATACATGCTCTCCCCACCCCTAACAAGCCTCTCTCACCTCTCTGTAACTGTGGTTGCCTGCAGGGCAATGGCTCCACACAGTTTAGTGCTCACAACTTGGTGGTAAAGACAAATATTGAACAAGGTGTATAAGGTATTAGCATTAAGACCAGCAGGACAGGATAAATTGCAGAGAAATCTTCAAAGATCTGACTGACAAAACATCTAGGTGAGGTTAATTTTGAGAAGGGTGGGGAAACCCAAAAGAGAACATAGCAACTATACTTCCATTTGCCCATGTCCTTCTGGATAATAATGTTATTTATAAGCACAAATTGCGCCTTTCTGTGGCACAAGCAACCATGGAGGCAAAAAGTGTGGGGATTGCAGGTCTTTCGCTCTTTATGCTCATCAATTTTATAATTCTAGGTTGAAATTCTAGGCTCAGGAAAAAAAAGTTGGGTTTTTTTAGACAGCCTCATGAAGATGACCAAAGCTTACAGGGTGCAAAGCGTCAAATCATCTTTCAGGGCAAGAGGCAGGAGAATGCAAGCCCTGCTAAGGGACTCGGATGGTTACATCTCATCTGAAAGCCCCAAACTATACCTACAAACCCCAAACTGCATGGTCCTGTATCACTTACTGGCTAAAGCAGAATCAGCGTGAAGGCTGCAAATACATGTTTTCCTTCAGGAATTTCAGTTATAACTAAAGCTTTAACTACAGACAGGCCCAACATCTTTCATGCCTCTTGTTCTAAGCAACCCATCCTCCAGCTCTAGTTCTCAAGGGACCAGACCTGCAAAGCCTTCTCCAAGCCTACCAGACTAGGCTTGCCACAAACCAAAAAGCCAAAACCCTCTTTCAGAGGGCGGCAGATTCCTACCTTCCCAAAGGTTGTAGGAAAGGGGTCTTCCTTCAAGGCAGTGGGAAAAAGAATCCAACCAGCAGGACAGCTCCCAGAAGTCCACAATACAGGACTGAGGTAAGGAGCCCCTACCTCCATGCCCGTGCAGCCTTTTCCTCCAAATGATAATTCACTTATTCTAAATTAAAGGTTACTCAGTAGACGCTTGAGTTACAAAATTACAGATTTTTATGACTAAAGTGCACAATATTTCGTTAACAAGCTTCATCTTAGACATTAAGAAGTCATTTTCAAGTCAAACCCACAAATTTTAAACTAAATTTGCCTTCCACAGAGGACAAAAAAAAAAGTGCATTCCCTTTTATGTTAGGGCTCCTGTTAAAATGTGTTCATAAGTGTTCAATACATACACAGTAAACATTATAAGCATGTTACTTGAAAAGTAGATACTGTATATGTGAATATAAACCAGGCAACCCATGTAAAGCCAGTTTATTTAAGAGTGCAGTAACCATTTAGTCACCCCTCATAAGTTACATGGAAGAGAAGCAAAGTATAAAGCATCACTGAATTTTGATCAGAACAGAGGCCTGAAATTTAACACTTAATTTCTTTTGCTTTGAAACAAACTCCTCTTGATATGCCAATAACCTGCACAGTTTGGTACTGGGGGCACAAAGCCCTACTCTCTCCCAGGTCTCTCATTGCCATCACTACTCCAAGGTGAAAGCAGCCCTTGTACCTGTACTCAGGACAAACCACCTCCATCCACATGTTGGAACCAGTCAAGTATCAGCAGACACCTCCTCTGGGAGCTCATTGCCTGCAACAAGTCACCACCCACACAGTCTCAAAACCCAAATATTATTTAATCACCACACAGGAATTAAAGCATAACAGAAACAACAAAACACAGCTCCAAAACATATCTCCCCCACCTAGATGCTGCTGCTTTTCCAGGAATGAAGCAATTTGCCTGTGTTCCCCACACACCCCTCAATACAGCCCCCTGCTAAAGGGGAGCAAGCTTAACCCCCAGTGCTGGGCACTGGGAGGGCTCACAGGTACCCTCATTACCCCTGATGAGCCCTGCCTGGCCTCCTGCTGATTGAAGACACCTGAAGGGCACCTACCCTGGGCATCTGCACAAGCCCAGGGCGAGTGGCCACTGCTCTGCTCCACCACCCAACAGCTGGGCTGCTTTAGAAATTAAACTCATTTTTCCTTACTCTGAGCATTGCTGCATTGTTTCAGAGGACATGAATGGCAATTCTGTTATAAATACCACTCAGACTGTCTGTGGTAAATTAATGAAAAGGCCTGGTTGTGTTCTGCAAAGGTGGAGACAACATTGGCCTGAGCTTCCCCTCTCCTGTCCCCGTGAGCCTCCCCAAATGCATTTAGGAAAGCCACACACATTGGATATTCACCTCCTTTCAGTACCTCAGCAAAATCTCACCTCCCTGTTTCCTTGGGCTCACCCTTAGGACACCATTTCCTGGCTTGCGTGTAGACTGCACCCATGGTTGTCACCCAGGGCACCTAAACCCTATCGGGAATGCCACAGCCTGCCAGCTACCATCCAACAGATACCACATGCACCCTTCAGCAACATCTCGAGCACCAGGGGCAAGCGCAGCTCAAGCAGCCAACCAACTGATATAGCGTATAGCTGTTGTCCAGCTGCTGCTTTTGCCTAAGCCAGAGCAGGCTGCAGGGAAGCTGTGCCAGATCCCACTGCTGCCCCCAGGAAGGGACTGGTGCCAGGCTATCTAAGCAACAGCAAGAGCACAGCAGAAGTCTTCAGAGATGAAAGTCTTAAAGGATCTGGTTGAAGAGATTTTTAGGCTTTGTTAATTTTGGAACAGCAGAGAAACTCAAAGACTGAACAGAAAGTTGAAAATAATCCCCCAAATAAGTAAATGTGACTACATTTGGCTAGCTGGCCCACAGTTCTGGATGCTGCACAGAAAGACTGTGATGGTCAAAACCTCTATCCCAAACCATCGACAGCACTTCTTGAAGGTTGCTATAGCAATAATGCTATATCCCCTTTTCTCATTCAAAGCTCCAGCAATGGGGAACAAATAGTGCGCTGTCTGAACCTGTACAGGAATCAAAAAGCCATTTACCTGAGCTCTGCTTTTTTCTATCACTGTGAAATTGCAAGTCAAACATTCACTAACTGTCCTTTCTTAGCCTTGGAAAACAAAAAAGCTATTGATTTTCAGCACTTTTTTGTGTACTGACTTCTTGCTCCAATTAAAAGCCTTCAGAAAAGCAAAAGGTTTCCCACTGAGTTGGTATCCATTGTGAGTTTGCATGGAAGCATTAATGAAGACTAACAAAAGACCAATAAATTATGTGTGACAGGACTTGCAAAATGTCAGCTCAAGTGGCTTCTGTTCCTTCTGTCTTCTCCCAGAAGATGGAGCCAAATGACCAAGCGTCTGTGGCCCTGACAAGCTGCGCGTAAGCACTTCTGAACAAAACCCTTTCCAGTCAAAGTAAAGTTAGTCTCACTCTCACTCAACGGCTCCCATTGCCAAGGTTGGCTGGGAAGGCAGTCAGGTTTCTTGCAGATATTTGTTGCATGTCACAGCTGTTTTATAACCCTTTGAAAAGAAAGGAGGCCAACAAGATCAAGGTCAGAAGCCTACATTTTAAGGAAGCTAAATGAAAGGCAAAAAATCCCCACCAAACCTCTCCATAGACAAAAAGAAACCTTTACTTCTGACTGGCAGCATCACAAACCTATTTGGTATCCTCACAAAATGAGTTTCAGAGTCTAAAATATCAACATATTACTCACCCTCGGCTTGCATGTTATTTACAGTAACTAAAAAGTTATGGGAAAAGGCTGGAAAGAAGAGCTCTCTGTAAACATGCAAGAATGGATGAGCATACCCTGTCCTTGCATTTTGTGGTCCCCTGCTGGAAGCAATTGAGAAAGCCATACTGCAAGAGCAGGCTGGCTGGAATGGCATTTAGGTTTAACCTAAATCATTCAGAAGTCATTCAAAAGGGCTTCTTTCACTTTGTAGAAAATGCAGTGACTTTGTTTCTGAGGGTAAGCAGAAAGGGATGAGCTGAGACTGGTCCAGGAAGTCAAGGGATGGTGATGAATCACAAAACATTTTCTGAATCCCTCCTGCAGATCACTGAAGAGCAGAAGTCCCCTGCTTGGCTCGGAAGTTATGTAAGGTCCAGCCTGAGGCCCACAATTTTCAGAGAGAGACTTGCTATCAAATTCACTGATCCCAGCCTGGGCCATTATGGCCAGTTCAACTGTGATGGATTCTGGCTTTTTATGCTATTATGTTGTTCTTATTGTAATGACACTGGGCTAAGTTCTCTCTCATGTAGAAGCAACTCCTGCCACCTCCAGTGATACCATGTTATTCAGGACAGTTAAGATGTGAGGACTGCCTGAGGAACTGCAGAGGAAGAACATCTAAGCCTTGGTGACTGGCCAATACAACGGCAGACAAAATTCAATGTAGACTGCAAAAAGTGATGCACGTGGGGAAGAAAACAATCCTAATTTAACATACAAACATTGATTTTCCAGCAGACTCCATTTTGGACTCAAGTTGTGCAGCACGAAGTAAGGCTCCAGCCACATGGCAGGACAGGGCACAGTTGGTAAACTTTATACCTAGAAATTCAGCACAGCTGTGATAATTAGACTGGTTAGGGGCCATTAAAAAGGCTAGTAAGAAGGTCTAGGCTTGGAGTCAACTGTAGATGTATCTGTTGTCCTCACTGCAAAGATCCCATAGTACAGGTACATTCCTCTAGCGAGAAGAAAAATGAAGTCTACCTTCAAATATGACAGGGGTAAGACTTTTCTCGTACCAAAATTGCAGGTAAGGCCACTTGATACCTGAATGAACATTTCAGTGGAAGTGTAGCAAATCTCTCCTTTGATTCTTCCCATCCTCCCCCTTCGCCTTACCCCAAACTGGACATTTTTCTCCCATTATTTTCAATAACTAAAAGCCTGTAAAATTGGGGATTTAAATTTTAAAAATACTTTTCTTCCCTGCTTTTAAAACATAAGTGGAAATTTTAAAATGCTATTTTTCTCCTCCAAGGAATCAGATGACCATTTTAAGTTTTCATGACAGAACAAGCTCACTTAAATAAAAGTACAAAATTTCTTTCCAGTTATTTAGAACCAGAATTCATTGTTTAGGGGATTGAAATCTTCCCTGTTTCCCTAAAAGTAAACCCAGGATTTTATTTCAGTAATATATTCCATTTACCTCCAGAGATTTCAGACCTTCCACTTTAAATCATATCACACTTTAGGTGAGGAAAGCATTTCTGTTCTAAACTAAAATAATTATTTTATCTTGGTCACAAAATGTTTAGAGTTTGTCACAAATTATGCAGACGTTTCTTATTACAGGAGATTTAGAATTGAGCCTGAGGTATGTACAGGAGATTTTCTCACACTCCGTATTAGCTAAAAAAGGAATGCAAAGGGATTAAAATTTGACAGTTAACATAAATATTGGTAGAATATTGTAATTATCACATGGAGGTTTTGAATTCATAAGGAGGGGAAAACTAACAAGTGAGCGCAGTGAATGAAAGCCCAGCTGCATCAGTTCTGATTCTCATTTGACTTGGCTCCTGGGGTCTGACGAACAGGACAATCTAAAGAAGTCATTTGTGTTGGTTAGAAAAGAGAATGCCTTGATTCCACTGCATATCCATGATTCCACTTTGGGTTTATGCTATACAGAAAGTAGGAAGCCTGGTAAATAAAGAAAAGCTGTTTTTTTTTAAAAGGTGAGTGAGGAGTCAGCTACAGTTTGGGAAAAAATACAAAATACAAATTTAGCTGAGCCTTGCGTAGGCACGTGGATGTTCATAAACCCAGATCAAAGGCAGAGAGGACCCCTTTTTGTCCAGTGAGTTATTTAAAAAAACAAAACAAAATGTGTGGGGAGAGGCACTTAGGGCAAAGGAAACTGAACCGAGGAAAAGAATGCCTGTCAGTCCCTTTCAGCTGCTGACAGGGATGCAGAAGTACATCATCCTGTAGGAAGCAATTGCAATTGAGCACATGGACTATGAAAGATATCCTTTGCTTAGGGGGTTTGCAAATGTGCCGTATGACTAGGTGTAGCCTTCATGTTGCATTCTGCTTGGGCAGGTGGGATATGTAGGCAGCCTAAATCTCAGGTATAATGCAAATACATCTGTGGAAATTCCAGGCATGACAGAATACAACCCAGGAAATGACAAAGGAATTCAAAACATAGGGTCTGATTTGCTCTAAATCCGTTACAATGCTGATGAATGGAAAGAGAGAGAAATGAATTCGCTCTTCAGCTTCATGGCCTCAATCCTTCAGAGTCTCAAATCCCACAGTTGGGACCAGATTTTCAAAAGTGCAGTACTCACCCCTTTCCGAAGCTTAAAGGTGGAGGATGCCTTTCAAACAGGATTATCACCTGCACAGCATCTGTTTGCTAAAACAAGGGGTAAACTCTTAAAACCTCTTTGTCCCTTCTTTGAGAGAATACAGGACAAAGACTTAAATTTATATAAGAAGAGTCTATGTTTTAAGGAAAAAAAAACAACCCACAATTTAGACTTAAAATCACTGATCACACAACTTCAACTTCATTACTCCAATAGTTAGTTAACCACAGGGTTAAACTTTTGTATCTGATTTCCACTCCAAATTTCAATTTCCAATTACTGGATTTTGTTATTTTCTAGGGTCAAGCTCAATGCTGTCAATTATCAATGTTTTTGTTCCCCTTAGAGGTAATTATAGCCTACAAGGAAGTTGCTCATTTATCTTCGCTTTGATGAGACAAATACGGAGAGCTCCTGGAGTCTCTCTGTATAATGCATATTTTTCCAGCCCATTTAATCATGTGTGTTTTCTTCAAACATCCTCCAATCTCACAACACTTCTGGAAGTATGAAGTCTAGAACTGAACTCCATATTACAGAGGTGTTCCAGATGAGTCCAAGTGTGAGGCTGCTGGTGCCTTACGGACATAGAGGTACTGTCACAAAGTCAAGGAGACTGTTCACAAAAAATATTAAATATAATTTTACCCAGAAGAGCTATTTAGCTCCTCTGGTAGAATATGGCATAAGCATCTGCAAGAGAATTAGGTGAACAGTATGATTTTATGCACAGTTACTTTAAAGTAAAATCATCCTGTCTGGCAGGATTCCAGTTCAGCTCTTTCAAATTATCAGAGGGAGATTTTGAAGGAGAAATGCTTGAGATTCAGGACAAAAAAAACCCAACAGCTTCAGGTCAGTAACAAGAGCACAGTGCCCCTTCACAGCCTCTCCTTTACAGTTTTGGGTGCCGTGCACTTTTCTCCTCAAGAAAAGGAGGTAATAAAAGCACATTAAACCTGTTCCTGGTAGATATCACCTCCTTTGAATGGAAGGAATGCATTATGAATTCCTAAATGAAGACTCACATAGCACACATTATTTGGCCACTAAACTCTGTCCATGGCTGGTGCTGCTGGTACCTAGTGGTTTATGGGGAGACTAAGGCATAAGAGAACTTCACAAAGATGACGTTCAGCATAAGCACGCTCTGACTTGAGATCCACATCTGGAGCAGCCACAATAAATCAGAATTTACTGAAGGATCAGCAACCATGTTTAGCACACGTCCTGCCACTCCCTGCTTCAGTTTTGCAGATGAGATTACCTGGATATAGACGAGAAAGGAATTTCAGCTTCAGTTCTTATCTAAAGCTTTTGATACACTTTTTAATGGCAAGATAAAAATGCCTTGCACACAAAGGGATCCTTTTCTGTCAGATCTGGGAATTGGTGATAAATTCTGATGCAACACCGTAAATAACTGTTTCCATTTAATGATGCTAAGCATGTTAGGCTATGTCAATCATCCCTTGGAAATGAAGAGGAGATGTGATTTGAAATAGCAAGCGGCGGGTGTCTAATCAATAATCCCATTATGTGTCAAGCAAACCAAATTTGATTATCACAGAGCAGCTACAGTCCCCCTCAGTGAAGTTGCAACTCATTTGCCAAACTCCCAACCTCAAATCTAGCAGGTGAAACTGGTGGAAGATTATTTAGCTTCCAAATGGGAAGATATCTAGATGGTTTGTGAGACAGCAGTCCCATAAGTGCTGCAAACCACAGGACATTCTACCCTCTAGCAGAAAAAAGGCAAAAATACTTGTGTTTCCTTCTCTTAAAAATACCTAGCTTCCCATCATTCCTTGAGACAACAGTTCTTCTCCAGGCCCCTCAGTGGCTCCTCACGTCTAAGCACTTTGAAATACAAGTAGCTCCAGACCTTGGGTAGACTCTTTGCTTGTCCTGTAAAACCACCAGGATTATTCAGCCCTTCTAGTTTTGCTCTTCTTTGCTCTGCGTAGCACAGTCCATCTGTTAGATTGTTCCTGTTCACTGATTTACCCACAAAGGCTTATATTCTGCCTTGCTCTTCAACCTTGCAACATAACTAAAGAATCTGTCCAGGAGTAAGCTGTAAATCAAAGGCTGTTGTGATATCCAACAGTTTATTTCTACTAAGGATCTGCAAGACTTCGTGACATCAGTAAGGCCACTCAGCTGTTTCCTCAGTTTGCTCTCCTCATTCACAAGAACATCAGTTCAAAGCTGTGTTCTGGTTGCTCAATATCTACATATACAATAACAATACTGGATGCCTTTGCTAGGTGTACATTCAGCAGTTGTGTCAGCACCACTGTGAAGCATCCATACACAAGCAGCAGCTCGGACCCATTATGATTCCGTCTGAGTCAGTAGAAAAACAGATTTCGCTGCAAGCTACCATTTGTGGTGAATCTATATTAAAAATAATGTTACAAATCGCACTAAACAGTGTGCCCATACCTTGCTCCAGGCTGGTTTCAAGAAACACATGGTCTCTTTGGAAGCAATACTAGAATTATTTTTCTCCTCTTCTGTAGTGGCAACATGGTGAGAGGTTTGTGAAGATCAAGGGATAAAATGGGCTCATTTACATTTCAGAGACTCCAGCTGGAAGTGTTTCCTGTCTGTTTAACAGCAATACTGTTTACAACCCTGAGATTAAGTTTTCTTATGCCTTATGTAAAGCATTAAAAAAGTTCTGACCTTTATTTACTAAATTAATATTCTAATTAACACCAAACATTTTAGCCCAAGATAAGGAATTGTCTACTGAGTCAGACCTAAGATTTTAAAGAGGCGATGACTAACAGTACTTTGGGATATAATAAATCAATGCCTTTTCAGTCATAGGTAGTGAAAAAAGTGCTCCATGATGTAGGTTTGTAAACACGAGCTTACAGGCAATGCTGTAAACCATCTGTGTTGGATCATGATATTATGGAGCTGAGAGCTCCAGTTTCACATGTTAACTGCACACAGCACAAGGTTTGTAGGGAGCTCCAGTCCCAGTTGAGTACTTACAGGCAAGTTCCAAAGCATCCAACAGCAACCAGCTTTGCTATACCTTCCCTTTGCGAAAAACAATGCTGCCATCATCACTGCTGCATATGGCTGAAACAGGAACCTCTGACACGTAGAGGCATGCAGCCAGCCAGCGGCAAGGACACGGCCATGCGCCCCTTCTTCAGAGCCCTCATACCCAAATCCTAGAGTGTTTGTTGACAGGCACAATACCCCTTGATCCTTGTCTCCACTTGCTGAGCTCTCTCATGGTCTCAGCCCTCTTCCCAGCATAGCCAGAAGGCAGGGACAGTTTGTGGAAGCAAAAGAGCAGAGGTAGGGCCTTAGCTATAATTCTTCTGTGACTTGCAGTGTATTTTGTTCCTGCTGCCATTTGTTTTTTAAAGTTATATCACTCAGCAAAGATCTCAGGTGCTTTTTTCCTTCATCCAAATGGGCATTTTCTCTTACTACTTTCTGAAGTAAGGCCCGAGCTTATTTCAGCTCCTGAAGGAACCAGCTGCCCTCAGGAAAGCTGGCAATTCATTGATTTCTGACTGCGGAAGGTGCTGCTTTTTTAATGAGAGGTATACAGAAGGGGCAGGATGTGTTTGTTACTTCATTCCACAACTTTCCCTATAACCCCAGTTGAATTCTGAGCTTGTCTGCTTTATCCTTGTCTTCTTTCCATTCCCTAACAACTTGGTTATAACAATCATAGTTAAAACCTAGAAGACCTGAGCAGGATTACATTGTTGTGATTCCACGTTGGTGGCATTGGCCAGAAGAACACACCCTGGTATGAGATAGGTAACAGCTTAAGGAGCTATGTCTGTGTTGTGCACAACCCAAAGAGTGTTGGCCCTGCTGTGCTTTTCACAAAAAAACGCAGGTACTGGCTTTAAAAAGCCTACATACATTGCACTTCCCAAATAGCAGCTTTCAGGACATCACACTCACTTCCTTTGCTAGGTATAGAAAAGAGGGCAAGACCAGACTGCTGTGAAGCAGACAAGAGTTTTCCTATTGACATCAGCCGGAAACCAGCCTTTAAGCATCATATTTCTTCTCTATTCGTTCTTGTGTATCAACTGCAAGTACCAATAGCATTTTAATTTGGATTTGGAATACTTAAAACTATGAGTGCTAACACCACCTTCTTTTCCTAAGCAATGGCCCCCTATGATGGGCATGTTTATTAATTAAAATTTCTCTTAATGTTCCTGGAAATGTTGCCTGATTAAACATTTTCTCAGAGTTAAGTGAGTTTTTTAAGGAATCAAAAGAAATAAAAGCTGCATTTTCCTAATGCCGTGTTCGTTACAAAGGTCTTCATTTAGCAAAGCCCCGTCCAGCTTGGAGTGTATGAGCAAGCCCATTGAGACTAATAGCATTATTTCAAGCTGGTAAGGCACATGCTAATGTATCTTGCTGAACCTTAAATGAGACATGATGTGATTGAAAAGTCTCCAGAGAAAGCCCAGTTTGATCAGGTGGCATTTAAGGTACTGCCAGGCTCAAAAGACGAAGTCCAGCCTGTAAGGTAGGATTGCATGAGGGAGGCATGTCACTCTCATAGGAGGGCATACTAGAAAGAACATGTATGTCAGCACGTAGGGTCACATGCCCTGTAAGGGAATGGTTTGGGGTTTTTTTTGAACCATGTAAAGTGCCTTCCGCAGGAAAGTTAGCTTGGGTGATTCTTCCCTGCTATGAATATAAAAAGCCTGGGAAAGCTCTTACACATCAGCTGCCCCAATTCCCATTCAGTTCCCTATATGTTGTTTTCTTCCAGTCTTCCCCGACAAGGCACCTTTCCAGATAGACTGTGCAAGAACACTGGAGAAACCCTCCAGAACAACTCAAATTGCAGATCTGTAGCGTGCTCACCTCATACCAGCAAATTCAGAAGAGCTGCTCTTCTTAAATAAAAGGAAGCCTGGAGCAACATAAGCGCTAAGCCCAGGCCTTGCAGCATTACTTTCTGAGCTCTGATCCTGCCAGCAGTCTCCTGCTGTGCCTCAGCAACAGCAGATGAGGATGAGGCTGTGAAGTCTCTGATGAATGTCCTGGGGCTAAAGAAGATTTGTTGATGATTCATTAGAACATTTTCCTAAGTCAAGCAAAGTCCAAGAGAAGCGTTGTCCTTCAGGCTGAGGTTCTCTGCAGCCCTAGTTGTCAGTATAAGGTCTGACATCACTTCCCAACCTGGAGGAAGGATTTGGATTCTGGTTTTCCAGAAAAAAAATCCAACATTGGGAACTTTTGCATTCTCTTTTGCATTTTTTCTATGACATTTTCCGTGCTCTGTGCTCAGCTCTGCCAAAAAGGTGTTGGCAACCTAGATATACAACAGGACAATTAGCTGACCATTAATATCCTTCTTAATTTAAGAATTCAATGCTTTTTAATGCCAATTCTAGTACTTTCAAGTGCATACTACAGCATGTTCTGAGACATTTTCACAAAGAGCGTTGCAGGTATAAGATTTATATGCCATTGTATTCAGTGCGCTTAGGAAACAGATATCCTATTCATCTAGCTTTGCCTTATCAACTTAAATAGGTTCTAGTGTACCAGCTGTCTTCAGTATTTGGATATTGAAATTGCAAAGTACATATATTATTAATTCTTCTAGGAATAGACCTAATACTTCATAAAACAGGAGTAAGATTTCAAGGTGAAGGCACAACTTTCTTTTAACAGTAGTACAAACCCATGTCAAGGAATCTAAACGAGGTTAATGATCCACTGAATAAGAGAAGTAGCAAGCTAAACTACATAGAATATGGCACTATTCCAAACCACACTTCAATAAACCAGCCAAACATTTTGTAGAAAACTCTGTAGTTATAGCTAAACAAAATGTACAGAACCCAGAAGCATGAATGAAACCTCCTCACTAAGGTGTCCTACCTCTTCACTAAGATATCCAGTTGAATTACATTGGCTAAATCCCACATCCCCAAAACATAACTTCTGCCCAGTGGACTTTCTCTCCAATGCAAGGGAAAATTTCTCAGAAGTGGACATCAGGCTTGTTGTGCCAGTGGAAAGAAGCTGGTGCCTCTTGATAGTACCTTATGAAATTCTTAGAGTAACTGGAGTGATTAATTTCTCTTGGAGTCCAAGGAAAGTGCATCTCCTACATGATGATCTTTCTGACAACAGGCAACCCAGTAAATGTAATTCTACCTAACAATGTCACTGACTGTTGATTTGCTCTTCCATGTAAGGATCTGTATCTCACCTAAAAGCTGCCACCTTCTACCTCCATGTTAAGTATTTCCAACTTTATTCTAAGATACCCAAGAAGTCATGGTGAATTATTTGGAGAAATAAAAGGTTGTACTCCATAGTTGTTTTTAGTGCATTCAGTGCACAGTAAATTTTATACTATAACCCACATTTTAACAGGTAAGAAAGTTTAAAACTACAAGTCAACCCTCCTGTGGGTGAATCCCATCAATACCTTTCAGCAATGTTGGAATAATTTGGTGTTTGTTGAAGTTGCATGGAAAACAAAACAGAAACCAAACAAGTTGTACAGTGACCAGTGAAGGTGGGTATCCTGCACCTAGAGCATGGGTATCCCATGACAGTAACTCCTGCACATCCCCCATACCTCTTTTTCTCTTGGACAACCCCTGCCTGGCAGAAGCTATTGTACACTGCAGCTAACCTAGAGCAAAACTCATGCAGATTACACTATCCAGTACAAGCAAGTGAGCAATTGAACTACCTATTGCCTAACAATTTCTAAGGGCTAAGTTTGGTGTCCTGCCCTCAGCAAGGCCACTAATCTGCATAGCTCACCTCTTCCAGCCACCAGTTCTCATGAATCACATAGGAACACAATGACCTTAAATATCCCTCTTTTCAACTGGGCCAGGAGATTTTAAGATTATTGAAGAAATGGCCTAACTATGTAATCATCTGAGTCCCTCCCCTGGAAAAGAGCTTAAAAAAATCATGACTAAGGAACTAGATGTGGCCCACCGGAGAGCCTACAGACAGCCATAATCTCCTACAAATCAACCTATCCTCCCTTCACCATCTATTAACAGATACACATATGCACATGCGCACACACATTCACTTCTGGTGGAATTTTTATTCTTCAGTCATACCTTTTCATTGCTGTTACAATATGAAACCTTCCATTTGTTCATGACTTGGAACACAGAAATTTCTAAAGTGAAAAACTACTTGGCTTTCCAGAACAGCAAAATATATTTGAAGTGAGCAACAGGAAAAATAATTCATGCATTTAGCAAACGATAACTGTGTCAGTGTTCTCTTATGGAAGAGAAGAAAGTGTCTGAACAAAGCCAGTCATTTAAACCAAAAGGTTTATTGATTACAGGATTAATTTTTTTTTTTATTTTTTTTTTGTGATTGGATTCGGGGAAGTGGGAAGAAGTCCTGAGAAAGTGGGGAGAGATAAAATCAAGACATTAAAACAGAAACAGAAAACGAGAAAGGTAGGTGCATTATGACAGCAAATAAGACATGGAATGATTAAGTGGAAGAAAAATTACAAGGGACAGCCAGCCTCTGTTAGGGGTCCAGACTTGGGCAACAGCTCTAAATGATTAGGAAAGAGCTTAAGGACACCAGAGAAGATGGTTCTGTGTCCCCAGTTCCCTGGAGAGACTGCATACGATGTGTCCCCACACTGCCTTCAACCTCCCCACAAGCTGTAAAGAGCCTCCAAAGGGGTCTTTTCCATTGATACAAGGGAATGGATGATCTGTACAGTAGGTTACCTTCACTATCTCAGATCATTTCCTTAAGTGTTTTTAGAAAGAAAGTCTGATTCCTTTTTTGCCCCTTCACTTTCCATGTCACATTCACTTTCTCTGAAGTTGAAATGTGTCATCAAGCATTGTCACTTCTCAGGAAAGGGGATTGCCCTGTTTAAGTTCCCAGCAGTGCATAGGACTAAGCCATGAAGAAGGAACCAGCATTTTGTTGCCTGACAACTCAAAATAAGTGTCAATAATACAACCCACAGTGTAAAATTTTCCAAAGCACCTACCTGCTTGAGAAGCTTAAGATCCATTTGTGGAAATCACTTAGGAATCTAAATTCTACTGGATTCCTATTTGAGTTAAGAATGTCATTAAAAATTGCTTTCTAATTTCAGGTAGAGTTTGAAACATGGGCTATGGGCAAGAATGGAAACATGACTGGGAATATAGTAAGATTTTCCAAAGAATCTGACTCATGTGGTTTCGTATATCCCTTCAGCCATTTATTTACAAATCTTTTCCTCCAGACTCCTTACTGGCAGAGCTGGATCTGAAAATTGTATCTCCTTATCCTTGGAGACAAATAGAGTGTATCTGGACAGCAAACTTTGGTTTGATTGGATTTTTTTTGTGTTGGTTGAAAGCAGAGGTTTAAGGAAGCTGAATAGAGTATAGTCTGACATGCCAATATATGACAGCTGGCTCCTGGTAAAACAATCCAGGAGGTACTTGCTTGTGCCCATTTGCAAAGATTGAAGAGACAGTGATGAGTTTCCAAAACACAATATGTGGCTTTAAAGCCATGAAATCTACTCTCCTGCTGTAGACTCAGAGTGCTGCAGGCATGCAGGTATGTCAATTATTTTCCCAGCCCTCTTGTGAAACAAACTGTAATTGCTGAAATGCTCTGACACTGTACCTACACAGTTCCTGCTACAGAGAGGACACCCAGGAACATACTATATATTACCTTCCTACACACCAGTTTATTTATAGCATAATTGGCAAAGCACAGCTATTGCAAGAATAAAAATGAAGCGTATGCAAATCAGTTTCTCCCCCCAAACACAAAGATCTCTTTGCAAGCTCAGAGGTATGTACAATACAATTGATTCAGTCAGCTGGGACAATCTACTCGAGTTTGCAGGCAACAGGTCCCATCTGGAAATCAAGATGATAACATGGAAGATATTCAGAATGGCATATGCTAGGTCAAGGGCAGAGACCCATGTCCCATCCTTAAGGATGTGAGAATAAAGGGGCTAGCTAAGTATCCCATGCCTACTTTGCCTACCTGGGAACTAGGAAACATTTAAAACCTTGTTTTTTCTAATATACCCACTTTACCTCTCCCTAATACTTGACCTAACAAGCCAAGCATTTTAACCATCTCTATCAATACCTGCCTTAGTTTAAAAACAGTTTACTTTGCAATCTGAGAGCAAGCTGGCCACAAATGTGTATTATAATGGATGGCAAGAGTGGACAGCTAGTTAGAGACAGCTGTGGGCTTCCCACTGCCTGTCAAAGCAGACAAGTTACAGAAGGGCAGCAACTACACCGTTAAGAATTTTTTTCAGTAGACATACAACATGCTATCTGTGGCCCTGTGATTCTCGTGTAGTTCATAATAAGGATTTAGCTCATGTTTAAGCCTACATCTTCAATGTTGTCCCAAAGGCAAAGGGGTTGGTCACAATCATGAGAGTTTAATTAACAGTGGAGAAAAACCACAATGTGGTGCCAAGATTTTGCACAGTGTTCATAAAAGTACGTGGTTCTAGTGAATTCTCCTTCTCTTGCTTTAGCTGATAAACATATAACATTGCACCATAAAAATGAGCAAATCTCCTTCCCTATCCAGTCTGGCATCTACATACAGCTGCAAAGATAGATAGCAAGAAGGCTTAGACCCAGCTGGCAGAAATGTCAGGTCTTTCAGCTCTGTATCTCTATTATATCAAACAGCATTAGCTCCTAGCTGTGCCAGTCCTTGGGAAATGCAAGTATTTGGATGGAGAAAGATTGGATAAATCTAAGCCTGGACACGGCTGGAGAAATGACAAGGGAGCAGGACAAAAGGAGGAGCCAGAAATAACTTTAAAAAGCTTGCTTTTACTAGGTATTACCAGCTATCACATTTATCTCTCCTTTTACATGTGCCTGATCTCAAGATCACTAGAAGCTGCTTTCTGAGCTCTTTATTGAGGAGACCTTCTCATATCCACAGAGGACAAAGACATTGCACCCACCCTCAAATAGAGGCAGGCAAGAAAATCTGCCCACTTATTATCTAAGATTAGTTTAAAAACAAAGACTTGTGTGATATTTCTTTCTTCACAGCTGCTGGAATCAACACCTTCCTACAGCAAACATCCCCAGACATGGGGCAGGGTGAATCATTTGGGAAGAAGTGAGTAGTTCTTTTTGCCTTTGTATTTGAAAATAGGGTATGTAACCTTCAACAATGCATTTGGGCTCAAAACATCTTCTATATTTAACAATACAGACTGAATCTTTCTTCTTTTGACTTGCTTGCAGTGGCTTGTCACTTGATACAGAAGCCACGGGAAAGCAGCAGTCCTAGGGACACATTCTCCAGGGACTGCTGTTCCACAGGGGGACCACTTTGCCCCACATGACCACAGCAGGTGTGTTACCTAAAGAAGCTGACACTATTTCTTCATGCACCTGCTGTTGTTAAGATAGAGACTTGCTGTAAACACAAGAGTTTTCTTATGTTAGAATTTGCTAATATCTGTGAAACTCCATGCTGAAGCAGTCTAGAAAGATAATGAGCTTCAACAGGCTCAAAAAAAAAAAAAAATGAACAGTTCATTTCATAATGCTCTCAAACTAAGAATTAAGAGCTAAAAAAATAGGCTATCCCCAAATCCAAATCCTTAAAAATTAGCTAAGAGGGAGCAAAATAGAGAAGGGTGTTCACATAGATCTTCCATCTGAATGGGCACAAAGTGTGATGGTTCTCTGAGAAGGGTACAGACAGCTTGACGAGTACCTGTTTTGCATCCAGCCTCAAACTAGAAAGGCTTCATTTTCTGATACCCCGGATAGAGCTATAAACAAAAGATAAATATGATTTCAGAAGCAATTTTTTTTCAATATGGGGTTTCTTCCAGTTCCAAACTCCGACATGTTCTATGTAAAGAAAAGCCAGAGTCCATACAGTTGCATACACATGCTTGCACACACACTTCGCCACCTAGCACAGAACATGGGGAGCCTGGAAACCCTGATTTCAGGGATGATTTTGCCTCCTTCAGCACAAGCCAATCAATCTGAAGTCCCCACACTCCAAGGACCACAGATCCAAGAAGTCTGATTACTCAACAGGCTAGTGGGAGCCCTAGCAAACTGGACAAGCCCCCCTCTACATTCTATCTGGCATAGAGAACCCAAGTACTTTGGAAGCTCCTGTGATTGAGTTCCACAGAGCTACTGAGCCTGGAGGTTTCAGCCAGATTGTCAAGAAATGGGTCTAGAAAGGAGAGTGACAGTTCTTGGAAAGTTTTGGGTTTTATAAAACTGACTGCTGTGAGTCTTTGGGCCAGGATTCTCCCAGCCAGCTCTAGATCTCACCTCGGAGTGTGTTGCTGTGACCAAGCAGTGGTCTTTCAGTGGCTGTGAAGAGCAGCCCCCTCAGCACAAAGGCCCAGGAAGACTGACACTGCTAGGACTCAGTTCAAATACTAGAAGAGTACAGAGACTCAGCTTTCTCCTACATATGGTCTGTTAAGATTGCAGAAAGGCATGTTCCTCAAACAGCTTATGGGAAGTTGCTCATCTGCTGCTAAAGGTATTCTGTAAATTAGCAGCAAGTATCATTTCTCAGAGGAGCTGAGTACTAGAGCAGTAGGAAACTGTGCTTGGAGATCAGCTGGGTGTTGGTCCAAATTCCTCTACTTGAATAACTGAGACCATGAACACTCTGACATTCCCTTTCAATATTAAGTTAAAAAAAATGAGAACCTAGGTGCCTTAATAAATTGTTTTGTGTTCCTTCAACTAAACTGAGAGTAAGAGACAGACAATAAAGCATCGCTGTACTTTGCCATACAATTGCAAAACAAATAAATGAACAAAATTACTCTCTGGAAAGTCATATTGATCTATAAAGTTGGTTAAAGAGCTTCAAGGCATCTTTATCAAAACAATGTTATCAACAGAAGTTCTCTCTGACCCCAAACTTCGTACACACAGAAGAGCCACGTCTGCCAAAAACCAAGCAACAGATGTCATTCACATAGTGCTCTGGGATTGGTGTCTGTGTTTTCATTGCTTGCAAAATAGGATGATCACTTTTTCCTAGGGTAGGCATTTGACAAACTAATTGTCACCAGTGATGTCATCATCTGCATTCTTCAACATGACCAGATGCTACCTCTCATGTATTCCTGAAACAGAGTACGCAGGAAGAACTTTGCAGCGTGAAATCCCAGTTGGGGTTAATTCAAACTGATTCTTAGTCTGAGAGATTTTATGAATTTTCAGGCTTTTCTGTAGGACACTCCACTGAGAATGCAGAACACTATCTCCGAGGTAAACAACCAGCCTTCCTCGAACTAGTGTTAGTCACTGGACCCCTGTGCACATTGGCTGACAGCTGTATTTTAATATAGGGAAGGTTCACTTAACATTAACCTCCTCTTTAGCAGGTTGTTGCTAGCTTAGCATGACAGCCAAGATTAAGGACACAGCAAAACACCCTCAGAAGGGTCCAAAAGAAGTGTTTCTAGAGAAATGTGATGAAACAGAACCAAAACAGACACCCTCAAAACAAACCTCACGCTGTTTGCAAAAAGGACTAGCCCTTCATTGTTTACTGAATAAATATGTACCAATCTACTGATCTGTAAATATACAGACGCTTTTCTTAAAAAGAGAAGAAATAATCCTTTGTACTTACATGCTTCTAGTCGATCCCTACCCCTAGGATATTAAACACATTTATAACAGTTACAGACGCATGGTTTCACAGTGAATTTAACAATAAATTCACAATTCAGTGTTCCAAGCCAACAATACAACCAATCATGTACGCCAGTGGTGTAAAACTGGAATTATACCCAACAAGCCAATTATTAATAAGAAACCAGCCAGTTACTTGAAGAGGTAATTAAAGAGGTCGACAAGTATTCTTGTCCATCCTTCTCATATTTTCAACTTAGCTGAAAAACAGAATCACAGAATGGTCAGGGTTGGAAGGGACCTCTGTAAATCATCTAGTCCAACCCCCCCGCCAGAGCACGGTCACCTACAACAGGTTGCACAGGACAGCATCCAGGCGGGTTTTGAATGTCTCCAGTGTGGGAGACTCCACAACCTCTCTGGGCAGCCTGTTCCAGTGCTCTGCCACCCTCAAAGGAAAGAAGTTCCTCCTCATGTTAAGACGTAACTTCCTATGTTCAAGTTTGTGCCTGTTACCTCTTGTTCTATCACTGGGCACCACTGAAAAAGGGCTGTTCTCATCAACCTGGCACCCTTCTTTAATTATTTGTAAGTATTGATAAGATCCCCCCTCAGTCGTCTTTTCTCTAGACTAAAAAGACCCAAGTGCCTAAGCTGCAGACTTTCCTTCACATCTATACTTGTAAATGCCTTTCCTCATATTATTTGGAATCTAAAGGATGTTATGTACTTAATATCATTCAAAATGAGGCCTTCCTACAATATACGTGCATATATATGTATATGTTTTCGCACTTAAATGGCAGCCTTTGAATTAGCAGCTTTCTCCTCTGGTAAAGTGAAATGCTCACAGGACACATTCATCTCTACTGAATCCACATTTAATCTCCCAACCCAAGAATTTTCAGGCTGAAGAGTAAGACTTAAGACATAAATGGTCTGAGAGGCTTCAAACATGCCTTATTTCATCTCTAGGCAAGAGGGGGTATCTGCCGTAGTAGGACATTGAGACCTATTTTGGGAAGCATTAGAAGACCCCTCTCCTAACCTTTTGAGATATCCCTATTGCAACTGTTTCTGAGGCTTCATTCAGTTACTTCAAAAGCCAAACCTTACTTAAACTCTGCTGTGTTTGAAGATATCAACATTTTATACCATTGACCTTTCATTCCTTCCTTTTCTTAGTGAGTATTAAATGCTTCTCAATCAGATTTAAATTTACTTCCAACGTCATCCAGACTAACAAAATTAGCTGCCACTGCCTTAACTTGATATTCAAGCACGAAGCTATTTTAATAAATGTCAATGAACAAATTAAATATTTGAATTTCGATGTTGGTCTCCAGAGCAGAAGAGATTTAATGCTCATCTAAGGAAAAGCATGCTTAACATTCAGGTCAGACCCAACCAACAAAACCTGCTGAGTGTTCAGCACTGACACACTCCTAGTGACTTTTGGAAGCGCTAGTCATAAGATCTGTTTGCATATAAACATATGTGACAAAACTGACAAGCCAATCTTGTAGAATTTAAATATTTGCAGATTATTGAAATGTGATTAGCACTGAATTGGTGACATGGATGCTGTTGCTATGGGAGCCGGACTGATGTTTATATAATGCAGGAGGCATTTGCCCTACCACTCAGGTCAAAGCATGCGTGAGGTTGCTTTGTAGTAGTCGAGTTTTATACTTCATTTGGCTATGGCCAAATTCTGTTCAGGACATTGAAGAAAACAAGGCTTGACCTTAGCCTGCCTTTGCTTCCCATATGGTTTATAGTACGTTGGATACTTCTCCAGCATATGCCAGGTGGCAACATGTCCTGTCCACTAGCTATCTCTGGCAGGTCTGCTCATGGTATTCCTGGCTTACCTGGAGCCTTTGGCAACTGGCATTGCAGTTACAGACTAGCTGTGTACAGAAACAGTGGTTTTGAGTAGCCCACAGCCTGGTCGGAAGAGGTGCAGATTGCTGGCACAGTAGAATGCAGGCACCAGGACCAGCTGCACTGGCCCATGTTACCGAGTCTTCTTACCACAAACAACAATACGACACAGACCTGGCAGGAGGGACAAACATGGCAGCACTCTAGCCAACACAGTAGGAAGAAGGGATTCAGCAGGACACTGACAGAGACAGGACTGCAGTCCTGACTTCCTCAGTCCTGCCCAGAAGGCCAACATTGCTCTGAGCAGGGCTCTGAAAAGAAAGTTGGGAAAGGCATTAATGGATAAACATGGGACAGCAAGACAAGAAGGAAAGCATGTTTGGGGTGGAGTTTAACGCATCATGTTGTGTATACAGACCTTACTAAATGAACAGCCTTTCTACTGCATTCTCTCTATTATCCCTCCCACATTAATCAGCAAGCTCCACAAAATCAAGACAAAGAGATGTAGATTTGATTAGGTCCTTGATTATCATTGATAGAAGAGTGCAAACAAACACACAGCCCTGAGACAAGGTAAAACAAGGATGTGATTGATATTGTAAACAAACAAATAAGAGATGGGGCATTGCAGATGCAGAATTCCATTTGTGAGGAAGTTAACAAGTGAAAAGAAAGCACTTTTACCTGGAAACCTCCATGACCAAAGCACAGTAACACAGTCATTTGCATGTTAATAAATTGCAGTCTGAAAGCAAAAACCTAATGGAAAAAAACAAGCACAAGATAAGTACTGCCATCCAGCATACCATCGTCAAGTTAAAGGACTCCGCACACCACTACCCCTTACCCTGTGCATCCCGTATTAATGGCCTGGGGCTTTACTGTCGATTACTGCTGCTCCCAAGTCATCACAGGGGTAACATCGTGGGAAGTGGCTGTGATGGTGAGAAGCCACTGGACAGTGCTGCAGCCACAGACAAGCCCTTAGGGAGACTAGTACTGAAAGAACAAAGAGCAAAATAAGCCCAAACCCTGGCCAACACCTTCGCTTGAAAAGGGAAAGAAAATCCTCCCAGCAAAAGTGCTGTTTTGAATTCAGCCCTGGTTATTAACATGATCACCCTGACTCTCAGTCACTGTAATTCACCGTTCAAACAGAGCGGACATGTATACAGAGGAGAAGGGAATGCTATGGTACAGCAAACATTTGCTTTCCATCCTCAGATAATCCTACCAACGTGTCATTGTATTCAGTGCACCAGAAAATTCCAGATTTCCCATTAGAGCTAATATTGTGGGCTCTGGGGTCAACCTGTGCTCTCTGTTAAGAGACTGTAAATTCAAAGACTTCAGTGAAGTCATCTGAGATTTATGAAGGCACATTTGGCCTTGTGACTCCCTGAACTTAATGCCAATTGAGATAATTTTGTGCGTTTTTTAAAAAAAGAAAAAAAAGAGAGAGAAGCTATGTTATGATCCTTTCAACACCAATTTATTTGAAAAGAAGCCCTGAAAAGAATTCAGAGAAAACTACTATTAAGACATCATTAAAGGAGCTGAAAAAGAAATTAAAGAGTTGAAGGGTGCTCCATTAAGAGATGTTCTGATACAGGCTTTGTTATGAGCTGCCACTGACAGAAACTATGGTTTCTAAAAGGCTGGGAAGGCCTTCTGAAAAAGTGGGGAATGGAAGAGCCAGAAAACAGAGGCAAACAGTTTTACTATTAACTTTAATTTACTCTGCAGTTTTAATTGAGGTGCAAAGTATAAGCAACAGTGCCTCCTAGCCTCCCAGAGTGAAAGCTGTCCCAGTGCTTCAACCTCAGAAATAAGAGGAAACAAACTAAGTTAAAGACAACAGAAAACTACAAAATAGGATGGAGAAAACATAGGTGATCTCTCATGTCATATGTCTGAACAGCATCAAATCTACCCCATCTGAGCAGTGCTACCAAATGACCCTAACACACTACTTCTCCTCCAGAGACAGAACACATGAAAAACATATAGGACTATCATGTAGGAAGCATTAGGTTGGTTTCAGTGTGGTCTCTTTTTTACCAGCTCCTGATGTTACACTATATGAGTGCCAGAGATATTACATTCATTCATTATTTCCCATGCCAGAATCCAGAACCGGGAACTACTAAGTTCCCACGGACAACAGGAGCCCCAGGATATTCTCACCCTTGAAGCAGTTCCCTGCCCAACCACTGTGGACCTAGCTATAGCAATAAGAAAGGCAGGAGTCCTCATTTAGCAGGTTGGCTACTCAGTCTAAGAGTAGCAAAAATAATAAAGCACCCTATATCATTCATTTTAGTGGCCAGCCCAGCCCAAACCACAACAGACCTTGTCTTTGTGTTGAGCTTGATCCCAGCACAAAACTAGAAGGGACTAGAAGGCCATGTGAAAGAATGTAGGTATGGGGAACACTAGTAAGTTAAAAAGAAAACATCTCAAAGTTTTCTGATTTTGACGAACCAAAAAACATTGCAAAGCTCTTTCCCATCTATTTAATTTACTTGGCACTGCATTTAAGACTCCGTGAAACTCATCTGTCTTTTCAAATGAACTCAGCTATATAACAATAGGCCAAACACATCAGCTGCTGGGAAATCTCGCAATGTCCTGTCTATTTTTACTTCTTTCAGTATCCTTACTAATTTAAAACACCATAATTCATAATAGCATGTTATTCAAATTTTAACAAGAACAACCCACTCAGAGGCCAGTATTTGCTAAGTCATACCCAATTCAGTTTAATTGAACAGCAATAATGATTGCTTCCAGCACCAAGGATATGACAAGCAGGTATGGAGCTCAGGGTCCTGACTGCTTGCATGTTACCAAACAACTGTGATCTACCTACAGCTGGTTTATTTTTTAAACTCATAACAGTAAGTTTGCATCTGAATATTTTCTTGCCAGAGGAAAGCATCCCCAGGCAGCACGTTTAATACAACTGAGTTTGTTGATTTGTGATTTGTTATTCTCCCTCCTTGTGCTCTAAACTTCTCTGCCTGCTGATGCATTACCTCCCCGTGGGCAATGCCCACCGAGTACATAAAGCTGTGATTCAAGGTACTTGGTAAATGTTAGTTTGATCCCAGGATATTTGGTTGAAACACCTGCCACATGAAAATAATTTGCATCTTTTTCTGATGCCAGAAAAAGATCTGTTACTGTGGAAGCTGAAGTGAAGCCAACCTAGATACATCCGCCTCAGCTTAAGAACAGAAAGAGTAAGGTTAAAATGATAGCTGTTCATTTTGACTGAGAAGAACAAAAAACTTTGGACGTACTTTTCTCAGAGTCCTTCTTAGCACTTTATACGTTCTGGGTGCAGTCAGCAATAGACCCATTCAATAGGCTGTAACAGTTTGGCAGGGTACTCACAGACGTCAAGACAAGTTGCAGGGTGGGTATCAATCCCTTCTGACTTCATCAGCCTGTGAAATAACCCTAAACAATCCAGGGGAATGGTGGAAATTTACTACTTTGGGATATCAGAGTGAGGAGAAAAATTTGAAGAAATATTTTTAATAATCCTATCCTATTATGGCAGTGCTATGACGAGAGGCCAGATTGTAATCATATCTAGGGAGCCTACAGATGCTTAAAGACGCCAAATATGAACTTCAAAGGCACTAATAAGCCTAATTCACATTGCTTTCTGCTTTCTGACTGTAAGAATCCCGCCCCCAAAGTCCTCATAGCCTCAGTAAGATACAGAAGAAAAAGCTTGACCACTTGTGTCAGTGCTGTGTCAGGGACACAGACACGAAGATTTTGGGGCCAGAATTTTGGTATTCAGGAACTGAACTGCCAGTACTTTTGAACTAAAGGATTTGCCAAGTTCCCAAGGACATTACATAGCAGAGTCATCAAATACCACATCTCAAACCCAAACCAGTGCTTCCTTCAAGCTTCCAGACAAACCTTTGGAGCATGAATCACACCAATGTGCCTACATACAATTTACACCACATATCCTCCACACGCACCATGGAAGGAAACCTTCCAGGAGATGGCTGGCATTTTCCCTGAGCACTATCTGTATCACACACTATTCATTTGAAGTATTTAAGAGGGTTTTTGGTCTCCAGAGTGAAATTAGCTGTGAATTAAATATAAAGATGAAAACATGGAACATATTAATATTGCGCTGCATATAATAGAGTTGTATTTGATGGATAAAATGTAGCAGCACAGCATTTATATGTACTACTGGCTCAGGGTTTTTTCCAGGTTTTCTGTCTTCCATCCAGCTCTGTCAGCGAGAAAATTTTTAACATTTGGCACTTTGCATTTACCGATTTTCTAAGACAAAGTCAATGGATTTGTTTCCTTCCATTTACCTGAAATACTGTTATATGTTTATCAGTTTCGTCATTAAAAAATAACATTCATCTCCACAAAGAATTGCACTATCATTACAATAAATGAGGAATTAAGAAAAGGCTGGGGCAGGGGGAGATCCTAGGTAATTTGGGGATCTTTTTCATTTATGATTTCTGAGATTAACTTGATGTACGTGCATGAGTTTCCACGTGCAGCACTTTAGCTATAGATCTTTTCTCAGCAGATTTTTGTGCTAAGATTATCTGATTCTCAGACATTGACTGAAAGAGCTGGACAGGATCTAGCACCCATGGTGAAACACTAGCACCTGATAAAATTTTACTACTAGATGCTGTTATACTGTCTAGTCTTTTGGTTGAAGACCTTAAACACTAGGTCTTTACCTGTTGCAATATACTGATAAGGAGAAGTCCACCAAATACTTCTAATAAAGACCATTCCTTCCCTTTGGGTCAGTGGAAATACTATGTTCCTGGACTTCATCTATAATTCACAGGGCTTTTCTTACAGTGGTATCACTGTGACTGTAAAGAAGTACTTGCAAATGTTCTGCATAACACAACATCACCCATTCTTTTGGCTTCTTAGCCACTGCCTACAATCTGTTTTTCAAAGCTCTGAATTCCCTCAAAATCTTGCAAGTACTCCTTGAGGTAGAAGTTCCCTAAAGGAGGCTTCGGTATTACTTGCAGTATAAGACAAATCTCAAAGGGTAGGGCAATTGCACCAGCCTGAGGGGCTACTACGTAAATGTTTCCACCAGCCTTGCTAATGGAGAGTGTGCAGCCGCTTCCAATGAAGACGCTGGCAGAAAAAGTGCATAGCCAACTCTGCTAACTGCGCAAGTCATCCAGAACAAAAGCACAGTAGTTGTACCTCCCCACTGACATCCTACCACATGACTACCAGACCACAACCCTGAGGTGGGTCAGACATTGAGAATGGCAAACATTTATAGCCTACCAGAAGGTGCTTCAGATAGAAAGATGGCTTAAAGGATACCTCCTTCCATTGAATTTCTCAAATATCATCACTGATCTGCTAACTTTCTGTTTACATGTTGTTGGGTGACATAGCTCACTTCAAAACATCAACACTCCTTAAAGCATTAGAAGATGACACTCTTTATAGTAGGATACAACCCAAGCAGGACAGAAAGGAAAAAAAAAATCTTTTCTGTTGGAAAATTTCAAGAAAACCAAAGTACTTTAGTAAACAAAAGTAATTTGGTTTAACAATTTCACTTAGACAAAGCTATTGCTTCTTAACCAGCTACACTAATGTTCATGTGTGTGGTAAAGGAAAACAAAGGAGAATTAAAGCATCCCTTCATGTCTTGAGACCTTTGAATATTTATTGCCACTGAAATGCAAAATGCTAGCTGTGAAAAACTAGATCCTTTAAATTCATTGCTTTAAAATTGTACATAATGTCTACTCTGAAGTTGTGCTGGTCAAGCTACCATCTATAAAGCTCTGCAAAACCTACCAGTTGCCACTCCATATACCCATTACAGACAGTAGCACTGTTTAATTTGTTCTCAGTTTGCATTACCTTATATTTTCTTACAGAAGCTATGGCTGAGAAAGAGGGAGCAAGGTTTTTGCCTTATTCTGGTTACTGTAGGACCCATCCAGCAGGCAGGGATCACTTCTTTTACCAAAGGACCTGAGACGCCTGGCTTTAAAGCAGACTGAATGGATCTAATCGTTAAGTGCCACAGTGCCATCCCATGCTGTGAAGTCCCACATCTGACTCTGTGCCCAGCCTGCTCAGTTTGCTGAAAAAAAAAAAAAACAAATCCCACAACGGCTTTTTCCCCCAGTTTTCTGCTGGCTCAGCAAACTGAACAGGCTGGGTGCATGGGCTGTGCCAGGACCACATGGCCAGGGAATAGTGGCAGAAAGAACACGATTGCTGTGATTAGATTGATTTGGGCTAGTATGGATTTCCAATCTTAATATACTCAGCTGGATAAATCTGACTGGGGAAAACAGGGAGACAGAGTCACCAGGTGTGAGAATTGGAGTCTGTGAGGGCAGTAGGGAGCAACTGATACCCAGCATTTGCATAGCTGAACTGCAGGGATGATGGAAAGAAGACATGCAACCCCCTAGAAGTTTTGTTAAAAAAAACAGGATGCCCCAGAAAACTCCTGGACTAGAATAAATGACCTGCCCTGAAAGGGATCTGTGGACAAATCAGAGATTCACTTTCTGAAATTTAATTTACCTCATCCAACAGTCCTGAGAATTCCAGGGCCAAAGAGGGAAAAAGCAAGGAGGAGGTAACTGAAGCCAAGGAGAATAAAATATTACAGAGGGAAAATGGAAGAAGCAGCTAAAAGTACAAGCCAGGAAAAAGGTTCAATACAAAGCTTGACCAGAAGCAAGGCAAGTCTCTTGATAAATCCTGTCCAGCATAAGGCGTCTTCTCTTCCCCTTTCCACTTGATATATCCCCAAATCTTCCCCAAGGATGGGTCAGTGCATGTGTCAGGGGGCTCCTGCTGCACATTCTGGTTATCAGCTCCAGGGGGTCATCACCTCTGCAACATGGCTGTACACCAACACGCCTGGTGTGATAACATACACCCCTGCACAACGTTGACCAAATTTCCCCTGCTCCCACCAAACGCCCTAATAGCAGGCTATTAAAATCCTACTTTCCCAAACTGTCCAATGCCCCAGGTGAAACAGCCACACATCTGCTGGTTAGGATATTAGTGTGGGATGCAATCAGCTCAAATTTGTATCCCAGGCTGAGCCAGAGAAGGAATTGAATACACATCTCCCTGTCCCTGTAAGTTCTCCAGGCCCTGAACATGACTGTTTCTGAGTAAAGTCCCCTCTTCTAGCCCTACCAGAAATTATCCCCCCTTCCCTCTCCTCTCCAAATTGGGAAATATTTTCTGAACACACTTTTGTCACAAAAAAATTATACATCTATCAAAAAAGTATTGTCTGCTTTTTTTCTGAGCAACAATATTCCCAGCAATATGATCTAGTCTAACTGATAGATTTACCTTACCCTGTCTTCTCATCTATTTCATACCGCAGATTTCTGAAAGTCTCCCACTGCCAGTATTTCCTGCTTCCAGATGGTCAGTAAATAGCACACAAACAAAATAACCCTTGAATTTTCACATTTCCATCTCCAGCAACTATTTATGCTGTGTATCAAACACATCTTTGATTACATTCTCAGAGGGACAATAAAATTATCGCCTCTTATTAAAATCTGATGATGTACACAGGGAAAAGAGTTACAATTGCACATATCTGTTCAAGAACTGTGATAAACTCATCTGTGATGACTTCCAAATAGAGAAAACAATTTCTGAAGGTGGAAAACAGCTCTGTCCATAGATTGCTATTAAGAGTGTGTGGCTTGTACCAAGCTGCCTTTTTAAAGGTAGTAGGCTACTGCACTGAATGCTGATCTTTGCCCATAGACTTTTTTAAAAATTGTGCTCCATCTGGAGCAATAAATTTCTCTTGCCTCAAACATTAAACCTTCTTTAATTCTACAGACTAAACAACAGGTGGTAGATTATTTTTCAGAATTAGCAGCCAACTGCTAGAGCAATTCTCAGCCCAATTACTTTGGTTTGAAGTTTGAATTTCATGGCTTAGTGGCAGCCTACGTTTCTTACCAGTAGAAACCAACGTCAATTCTCCAAGACATGTGTCACTATTTCCCCAGTCCCTCCAAAGTGAAGACAACTTCATAGCCTTCATTTTAAAGGGAAATACACTTCCTGGCATTAAAACTCTAAATGTAGCAGGACCCTCATTACAAAATACAAAACAGGTTTTTCAAAAGTATTCTGGATTTTCCTAACATTTTCTGCTCCTGGGCCTCAAAAAACCCCACCCAGTTACTAAAATGGACACATTTAGACCAGCACTCAATAGAGATAGATAGGACTTATTTTACTTACCTAAGAGAATATACAAAATATGAAATAAAATCCCTGTGTCAAGTTGACACTAATACTGAAACTCAAAAAAAAAACACAAAAACACACCCTAAACTACATGCACACTCTCAGCTCAAGTAAATTTAATACATCTTTAAAATTACTTGAATTGTTTTGCTCTAAATATGATCAGTAATCAAAATAAAAATCACCAAAGTAACACATGCTTTTAAAATTCATTGCAGGCTAGAAGACATGAATTCTTCAGTTAGCATGTGTTGCCATGAAAACGCCTTAAATCTGGCCTTTTTTTTAAAAAAAAAAAAATATGTAGTCAGCTTCTTGAAAACAGACCTTTGTTCCCAAATTTCTTGTTTCAATAAGCTGGCATTTTCTGATTAAAAATATTTGAGAAAATCCTGACAAGCTCTAATGCTAAGCACTTCTGAAAAATTCCAGTACTGAGTGATTTAAACCATTATGCCTGAGTTGTAGAGGTGTATATTTTTAGAAGCAGCAGATTTTACACGAATGGCCATTACGGGTGCTGCCATGGGAACAAGCTAGCAGCAGGCTATCGTTAGGTAGTTGGGAGTCCAGACAGCAGCTAAGCCATGGGCATCTCCCCGCTTCCACTTGCCCTTATATATCTGATTGTTAGGTGACCTGTTTAAGGTAGTTACCTTGTTCGTCCCCAGTGAGAGCTGGCACCTCCGGAGGGCATCTTATCTATCAAACACTGATCTCATGATGGGGCTATTCAGCCTCCTCCGCACCAGCTACAGAGGCAGGGCAGCTCTCTGGTTTGAAGAGAATGCCGTAGCACCTCCACAGCTCACAGCAGAGAACGTGGATCACTGTGTGGGTAATTGGCAGAGCTACCTAACAAAGGCCAACGTGCTCTCTTGCAGACTAGTTGTCCCCATGGCTAGTTAAGGGGCAAGTAATTGCTTGAAAAAGGCTCATCTGAGATTAAAGTGAAGATAAATGGAAGATGATGGGAAGAGACAAGGTTATCTAAGGCCAAAGCTTTTCAGACTGATACATTTCCATGAGAGCCTCCCTTCAATTTCAGTTAAACCTACCTCCACCCTACCACTGAAAACAGAGAAACCATCTGCCTTGTAAAGTTCACCTCCAGACTTACAGATTTCTTTTAAGTATATTTAGACACAAAAATAATTAAGGCATCACTATATATTGAGTGTGTTAATTGAAAAATCAGGGACTATGCACTTAACTTTAATTAGCAACTGTTCAGTATTTACTTAGGAGCTTGTCACGCTAGAACTTGTTTAGCTTACTGCCAAAGATATTTTTGAAATGCGTATTTTTCATGTTGGTTTGAAATCAGGGGAGGATGTGGTGGATCACACAAGGATATACACGTTAATGCAGCAGGCATAATTTCTGATATAATTCTGGAGAAGAGCAACAATGAAGGTGCCACAACTATTTTTGCTCTGCTCAAGCATGTGACAAACTCCAAGCCTTACTATAGCTGTTTGCCAAACAAATTAAGCCTCTCCTCCCTCTCCAGCCTAATGCTCTCAAGCTCCTGCAATAAAAGGCCCATCTCCAGAGCCGGTTCCAGCTCAGACCCACTCAACAAGCTGCTGCTTTTCCCTCCTGGCTTGCTCTGCTGGCAGTCCCCAAAACACACCTCCTCTCTGTGCCCCTGCCATATGTACACTGGCCCTGCTCTGCCACACAGGTTGTTCAGCTTCTTGCCACACGTTCCCACCCATTTTAGGGGCTTACTGAGCTGTTTTGTCACCTGTATGCTATTTCTTCAGGTGTCTCTACGCTTTCTGCCCTGTGTCCCCTGTACACAGGGATCTATTTTATTCATGACAAACGCCAACCAGTCATTGATCTAATGTTTTGAAAATACACCCAGCTCCAGAGATATCTGCTTTTTCCATTTAGTTCCATTTCTCCTGCTACCTTGGTTTCTCAGTCTTTCCTCTCCCTCTCCCAGCACCTTGTGCTCCTGTTGCCGCCTGGCCAGCACCACTACTCAGGGTTAGAGTCGTAAGAGTCTCCGTGCTTTTAACACTTACTTTAGCATCCCAGATCTATATTTATCAGAGCTCTGCTTGTTCCCATGACTATACAAGGGCCTTATTTCTCCTCTTGCTTACTCCAGGGACCCCATCTGATCCGTTTTCTACCAGGATTCAGCAGATCAGACCTGCTCCCTACAGAGTGAAGCAAGCTTTGCAAGAAGGGAGATGGAGTGATTTACTCCCCATATCTGTTCTCGTCAAGGCCTTGACACTGAGAATATCAATGAGATGCCAATTAGTGGTACATTGCCAGAGCTTGATGCCAGTAATGTTGACAGTGAGACAGGGCTATAAAATCTCAGGTTCAGGTCAGAATAGGCCATAGGAATGCTTACGTGGGAAGTCAAGAAGCAGCACAGGTCACACACCACTTAAGTCAAAGATCCAGAGTTACTACCTTTGTACAGCCAATTTTCCTGTAACATCTTCCCTTAGATACTGTGTGTGTATTATTTAAAAACAGAACTACTTCAAAGACACAAGTTATTCAGCATCCACTTCTTTAGAGCCTGGGCTTTGTCTGCGATATTTCTAGACAATAGCAATAAACACTTCATTTTAATTTTAACCTTAGCAGTAGCAAAAGACTACAATGTGCTAAAAACTGAATGCAGACATAAAAACTCACAAGCACAAATTTCAATTAAATTAAGTACCACTTCATTTGTTTTCTTTGATTCTTGACAGCTCAAAACTCAATTTGGGGAAACTGTTCCTTGGTGAATATTTTGAGGAGGTAAACACAATCTACCAGCTTTCTCCTTTTTGAAGCATTGTTTTCTTATAGCCAGCATTTGCAAGAATGAAATTAATAATGTAGTCATCTCACCTTCTTTTTGGAGAGGGCAGGATGAATGTAAAGAAAAGATGATGCTTGCTGAAAATGAAATCATCATAAAAGAAGAATATCTATACCTCCAGGGAACTCAAAGACAACAGGTTCCAAGTGTGCAGAAGTTGAATAAGCAGCAGAAAAGGGCATGGAAGTCTTAATCTAAAGGAACATTCAGAACACAGCATCTCAGCAGGATCTTATCTTCATCTCATCATAAGACCTTCCTGGGCTACACAGGCACAGCAAGTAAGTAATGCAGCTCTGTTCGAAGGGAGAACAGCACACTGCCAGGGATAAGAAAACACCGTTCAATACTCAAGATGAACTACTCTAGCCACTCATATGATTGCTACAGGCATGTTTTTTAGCCACCACCTTTGAGCCAACATGACACATCATCAATCATCTAACGGATTTAGGCATATTCATTCCCAAAGGGCTACTGAAAATCTCCCATATAGCCCACGTGCATATCCACATAAAATTTTGAAGCTGAAGCTCTAATAAGCCTACTTAGGCCCAAATACCAGAAAGACATTTGGATGCTTCCACTGCCCTCATAGTAAATAGTCTATTTTGCTACTCACTGCTATTGCCATATGCACACTTTCAGGTGAGAGTTTGTATTGCCATTATGTATCTTTATTACCTGCTAGGAGAGAAGCTATTGGACTTATAATTATCCATTACTGGTACCTGGATACATTTCCTGAGGGAAGCTTTCCACTAATTCATACTCTTGTCATGTTTGCTGCATCGCATCTAATGTCGTTTTTCTAAATTAGATAAATAAAATATTTATATTTGGTGACCTTGAAAAGAAATGTGGACCACTACCTCAGGATGAATTTCCTTGAATTCAATAAATATTAATAGAATACAACAAGCACCAGAGCAGAAAAAGAACGACTGATACACTCTTAATGAGTGTGGTGGCATTTATTATTTAAATGACCATTACAAACACTTTTAGCCTTTTGAGGAATTCAAGCAGGAGTAGTAGACAGATGCTCCTGCATGCAGGAGATTAATTATTCTCTCTGTGCAACGCAGGACCAATTAATTTGGGGTTTTTGTGTTGTGGTTTTTTTTTTTCTCTCCAGTAAACAAAAGCAAATTCTAATCTGAGTCTTCTTAGGCATCTAACTTGTGTAGTAGGAAGTACTTCTGTGGCTTCTGGGTAGGAGACAACACTTCCCACACAAACTACTGTAGCCTGGCTACAATCAGTTTTGTTAATCCTCTCAAGCAAACCATGTTTCAGAGACAAGAGGACAGGCATGTTGCTGTCATAGAATAAAAAGCGTTTTGACATGCTTGTGACAGAAATAGCAGTTCTGGTCAGGATTGAAAACTGCTGCATTTTAGCAGATTTCAAAAGCCATATAACAGACAAATCTGGCTTTAAGACTCAAGATTCATCATGCTGGGATCTGGATAACATGTTACCATCACTTGATTAAGATCAATAGATCACGGTGATATACACTAACCAAGACAATGGCAGATCATTGTAAAAGTTGAGATAAGAAAGAACAGTGATATATAGCACAATTCTTCCCTTCATGTCTACAGTGACTGGTTCCAGCGTACAGCAAAGGAATGCCACAAATGCAGGATGGCCCACTCCCATCCTCTGGCCAAATGTCCTTGCCCTACCATAGACCTGTATGAGCACTAAATGGTCAGACAAGTTGCTTACTGGGGCTGCGCCTTACCTCCAAAACTCAGAACTTGCAGAACAACATCATCTGTTCCCCAGGGCTCAGTACTGGGGCTGGTTCTGTTTAATATCTTTATCAATGATCTCGATGAGGGGATTGAATGCACGCTCAGTAAGTTTGCAGACAACACCAAGTTGGGCAGGGGTGTTGATCTCCTTGAGGGTAGGAAGGCTCTACAGAGGGATCTGGACAGGCTGAATCAATGGGACAAAGCCAATGGTATAAGATTCAACAAGGCCAAGTGCCAGGTCCTGCACTTGGGTCACAACAACCCCATGCAGCGCCACAGGCTTGGGAAGAGTGGCTGGAAAGCTGCTCGGAGGAAAAGGACCTGGGGGTGTTGGTTGACAGCCGGCTGAATATGAGCTGGCAGTGTGCCTAGGTGGCCAAGAAGGCCAACAGCATCCTGGCCCGTATCAGGAATAGTATGGTGAGCAGAACCAGGGAAGTGATTGTCCCCTTGTACTCAGTACTGGTGAGGCCACACCTCGAATACTGTGTTCAGTTTTGGGCCCCTCACTACAAGAAAGACATTGAGGTGCTGGAGTGAGTCCAGAGAAGGGCAACGAAGCTGCTGAAGGGTCTCGAGAACAAGTCTTCTGAGTAGTGGCTGAGGAAACTGGCGTTGTTTAGCCTGGAGAAGGGGAGGCTGAGGGGAGACCTTATCACTCTCTACAACTACCTGAAAAGAGGTTGTAGAGAGGTGGGTGTTGGTCTCTTCTCCCAAGTAACAAGTGATAGGACAAGAGGAAAGAGCCTCAAGTTGCACCAGGGGAGGTTTAGGATATTAGGAAAAAATTCTTCACTGAAAGGGTTATCAAGCATTGGAACAGGCTGCCCAATGAAGTGGCTAAATCACCATTCCTGGAGATATTTAAACCACATGTAGATGTGGTGCTTAGGGACAGAGTTTTGTGGTGGTTTTGGCAGTGTTAGGCTGATGGTTGGACTTAATGATTTTAAAGGTTCCTTGCAACCTAGATGACTCTGTGATTCTATATACCATACAAACACAGGCCAGAGAAAAATGTGTCAAGTTAGCATTGGTATAGAAAGACCCTGAAGTCAGACAAAGGCTTTAAGTTCCATATTGTACATTTTGCATTAGATTGAACAAGCACAGGAGATTTGTCACAATGAAGTTCTGATGCTGGTTTCAATGTAATTCTGATTATTTCCACAAAAAATTGGACACGAAAAGAGAAACAAAATAAATCATTTCAAATATTATGCTTACTGGTTATACAGGGCAAATATGAGGGGGGAAAAAATAAAAGTCAGTGTATTCCATTGACATAATCAGTACTGCTTGGCATCTCAAAAAAATAACTTCCAAAATGAGACAGTGCTATTTAACATAGAAATTTTTCAAATCAGGCTGAGTGAAAATGGAAACAAAAATTAGCAGTTTTGTATATGTAAAGCAACAGCATTAAAAGCTTAGTACCACTTGTTCTGGTAAATCTTTGTGAAAGATAACAGAAAGCTGAAGCTCTTAGGCATCTTTCTATTAAAGATAAATGCAGCAGAAGAGGCACATTTCTTATCTTTCTTGCTACTGCATGTCCTTAGCTTCACACCTTGATTTGCTGGCTGTTAAACAAGAGGAGCTCTTGCTTTACGGCTGACTTGTAAGGTTTTGAAAGGTTATAAAATTTTGAGTAGCCTGAATCTGTTCAGACAAGGCTCAGAAAAAAAGGTAAGATGTTTGATGGGATAGTTACTCCACCCTTCCCTTCCCCTGCAGAGTTCTGCTGATAGGTAGGTACCTCTCGAAAGGTTGGAGGCAGGAGGCCTTTTGCCTCCAAGCCCAACCTGAGTCCATGAATATCCTCAAAATCTCAGGTTTGGTCCAAGCTGTCGAATGGCATCCCTAATATGGGAACTGGGACACAGAAATTGTAATGTCTTTTGGAGGGGTTTTGGGGCAATGAAGGTAAATTTGCAAGATTTTGTTACAAGCTTCAGAGTTTAAAGCCAGAGCCTGATTTGGTGTAAATCAGCAAAGCAGCTCTGATATCTACCAAACTATTTCAATAAAGATTAGACGAGTAAAGGGTAGCCTCATTGCAGGGTATAGAATGTAGGAAGAGGATGACATTTGACTTTTAAGGCTGCTTTTGTAAATGTCAGGTGTCTAATGCCTGAACATTACATCACAGTGGTTAAGGATCACAATTTCACAATTGCCTGGATAAAGTCAGATGTTTACTGCAAGGTAGATAATGATCATCTACTTGAATATGATGGAAAAACTTATTAGGTACTTATATGTCTCTTTGAAAAATAAGATTGGAGCTGAGATGTTCCTTTCCTCCCTCTCCAACGCTCTCCACAACAGTTTAGGTGAACTGCATGATAAAGGTACAGGCTTAAACCTCCTGAAACTGAATTTTTGAGTTCATTATCAGAGCAGAGTACAGGTAGGAGCCGCACAGCTTGTTGAGCATAACTTCTCAACATATTCCCTGATACCACAACACAGCCACATCTACAAACAAGAAAACTATTTATTGTTTCTGATATTTAAATTTCTTGCTGCTAAATGCAACACCAGAACCTGGCACTTTTTGCCACTGTACATTCCTGTGCAAGGCTATATTTAAGCACATGCTTACCGTTGAGCAGGTGTTTACAGTCAACTGATTTCAGTGCTTACAACTTCCACACATTACAATCAAGAACATTTTAGGTTTTGTGGCATTGTGCACAAGTAGATGGCTCGCACACTGGCCACTAGACAGATCCTCTACAGCAAAGCAGCGCTCCAAAGGTTTTGCTATTAGCCCCCAAAGTCATTAAACAGAACGCAGTGATAGGGCAGAGAGATTAGAGTGCTGGCATGAGTTCAAGTCCTGCTCTGCTACTCACCTCCTCTGCGATCTTGGACAAATGATTTAGGATAATGGCACTGCTTTGCTTCCCAAAGATGTTTGCAAGAGGCACAGATACAGTGGTGACTGCAGATCTTGCAGCCTCCTACAAAGAGGTGATAGGTCATCTCTGCACCTCCAGTTAAGAGCTATCCTGGGGAATATAAGAACATGAAAGGAAAGCATAGCCAACTGCTATTTCTCAAACCTGAGCTTCTCATAGGATTGAATTGCTTTGATATTTTCATGCGTAAGAAAAGAAAGCCTTGCCAAATGCAGACCTACATCCCCATATTAACAGGAGACAAATTCGTGTGATAAAGCAAACATCATTTCTTCTGCTTCAAACCAGAGGGTAGTTTAGGAACTTGTACGTAGATTGGAAGGAAGAAAATTAATAGTTAAGCATTCACTTAACTATGAAGTTGTTATTACAACTTCTACGTAAGTATGAAGTATTTCCAGCCAATTACCTTTCAGTAATATCATTTGTCTATAACGCCCACTGATATTTGTGTGCCTTACAACAAAGAAATGAAAATGCCCATATATCTTTGGAAGAGCAATGGACATTTTATGCCTGTTAGCTATTAGTGATGAGGTGCAGCTACATAGAAACATGAATACCTCTGAATTTGATGGAGCTTACACTCTCGGTATCACTCCATTTGTTCCTCCACAAGCAGATCTGCAGCAGGCTTTATTGCCAGGCTAGCTTTTTAACCAGGTAAAAGGACATTCAAGCCCCCTATAGCTCTCACTCACAGTCTAGTCATAACTAGATGAATTAGAAGCTGAAGCACTTCCAAATGAAGCATGATGTCCATTCAACACTGGCAACCAATGCCACTAAATTTCTCAGTGATCAAGTCTGAGCTTCACTGTTACGGATTCAAGAACACATGATTCAGTCTCTATATCAACAAGTCCAGTCAGGTGAGTGTGTACCTGCATATGAGAATTTTCTCTCTAGTATCTATTGCAGATAAATGCAGGTCAGGACCAGTTGCTAGTGAAGACCTGAAGAACCAGTTTTACTCAGGATGCAATGCTGTTGTTCCTAACAATGATTTTCACCATGACATTAGAACCCATGAATGTTGACTATAATGTCCACAAAGTCTACATAGTCCTCTTCACAGGAACTTTACAAATAGGTTTGCAATCACTGGAAAACTTCTGGATATCCATCAGTTGAAAACCGCTGACTAATATCAGCAGTAGTACAGACAGAGAGGCATCATCTGTAGAAATAGTGTCCTGGACCTTCACTCCTCTGGCTGGTCTATGTCAAACCAAACAGACTGCTATTCACCAGTTTCCTGCAGGATTCTGGTAACAATACCCACTCTTGCATTCACAAAGCACAAGTCCATTCACTAACACACCACAGAAATTGTTAATGGCCCTAGAACCAACAGAAATGCACTCAATATGATTCTTCCAGGTGCTGCAGTTGCTTTGTTAATTCACCTCCATTTTGCATAACCGAAAGGCCTATGCCTCACTACATATACTCTAGTAATAGAGGACATGGCCTGTCTTGGTCCATGACACAGCAGAGAACACCAACAGAAGAAGCTGCAGAGTTGTACACTAGCACTGCCAAACCAGACAGTGTGAAGTAAATTTAAAACAAGAAGTGGTTTAGTTACACTGACACATTACTTTGCCCACTCTAATCCCGTCAAGTCAACAGATGGCTATGTCCCACCATAACAGCTAGAACATAATGACCCCTTTTGAAAGCCTCATGCCATGCATGTGATGTTACCTGTCACTGGAAAGATGGAGAACACCAGAGTTCTCCTACTCCTAAAGCAATTGGCTCAGATATGCAAGAGTTAAAATCCCTCACAGTTCCTCTTTCAAGTAATGCTTTGTGGAGTGCCCTTGCATGCCAGAGTGGTGGTAGATCTCTGCTCACAATGCCAGTTTTACCTGTGTCTTTTTCAATAAATAAAGAGCAACTTCAAAACCCCCAAATAATATATAATTCAAAGTTTAACTCATTATTCTGGTTAAAAAGAAAGAAAAAATACAGTGTACAATAGAAGGCAGAAAGAATGTCTAGAACACGATTATCAGAATTATAATAATTTAAAAAATTTTCAGATGCTTTTAGTATTCTGTAAAAAATCAGGGAATTGTATATGGATTTTTAATCTTCTAAGCATTTCTGCATTCCAGAAGCAGCTAATCCCTGTGACACTCCATTGGATAAGGCACTAAATTACAGGCAAGCATGTGATACTGCAGAGTAGGCAATTTAAAGCCTTTCTTTAAAAAAATCATCCTTGATTGAAGCATCTGTGATTTGGTTTATGCAGGTGATACTAAAAACAGTTTCCTGATGAACATAGCTTCTGGCACAATTATTTATTTCAAAAAGTTGTATGTCTGAAAAGGGGTTTCAAAAGAGATTGGGCAAAACAGGCATTTAAACCTTTGACTCATTCTTAAAAGATCATTTTTATCTACACTGAATTGAAATGCCGTTAAAAAGAAAAAAAGCCATTACTTAAGCTAGAAGCATGTTTCCTGCTTTAAAGAGGTCATAGATAATGGGAAAAAAATCCTCTTTTTTTAAGTGTGAACAGTATATATACACCGTATCTCTTGTCTCAATAACTAATTAAGAATGTGTTTAAGGGCTTTGTTTAAAGACATGCCTGTTTAGTAAAGGCAGAAGTGCCTTACTGAATTCAAGAGCGTAATGCTAAGTATATACTTCAATGCTTTGAAGAACTGTGTTTGATTTGATGGAGAAGAATTTCAGAGGGAAAAGAAAAAGATGGTCTCCCTGAGTTCTTAAACTGAACTGTATTTCTAATTTACAGGAAAAGATTTCATCTGCAGCACTTAATTTCTAAACAAAGGAGCTCTGTAATTATCTCTTGGAGCTTGACAGTGTAAACACAACAGAACCCAAGAAGCTGCTTTGCAAATGAGGGTTAGTGCAGCATATGATATACCATATAGGACCGGACAGCATTAAACAAAGGCAAATCCTCAACAGCAAAAGATATTAAATGGACTCTTTTATTGAATACTCTAACAGCAAAGGGGTGGGAGAAGAAAAAAGCATTGCCTCTCAGATACTTAATTATCTGCAATGCATATGCAAATATCCAGAATTTGATGAGGTCTTTGCTTTTCACCTTTAAGCACCACATCAGTAATTCACGAAGCCGCTACTAACGTTGTTGAGTGCAGGCAGCAGTGAAAACTAAGCATTAATGACTTCAAAGGTTGGGTGCCCATAAAATGAGTAGATACCTCTGAGGTCACCCGTACTATCTGAACATAAGTGATGGCAAACCGTGCATGAGCTGAGCATTTCATCAGGTGCACATTTCTAAAAAAGCATCACTAATGCCAAGGGTGGTTATACAGACAGCAGGTGAGCTGCTATGAACAAAAGATCACACCACCATTACTAAGAAGATCACACATCTGCTGGCCTCAAAAAGCCACCAGCTTATGAAACAGCATTTTAATATGGCCAGAGAAGCAAAATAACATACTAGCGAGTCACCGTACTGGGGAGGTGGGTTGACAAGTAAGAAAAGTGTGACCACTTTGGTTTTGTAACCTTTCCTGAGGACAGGAAGATTCAAGTGAGCTGAAGAATTACGTGTACATAGTCACTGGCTTTTCAGGGCCACTTGTAAAGTCTGGCCCCCAGTTATTTGAAGAGTTAATCTGTGACAAACCACACTGCAGCAAGTCAGTCAACAATTTGACTATTAAGTTGCTGCCAGAAATCCACTAGACTTTCAAGCTATCCAAACAAATATATATTGGATATAGCTATTATGGTAAGTTTATTCCTGAGAACTAGCAATACAGTTTACACAATATTAAAGAGCAAGTACTGAATTTATAACATAAAAGTTACAGAGTTATTTCGAAGTTAATGATAAATTAAGACAGCCTCCTATGAAGATGTTTCCGTAAAAGTCATTTTCCATCTTACTGTGCTTTCGGTATTTCAACCCAAAAAGAACATTGGAAGAAAAATTTAATATAAATAGTTTCAAGAAAGAGGACAAATCAATGGGCCCAGTGTTTCCACACTCTTGAATTATTTAAGTACTGTTTGACTTGCATGATTCCGATATACAGATATGTCAGAAAATGTGCTGCTCTGAAAGACCACAGCCCCTGTTGGTGTCCATTTGTAGCCCCATGGGGCTGTAGCAATTTACACCCGTGGTCTACTCTAGACCATGAATAGAGAGGGGAGATTTGATTTTTAAAGTGATATCTCCATGAAAAGTGTGTAGATCAGAGATGTATCTGGCTGCTTTGATTTTTGACAATAAGCATGAAGACTAGTGGAATGTATATTTAGAATCAATAAACTTGAGTCTTAGCATGGATGGGTGGCAAAGGCACAAAAGCTGATGTGCATTAGAAATAGTGAAATCAGTTCATTAAAAATAAAGAGGTACAATAGGGGAAAAATTATATTTTCCAGAGTTACAGTACAGCTCTTTTAAGTGGGTTCACAAAATAAAACAGATGAAATGGCAAAAAAAATCCAAATACAGATGCTGCACAATCAGATCAAATGGCATAAATTTTATTACAGGCAAAAGAAACAGGTACTTGCACCCTTCGCACCACACTGAGATTAATCATTCATTATAGGTCTGGCAGAAAATGAGAAGGACAGGATAAAAGACTGCTGCCATCAGTGGCACTCCCTGAATTTAACAAGGTAAAACTCCTGTTCAGCTGGAACGATGAAATTATTGAGGTCTGGGAAGCACAGGACCGAGAAAGCATAAATGATTTATAACTGACTGAGGACTCCGCCTTAGCATGTCTCTCAGAGCTATGAATTCACCTGCCTCAGACAGGAGCAGAACTCCTGACTATCAGCAGGAACGCGTCTCTCCCATCTCTCCCCAGACCAGGTGGACACCAAAAGTACATGGCTTGCAATAAGTAATCTTTCTTCAAGAGGCGCCTTTGACCTGCTGGCAGTGGGAAGAGAGGTACGCCAAGAAAGCAACGTGCCATGGCTTCACTTGGGCCCCACAGTGTCCCTAGAAGAACAGTTACCATTGGAGGTCCTAGAATATGTTCAAGAAATGCTTTAAGATAAACATGGCCAAGATGGCCCCTTAGGGCCAGAACTAGCTGGACTTGCCAGACTAGACAGCCAAGTTACAACAATCAGTTCCTGTTTGAGTTGTAAACTTGTACACTGCAGGGCCAGCGCTTACCCCTGAACCTGTGGAACAAGATTATAGCTGACAAAACTGGAATCAAGAGACAATCTGACATATACAGTGATACATCAGGCATAGAAAGGCTAGGAAACAACATTAAAATAAAAATTCTGGTGAGGCTGGAAATTCTCAGAATTTGATGGATAAAAGCCAGTCCTTAGTTGCAGGGATTTAGGTAGGTTGTATCACAATTGCTAACCCCAGGATTTCTTTTTCTGAGGCAGGCGGCTCTGCCTAGCGTCAGCCCCATGTTATCACTCCGCTCCCAGCCAGTCTTGCTCAGCAAGCACAGGAAGATGTCTGCTCAGTGGTCTAGCTATGTGAATAGTGCCATGCTCCTGCCTTTGCCTCCTCACAAAAAGTGGATGTGTAACTATTTAAAATGGAAATACTGCTTTTCAGCATGAGACCTCCACTTGCTGTTGGGGATCTTATGCAAAAGAAAAATAATATATATTAACATATGCAAAACTGAAAGAAAAATCTCTTTGAGAAACGCATGTAGCCAGCTGGGCTTTCTCCTGAGAAAGTTGTTATACAGTGGTTAGTGAATTACCTTTTCCAGAGTGGCAGCAGCTAAATTATCAATACCCAGCAAGTGGCTGTCTTGATTACCGTAAATCCTAAAGGCAATACAGCCTTTTCAATGGAAGAACCAACAGCATTGCTATTTGCAGAATCAAATCACTTAGTTCATGTCAAGCCTTTGATTTCTGCCTGCTTCTTTTGGACTTTGAAGGTTGCATTATGCATTAAAACCTGAGCCCCACAAAGTTTTCTCTGCCTTGGAAAGGGAAAAGAGTTTAAACTGTGATGGTAAAGGGGGCATAACATGAAAATTGGTCTGGAAAGTGCTGCAGAACCAGCCACAATTTACAGTTCTAGGCTGATCTTGGAGACTCAGCAAGGTCCTGATTCAGCTTCAGTTTTTATGAATCCAGTGTTTATGAAGCAGTGTTAACTGTGAGAAGAAAAAAACAGCCAAAAAAACACCCCAAAACCAACAACTGAAACACATCTTTATTGTCACCTTATTTGTCTACAAAGCCTCATTTAATTTGCCTCAACCATCACACCAAAACTTTTACTATTTATAGGGTTGTCTTGTTCCAGTCTATCTATTTTGTTCTATTAAAACAAATTTTAAAACAGGCCATCTCAAGGCTGTGGCTGGCTCCTCATGCTCATTTTAAGGACACAACGTCAAACTTACCAGTGTCAGTGGAAGCTGCTCTAGGTGAACCTGCTCTGGCAGGGGGGTTGGACTAGCTGATCTCCGCAAGTTCCTTCCAACCCTGACCATTCTGTGATTCATAGGTCCCCTGTTATTTACAGTCAATTAATTGTTGGATTTCTGGGAAAAACTGAATAAGCAAACCTGTGCAAGAGCAAAAGGCAGCCTGGATTTTTTCCATATCACCTCTCTATTCTTTCTCACTTTTCAAATAAGTTTTAATTTAAAAGTCCTTAATTTTAAAGATGGGATTTTCAGATAGAAGGCAGTTAATTGTTTATAATTGGTTCTCCAATTTTCTGTGATACTACGGTGCCTAACTGCAAATACCAGTTCTTTCCCCTAGCTGAACACAGCTTCCTGAGAAACAGCCTACCTTTTGAGCAGTGAATCTGAGGGACTCAAATTTAGACATTTGGGAGACCAAGCAGCAACCTAGTAACTCATGCCTCAAAACAGGTCTGTGCAAGGAAACTAGGAACAAACTGGAGTTCAGAGACCCCAGGAGATACAAAAGGCAAAGGGGTCAGGGGAAGCACTAGATGAAATACCACCTGTCAGAACAAAAGCAAAGGAGATCCTGGGTTTTATTGATTCCTCGAAGCTCCACAGATAAAGTGGGGTTTATCAACATTCAGGGGATGCAATACATTTTCCCTGAGGATCACCAATTACCTTGCACAGACACCTGTCATTATTTAATGTTTCTGTCTTGCATTTCACTATTCAAATACACTGACATTCAGCATTTTCTTGAGTTGCAGCACAACCCATAACTCACCAATCTTCTTAGCCTTCCATCTCCAAAGTGGGCTTTGGCGTGAGGAGGGGACAGGTGAGTGCACACATCCCACCCTGATTTCTATTTTTGCTAGGATATCCTTTGAAAACTTGTAATTATTAAGACTGGAAAACTCAAAAAAATCAACAGCTTGTTTCTTAATACAGATATGCAGGAGATAACCATCTTACCCAGCCCTGAATGACTAGAAGTCAGACATCTAGGCCAAGCTAGTTATTTTAAAGAAATCAAGACCCTCTCCCAGACAACCCACTGTATCATATCAGAGGGAACTTAAACCATTACTTACACACTTGCCCTGCAGATGGACAAATTAATCCTTCCCCAGGATTCCTGCTTTGCATAGCCTAGCCTTTGCTTTTCTGCCATAGTTGAAAACACAAAGCAGTAGTAACAATCTTACACTCGATGCATTTCAGGTCCTAAACAGAAACAGTACCTGGCTCAGTTTCAACAGATGAAGCTTCCCTCACTTTTCTGCACAGAAGGAGCTGCTGGTTTCTTCCAAGAGCAGAATTATGAAGAATTTCAAATGCTGCTAGTGTGACCTAATCACCTTGAGTATTTTGAAAGAAATACATACAAAGGGGGCACATGTGCCGTAACTACATCGCTACTAATCAAAAGCATCCTGAGCATTTTATAGTGTTTGTTACTGAAGTGACAGACAGAACCATGTCAGTCTATTATATCAGCTATCTGCAGGACTGAGCGCAGCAGTAATCCCAAGATATAACAAGTGATCAGAAGAAGCATCTTTGCAGCTGGTCTTTTGTGCCTAATCCTTTTTCACAGCATCAGAGTGAAAGTGGTTCAAAACATGCGCAGAACTGGTAACAGAAGACTTATGAATGAGTGAATGAACCCCTCACAGACCTAAAATACAGAATTGATTGTAAAAACAAATGAATTTGTGTTTGATCCGACAGTATTTCTCACACCCTGGATTTCCTTGCTGTCCCAGAGATTAGCTTACAACCAGTGCTGCAGACTCTTTGGAACTAATTGTTCTTTCCCCTCAAAAAAACAAGTGGTAACTCTCCAGTAGACTCCAGTAGATTTAACAGTGACAGACCTCCACAGTGGTCCAGCTTTCCTGCATAAAGGCATTAAGACATGCACTAATAGAAAACTTGCAACACAGAACTGTCTGTTAAAAAAGCTAGCAGATGGCAATTCAGAGGAGGAATTCCTGGAGAAAGAGAAACAATGAGAAGTAAATCACAAAAAGGTTGGCACAAGAGCTCAATTCATGACCTTTACAAAGCCCTCTGTGCACACAAAGCCCAGCTGTACTTTTTGGTTCAGACTGAACAGGATTTCTTTATGGTTTTCAACCCTGCAGGTGCAGATGAGTAGACAGAAGGCCAGGGACAACGGCAGCACTCATGGAGTAACCAGAGACTGGTTAAGGCCTCTGGCTATTACTTCAGTTTAGACCTCACTCAGGGTTTGTGCCTTACATGTTGCTCCCAGCTGTGTGTGGGAACCCCATTATGTAGTGCTTGAAGTCAAAAGCTGAGTGTTTCCCAAAGGTGGAAGACAGACAAGCTGTGTGCTAGCCCAATTCCTCCCTGCTAGTGGTAGCAGCTGACAAGCCTGGATAGCTGCCTGCCACCTGTGTGCCACAGACCCCGGTGGTGGTGGCACCAACCAGGAGATGCTCTAAAAAACTAGCTCAGTCATTGTTCCTGGACATAGCTCCATTCCCTTCTAGTGCCCTTGGTCCTCATTCACTGCAAGTGTCTTTTGTAAGGGACAGGTGGGTCCACCCTGGCTCCCTTATGTTTATCATCAAATGACCATAAGTGAAGCATTTCCCCCCTGCATCCTTCAGACAGAAGATGCATGGTCCAAGCTGCCTCTGTTCCTGGTTTGCCTGCATGCATGGAGAATTTAAGTCCCACAACACAAATCCAAGGCACATGGGCAGGACCTGATGACCCTTTGTCACTGCAGCTGACAGAAACAGCCCTTAAAACTCCAAGCACCAAACCAGCTAGGAATTACATTCGCTTCCCCTTGGAATGGCAATATAGTCCTTCACTGACCTGAAAAACAAACAAACCCAGCCTTCTCCCCATCACCCCAACCCAAACATACACCGTACAGCTCCAGTTGCCCAAATACTTCATGGGAGATCCAAAATACCAATTAGATTTGGAAACGATCCCCCTGTGCTTTAAAGACTGCTTTAGACACCCACGGCCCAAGCACACAGACTTCAATGCCTCTTGGCTGGCTCTCCAGGTTTTGCAGGCAGCAAGGCTGTGCTCTGGGATCAGTAAGCCCAAAGGGCAGGTCAGAGGACTCCCTGTGGCCACCTGGCTCTCACAAGCGGGTGCTCATGCAAGCAGTGCCAAGACAGCAGCAAGGAGATGCCAGACATCTGGCTTAGTAGTACAGCACAGGGAACATAGTTGTCTCCTATATTCATATATCCAATCTAGCTAGCTAGATTCACCTAACCGGTACACATCAGCAAAGTATCTGTCTCCTCCCTGCTCTTTGCTCTCAAAAACATACCAAGCCTCCCACAACCAGCGCTGTGACCAGCACAGGGTTATTTGTAAACAGAAAAAGAAAAGAACTTACCATAGACTTAGTTATTTTGCAGGTAAAATAACATGTAACACTGAATCAATTGCTTTGAAAACATGCAACTAACCACAGAATAGCTCACAAAGCCCAACAACCCTCACTATGTCATTAATAAGGTGTTGTTCATCTACTTCCCCCTGCTTTAACTAGCAGGTCTGTTATCAACACCACTGACAACAGGATGATTTCTTAAATATAAACATACCGTCTTGCAGTCACCACATGCTGGTTTTCTTTGGGTAAGTTTACATTACAACTTTTAGTAGAGTGAAGCATAACTAAATTTCATAGGAGCAGAATTCTTTTAAGACAATAACACTTTCTTTTCTAATTAAGGCTAGTTAGGATTATTTTATCTATATATATATGTATTTAAAAAAAAAAGCAAGCATTATTTCATCAAGCTCTTTACAGATAGAGCTTGCATTAAGGAGAGTTTCACTGGGAGAAATTGTACCGGTTCAGGAAAGATTTCCAATGAAATGAGTATTTTGACTACAGGGAACAATTTGAGAGACCTTTGTCCCTGCTAAATGGAGCATACTGTGTGTTACACTAGATGTGGCTGATGAGTACAGCACCAAATTCAGGCTCAGCTCAAGCTGGCACATAGGGAGCAGAGACTAGCACCCTTCCACAGTGACTTTGGGATGATCAGGGTGATGTGACCACAGCCAGCCAGCTGGGCTGCGGTCATCCTCCTGGCAAGCAGAGGCTGGACAGAGGGCCTCAAAAAAAAATAAGAAGAGCCAAGGCATTTGAAGGGTCAGGTATTTGCCATTGACTGAGTAGTGAGCATTGACTGAATTAATAATTTAGTCCGTAGCCTGGGGCTCAGTGGACTGTCAGTGAGCTGTACAGCTTGGGTTGTTTAGGTTTTTCCCCCCTACTACTCTTTTTCATTCAAGAATGTTTGTTGAACTTGACAACATTTACTGAAGGAAAAGAAAACCCCTGAAATACTTCATCACGTGAAAGATTTTCATGTTTTATTAACAACAGAAAAATGCATCATAAATTTGAAGTGATCTTTTGAATGCAAAGTGGTTTTATTTTATATGTATATTTAGAGACAGTCTGAAGTATAGGAGTTAAATCCAGAAGGGGACATCCAACAAGCACATCCACAGTGGGACTGTCACCTGTGAGGAGGGACTTGGGTGCCAAACCAGTTTCAGTAGATAACGGTATACGTTACCAAAATTTGTGAGGGCATTTTACTTCTGACAAACTTTTGACTTTGTCTTCCACAAGTTACACGCCTCTAAAACCCACCCCTGAGGCCTGGTTATGAAGCATGAAAGATCAGAGGACTCTACAAACGGCTGCTCTTATAACAGATTTTTATTAAGTATAGGCATACACACTTGTTTGAGCCATGCCACAAAACACAACTCTACATTCATTGCAGCTTTTCTTTTTTCTTTTTCTCTGACTGTGAGCACAGATGCAAAGACAATCTTGGTATTTCACTCCAAAAGCAGAACTCAAGAACAGCAGCAAACTGACATTGTTGATGTCATTGTTTTGTTTTTTTTTTTTGTTTTGGTTGGTTGGTGTTTTTTGGTTTTGTTTTTGTTTTTTAATCTGGCTGTTTGGGGAAAACACTTGCAGGTATCCTGCTCCTGTTCAGTAAGGAGGCAGCAGTAACTTAACAGAAAAAGGTATTCCTCCATCCAGTCGGGAATTCTACGTTAAGAGAAAAAAACGTTAAGGATAGAAACAGTAGAACTGAAAGACTTATTCAGAAAGACTGCAGAAAAACCTCACTGGAATCATAGACAGCTTAAAGGACTATATGTGCCACCTTAATCCAGCGCACCCTGGCTGGCCTACATCACCCCCAAAACCCCACAAGCTTTCTTCTGGCTGTGGAGAATAACAATTTTTGGCTTGTCATCTGAACATACCCTGCAGCCTAATGCATTGTAAACACCTTCCTAGAATACAGCTGCATCAAGCCATCATCTGTGTTGTACTTTGGAGCTGGAGCCCTAGCTATTTTCATGTTAAAAAAAATAACAAAGGATGTTCTTGGGGAAAGTATTTTAAACCAAAACAAACTTCAGCCCAGATATTGTTTCTCCTTTACCTATTGCAGCAAATACCAGATGAGATATGATGTATCCTTTATAGGCAGCGTTGTGAAGCCTTCAAGTGCAATGCACAGTAAGTCCACTGTTGAGATTGTGATCAAAAACCCTAATACAGGACAAATGTCAAAGTGAGAAAAGAGCTAGGCAATGTTAATGGCATGCCTTTAATCGCAGGCTGGCTCTTCATCACAAGGCAAACAGCTTGCTAGAGCTTCAGTTGTACTACAGTAACAATGAATGCAGCAGCATTGTTAACATTGAGCTACTATTATGTTCTTAAGTGTGCATGACTTATTTTTAACAGAACAGTTCAGTTCACATTTGTTACACAGACAATAGCAGCACTTTGGAAGAGGGTATAAAACTTTCAGATCTCCAGAGACATGTTCACTGTGACAGTAATTCATGGTTTGTTCAAAGCTCCCTTTCAACAGAAAATAGTCTCCTGCAGTAATGCAACTTCCCCCCCCCNAGTTGAAGTAATAGCAAAAATTTTACAACTACTCCTAAAAATATACGAAGAAAATCTAAAACCATCTCAAAGTTTATCCATTTAAGCTGCAAACACATCAAGAGAGCATGAATTTCACTGGGCAGGAAACAAGAAAACAGCATCATCTGTTGATGTGCAACAGCCCATTGTTTACTCAAGGCAGACAGAGGGAGCTGTTGCTATTCAAACGAGAGATGCTCTCAGATAGACACACATGATGATATATAATCAAGTAGTTTGAAAGATGACTGGCACCAAAGACCTCATTTACTAAGGTCAAAGAGAAAATGCATCTGTAATTCCCCCTATTTGCTTGTATAGTTTTCATCATCTCTTACAAAAAAGCACCAACAGTAATGCAGAAGTGTTGCATAACATTAAAAATAAGTTTTTCAAGCCTGCCTCAATTACAGTCCATTATCAAAGCCAAGTAGATTTGAAAACATTTATCCCCACACATGCGTTATACCAATAGAAGGTTGCAGACTGAAAGGACCAAGGGGCACATCACATGCTGTCTCAGGGCACAATGGACCCAGGTACAAATTGACTGCTGCAGGCTTGCAACATGACCCTGGCCAAGTCACTTAGCTCTGGTCACCCTCCCTGCAATAGCTTCTTGCCTCCCAGCACTGCTGGTAGCAGTTCTAGGTAGGACCCAGCTCGGGTTTTCCAGGCTCGGGCTATTTTCTCAGTGACCTACCTAAAGGCTGCCACCTAAATTGTTGAGGAACAAGTTGTTCTCAAAACCTAGGAACAGGAAACTATGAGGACCAGTTCTGAAACAGACTGAAGTGCAGCTAACTGATGTCTTCTATCTAGCAATTATTTAGAGCAAGAGTCAATACAGATCTTGACCCCACTACATCCTTCTACTTTGACAGGTAAGAGATGAGTGTTCCCAAGAAAGACTTTATCTAGAGCATTAACTGCATTAATGGATATTCAACATGTTCATTACCTTGACTAAACCTTTCTGAAGTTTTACTAATACCCTCCGTAGCATTCTCTGGCAGTGAGGTCCACAGGTTAATTAAGCACTGCAAGGAAAAAATAGTTTTAAACTCTCCACCCAACAACTTCATTTGCTGCCTTATTTTCTTCTGGTGAGAAGTTTCTCAACAGCCCTTACCCTGCAGCCCACATACAGAAACAAAACCACTGTCCAATTACCAGCCATGGCACTAAACACTAGCTATCACTGCTGTCCTCCCAGGACAGGGGTTCACCACAGAATGGAGGAAAAAAGCCAACACCTCAGAGATGCAGCCAGCAGACTCCAATTGAAGTCACTAAACCCCACAACTGCTCAGAGTATTTGGCCAGCAATAGGCTAGGAGCACAACTCTGTTTCCTTTGCACTTCACTTCTGCTTTCTAGAAGCTTCATTCGATACATTAACAGATTCCCCCTGCAGCACAGCAATGTCCTTGGCCTCAAAAATAGTGACAAGACTAGCAACAATTAACTTAAACTGGGTATCTGAAGACCTTTCATTAGCAGGATCAGTAGCGAATAGTCCACAATCCTCTTAAAGCAGGGATCTCGACTCTGAACAGAAAGTTTTAGGAATACACAAAACATGCCAAAGTATTATCCTGCTATATTGCTGTTGCTCGTATTGGCAAGACCGTTGTGCTGTATGAAGTGAGCTTTAGTTCAATATTCATTGCAAAAAAAAAAAAAGCATCTCACAAAAATTAATGGCATTTTAACTAGAGCTGGGTGAAACACCCAGTAAAACAAGAAAGCCCAGGAAGCCAGCCTGACTTTCTGATCCATTGCCAGCACCGTACCCTCGCTAGTCTTCACTCTGTTACAAACAGCCAAGCAACAAGAGGACAAAAAGAGGGCAGAAGTTTACCATGTTTAGAAGCCATTCTTTGGATTATTTATTGCTTTCTGCCATGTCTCAGCTTTAACAGAGCTAGCATCCCAGTAATTAAACAGGGAACTCTATTGCATGCTCCTATGGAATTTAATGACTAATATCTGCTCAGTATCAAAGCAGAGGCTTCTTGCCCTGTACTTCCTGCAGAGGTCCTTCCGGTGGGATTCCCCAGAGTACTTGGTATACCTCACCTTGTTGCAACCAGTGGCATAAAACCTCCTGACCTAAGAACAGAGCTCAGCAATGCAACATCCTATATGCTCTTTCTCCTACCTTTGAATTTGTCTCCCTGATGCCACAGACAGTTTAATTGATGCCAGTCAAGTTGTTAAACCCCATCTCGTGTAAGTACACGGAAAAGACATACATCATTATTCTTCTGAGCAAAACCTGAAGATATCCACTCCACAGAGGGGATTCAATTTCAGAATATAGTCCAAAACTGTACTTTCTATCTTGTTTAATACTTTGATTTATATCCTCATTAACATGGGGGAATAGCTCCTATTAAAACTATTAAAGATAATTTTTGCAATAATATCAAAGGATATGAGTAGGTGTAATGATAGTACTAACGATAAAAATTAATAACCATTCATTATTTTTAATCATATGTACAGCTGAAATGAATAATCAGGAAAATAAACAAGACGTTTTATATGAACCTAAAACTAAGGGGATGTGAAAACACCATAAATTATACTCTAAATTACCAGTTGTCCACTCAAAGTTTAATATTGCACTTTTGCAGACAGGGAAGTATTCTTCAGGTAGGCCAGACAGCCGGAACCAGCGAGCAGCGTAACATCAAGCAAATGCCTGTTCACCTCTTCCATACCTGCATCCTTTAATGCCCCCCTCATGCTGACACATCCAGGATAATGGGGGCATTTGGTATCTTACTTCCAGGTATATGAGAGATCACTGGACTGGGATGTTATTAATGCTAAAAAGCACCAATAACAACATTTCTTCCCTTAGTCTCTACAGCTGTTCCTTTACCATCCCATTGGCCATGTCTATTCACATCATTAGCTCTTTAGCATGGTGCTATTTCTCTCTCATAGGGAAAAGAGCGCAGCCAATGCCTCTACAGACTTCAGCAACACATCTTGGGTTCAAGCTCAGTTGCCAGCACAAGTGACCAAAAGAAATATCCATGCAACTTTGCAGGATTCATTTAGCACTCTCAGTTTGATCAGTGCCTACCCAAGCTGAGCTTCACACAGCAGCTCTCAGCAGTGCAGGTAAGAAGGCTGGGCTGACTTCAAGCAGGAACTCTCCTGCCAGACTGACATACACAGCAGTTGATTCTTCCAACCATGTTCCCTTCCAGTTATGGAACAGCTTCAAAAAGTATTAACTTGAACTAGTTGTTTTGTATTTCAAACATGCAAGACTAATGCCTAGTAAATAAGATACCACAGAATCACAGAATCACAGAATAGTCAGGGTTGGAAGGGACCTCGGGAGATCATATAGTCCAAGCCCCCCGCCAGAGCAGGGTCACCTACAACAGGTTGCACAGGACAGCGTCCAGGCGGGTTTTGAATGTCTCCAGAGTGGGAGACTCCACAACCTCTCTGGGCAGCCTGTTCCAGTGCTCCACCACCCTCAAAGTAAAGAAGTTCCTCCTCATGTTAAGATGGAACTTCCTATGTTCAAGTTTGTGCCCATTACCCCTCGTCCTATCAATGGGCACCACTGAAAAAAGACTGCTCCCATCCCCCTGGCATCCTCCCTTCAAGTATTTGAAAGCATTAACAAGATCCCCCCTCAATCTTCTTTTCTCCAGACTAAAGAGACCCAAATCCCTCAGCCTCTCCTCATATGGAAGATGTTCCAATCCCCTAATCATCTTTGTAGCCCTTTGCTGGACCCTCTCCAGCAGATCCCTGTCCTTCTTGAACTGGGGAGCCCAGAACTGGACGCAGTATTCCAGATGCGGCCTCACCAGGGCAGAGTAGAGGGGGAGGATGACCTCCCTCGACCTGCTGGCCACACTCCTTTTGATGCACCCCAGGATGCCATTGGCCCTCTTGGCCGCCAGGGCACATTGCTGGCTCATGGTCATCCTGTTGTCCACCAGGACTCCCAGGTCCCTTTCCACAGAGCTGCTCTCCAGGAGGTCGGCCCCCAACCTGTACTGATGCATGGGGTTATTCCTCCCCAGATGCAGTACCCTACATTTACCCTTGTTGAATTTCATTAAGTTCCTCTCTGCCCAACTCTCCAGCCTATCCAGGTCACGCTGTAAGGCAGCACAGCCTTCTGGCGTATCAGCCACTCCTCCCAGTTTAGTGTCATCAGCAAACTTGCTGATGGTACACTCTATCCCTTCGTCCAGATCATCGATGAATATATTGAACAGGACTGGACCCAGTACTGACCCTTGAGGGACACCACTTGTTACTGACCTCCAACTAGACTCTGCACCACTAACCACAACCCTCTGAGCTCTATCTGTTAGCCAGTTCTCAATCCACCCCACCGTCCATTCATCTATCCCACACTTCCTAAGCCTGCCAGTGAGGATGATGTGGGAGACAGTGTCGAAAGCCTTGCCAAAGTCAAGGTAGACAACATCCACTGCCCTCCCCTCATCCACCCATCTAGTGACCTCATCATAGAATGCTATCAGATTAGTCAGACACGACTTCCCCTTAGTGAATCCATGTTGACTACTTCTGATAACCTTCTTTTCATCCAGGTGCTTTGAGATGATACCCAGCACAACTTCCCATCCCTGTTTCAAAGCTCAGAAAAGACCGCTCATGCTAAGCACCAACATCAAAGTACATACTTAAATGATACTTGCACCTTTTGGTCTTACAGGTGGAAAGATTTCTTCTCTTCTTGGAAGGAGGACTGTCATTCAGGTTTTGTTTAAGGACAAAGGGGCAGACAGGAAATCAAGCAAGAAATAGACCTCTGAACTGATCAAGTTATTTTCAACAATAGAACTGCAATTTTGTTTTTCGTTACAGGTCACCTTAAAGGTTTTGCAAGAGCCTTTGCTAGATATTAAATTCCCCAGTGAAAGTTACAACAGCCATTTGAAAGTTGAAGTGATTTCATCTTCAATATCAAATGTACACTTTGCTGCTGTCAAATGCTCTGTGCTTGTGTCATCTAAAACACATGTCTTATTTTAATCTGAAATAACTGATATGGCTTTTGGTCTTCAGACAGGTTGCATCTTTGAAAGTTTTACTATTCCACAGCCTCAGAAGCTACACTATTCTGCAGCCTCAATAAAAGGGGGAAAAAACAAGTCACATGAGACTTTTTCAAGAAACATGCTTTTACTTTCTGCTTAGATAAGGTTCTGGAACAGTGAAAAAACTGCATGCTCATAAAAGGCTTTCCCCAGATGATGAATTGAAGTCTCACACACCAGTTGTCACCTCAGTGGCTGGTTGTGTCATTCAAACCTTTCCAGACTTGGCCAAGGCTACCAGAAGTCCCAGCTGCTCCCATGACAAGACTTTCCACACTAGAAATTGCAGAAGCAGTTCCCAAAAGCAGAATTTGCCTCCTGGTCCACTGGATAGGGCAGCTTAAAGCTTTCCATTATCTTGTCAGTCTAACTCACCTGAGGTCAAAGGAATGGTTTCACTAAAGCAAGTTGCCCACATCTCCCTCCACCCCCTTGGCAGTTTTACAGGACATGCAGAGCCCCTTGTCAACAGAGGCCAGGCTGCCCCATGTCAGTAAAAGCTTGTCACCAGCAGGAAAGAAAAAATCCAGAGTCAAAGAGAAAAAAAAAACAAAAACACTTTTATCTCCTGCAGTATTTCACTTCTGCATTCCACCAGAAAGGTGGTCATATAGTCCTTACACACCTGTCAGTCTGGCACACAGCAAGTTATGCAGGACAGTGGTCATGAAGTCTGTGGCCGGTCCTTGGTGGAAGTAAGTCTTCACCATATGAGAGAAATCAGAGGTAGGAGAGGCAACAGAAGTCCTGCTCCAGCTCATCTTAAACACAAAGGGACTGTTGGTTTGGCAGTCAGAGGATCACAGAAAACACAGTCCCTTTACTGTGTGTACGGGGGCTTTATATTTATGCAGCTAATGGATTTAGAAGCCTTTCCCCTCATGTTTGCATATATGAAAAACTTGTACTCTGACAACAATGCTGAGTGAGTTCATGAAGATCAGCACTGCCCTGAGAGTGCATGGAGATGCTGGAGCACCCAACTTCAGAGCACTGTGCTGATCATTACACAGGACTTGCACAGACAAGACATGCAAACAAGTGTATGTTAATCAAAAAATCTTCAAGCTCACAAGTTCCTATGACACAGTTCATGAAACTGGCTGCTCGGCTTAGCCGGACGAAAGAGCCTTTCAGGTCTGTTACAGACTAGGACTAACAGAGGCTCTCGAAGCTCAGACAGCCCAAGCTGGCTTGCCACAGGAGCCCAGGGCAGCCATCCAAGGCTCCCCATGGCACAGCACACCCAAGCCCTTGCCAAATCCTCTCACCGCCTGGACCCATTTCCTTGTGCCAGAGGGGAAGCCCAGGGAGGTACCATACAAGACTGCTCAGAGCAGTTAAGGCCTACTGGTGCACTCAGCCACTGGCTGCCCACCACCACAGGGAGATGTCCTGGGGAGGGGAACTCAATGGCTTCTCCCAGGGATCCCTCCTGAGGTGATCAGGAAGACAGAGGATTAACAGAGTGGGTGTAAGAAACTAGCAAAGCATCTTGCCTCTTCCCACTCCCCTCCTGTGGGCAGGGTCCGGCCTGGCATGACCTTGGTGTCCTCATGGAAGATCGGGCTGGTCAGGGCCACCTTATATTCAAGGCAGCCAAGGCAGTACTATGCCCTTTGGCAGGATGTGGCCAACAAGTCCCAAGTCAGAGGCCCCAGTAGTCCTGCCAGGGGAGCTGGATTGTTCATGAGCAATTTCTCCCTGGGGGTGCAAGAAGCAGTAGAAAGGTCACAGGCAGCCCCAGGAGCCATGGTCCTGGAGGTGCTGATCCCTGAACTGTGGTAGGGCAGAGAGAAGTACCACCTTATAACCTCAGGAGACCCAGGAACCAGCACCAGGCACAAAGGCACAGCAGTGGCTAGTAAGGGGCAAAAGGCGCACAGGCAACCTGTACTCACATGTTCTTGAGCTGCTCCTTGTAAGCATCCAGCAGCCAAGCACAGCCTGCAAAGGTCTTCTCCTGCTCCTTCAGGAAGTTGAACCAGTACTGTCAGTAGAACCTGGACAAAACCAGACCTGTCCAGCATCTTTCTCTGCCTGACATCCCTCCCTATTACCAGCACTTGTTCTAAGGGCCTGCCCTATAGATGTGTGTGACACCAACACATGTAGCCCTGTGCAAACATATGTGCAGGACAGCAACCACCTTGCTGTGCAAGGATGCCTGTTGCCTGCAACAGGACTGCTCGGTGCAATACCCAAGACAATGCAAAGTGATTAAGTAAGGCATTATGGTTATAGACCAAAGATTGCTCTACATATCCAGATGACATCTTGAACCATCCTGAAAAGCTAAGAAGCCATTGCCACTAAACAGTTAACAGCAGTTGGGGAGGCAGAGACATGACCTGCATTTAACTGCAGCACCCCCACTCCCTTGAACCCACAGAACCCTGCACAGCTGCAGCCTGATACACTACTTGCAGCCTCCTATACCACTTGCAATTTAGCGTAAAGCTGCAGGTTAGTCCCAAACAATCCCATGATGGGAAACAAACCAAAACTAAACCCCCCACATACCTCAGCCTCACAGACGAAGCCCATCTGCCCCAGCAGCCAAGCAGGGAAAGCAGAGCTGAGCGAGAACCAACAGCAGGTTCCGGCAAAAGTCCAACACACAAAAACCAAATACAAGATGATGAAACTGAGACATCCAGAAAAGGACACCAATCTCGGTAAGGACCAGAGCTGCACAAAGCCACAGCCAGGAAAAAAAGAAGGAGCTTAAATGGTGATGGAGAGGACCCTGGTGAGGCTGCTCAGGGCAATTAGGGCCCATAAGGGCCCTCAGGCCCTGAAGGTCTGCTCCCCATTGCTGCCTGAGAGCAGGTGGTCTCTCTGGGAAAAACAGAGTGAAATCAGACAGCTAGTTTGGACAAAATCCCTGACTTTTTGGGGTGCTTTCCCCCACATTCCTTGCATAGTTCTGGGAGAGACAGCCAGCTCCCAAGGCATCTTCCCCTCCCCAAACAGTCAGGGAGGGGATCTTCCAAAGTCAAGAGAGTTAGTTCAATGCCCAGTGTTATGGAGGAGGGAAGAGAATTGAAGGTCCTGATCTTGATTTGAAAGCTTTTGTTTAAATCCCTGTCCAGTCAGCCTACAAAGTAACAAAGCACTAACAAAGCAAGGTGGAAGATACGACACTCTGTGGCATTACAAAATAACTATCCCTTTCCCTTAGAAATATATTAGAAGCCACTTCTACATCCAGGCTTCTTGCCTCAGTGAGGAGACTCCATCTGCACTGAGGGACTGGTGGGGGGCTGCTCCCTCCCACACCTGCTGTGAAGGCAACACCAAGGCAGCAGAGGCTGGTGGCCACTGAAGGGCCACAGACGCCGAAATGGCTCCAGGGAAAGGAGGGGTCTGTCCAGGACGGGATTTATCAGCCACAATGCAGAGCTTATGGCATCCTGCCACGACAAGTTTGGGACAGCCCCAGCCTTTGCTCCTCCCTGAGGTCCTCTATCAGTATCTGGAGCTGGAGGGTGGGTTTCCATGAGGACTTCCCTTTTCTCCTGGTGCTTGTTCCAGCTAAGAGTTACAGGAGGCTTTAAGTTGTGTCTGTCCTTCAGGCACATTGAAAGAAGCAGCTAATGTGTGTGTCCTTCACACATACACACTCCTGTGCACAAATCTGGTTGTAGAAAGAGACGCTAAAGTGATGCCAGGGAGCTCCCTGGGCTTCTTTTTGTTTTTATCTTTCCCCTTGCTTAGTATTTTTTACTTGTGAGAGTCCTGTGCACCCAACCTTGTGCTTTCCAGTGAAACTGCGGTTCCTAATGTATCTGCGTGCTGCTACAGCAGCTCTGACACTTTCAGTGCCTGACCCAGTGCTGCTGTTAGTACGCATGCCCCTGAGGGAACTTTCTGGTCTGCCCTAGATGAGGAAATGGATCATTATGGTTGGTTTTACTCTGTTTTTTGTTCTCAGAAACAGCTATGAAGGCATTATGTGGCACCTACCAAGCTGAGCGGTCCTTGCATGGGGAAGGCAATTGCCTGGCTGGGACTGGGGTAACTGGTGCAGCCCAAGGCACCGAGACCTGGTTGTTTCAGTAGAGCCAACTCAAATGTTTGTTCATCTGAGTCTGACATGGGGGGTTTGGGGGCTTTTTGTCCCCTCTAGTTTCTATTTGTTTTGATTTTGTCTGTTTGGTTGTAGTTGTTGCTTTATTAGCATTTGTTGGATGTTTATTTTGATTTCTCTTAAAATGTTTTTGAACGTGAGGGTCTTTAGGTGTTTCCTGTGTGGTGATGTCCAGAGAGCAGGAGCACAACAGCTGTGTGTGTGTGTGTGTGTGTGCGTAATCAGAAAGAGCTGCCTTGGTGAGGGCCAAGCTGAGCCATTCAGGGAGCTGCCAGGGAGCAGCAGGTCATATATAAGAGTGCCAACTGTGTCCTGAGCCCTGTGATCACCATGCTGTGGCAGACCCACCCGTGGGTAGTGCTAACTGTTCAGTTCAAGGCACCCACAACTGGGAATTTGGCCACAGAATGGTAATTCCTGCTCTTACAATACATATCTCCAGCTGCTGGGCAGGGGTCCCCATTACATAGCTTCCTCACAGGACTGTGCTCTGTCCACATTCCCACTCCTTGAGGGCAGGGACAATGGCACTGCCTGTCCAGGAAGGTGTTCCTAATGAAATGCTGGTTAGAGGAGCAGTTGGGTTCATAGAATCACACAGTCATAGAATGGTTTAGGTTGGAAAAGACCTTAAAGATCAACTAGTTCTAACCCCCTGACACAGGCAGGGACACCTTCCTCTAGACCAGGTTACTCAAAGCCCCATCCAACCTGGTCTTGAATGCTTCCAGGGATGGGGCCTCCACAACTTCCCTGGGCAACCTGTTCCAGTGTCTCACCACCCTTGTAGTGAAAAATTTCTTCCTGATATCTAATCTAAATCTACCCTCTTCCAGTTTGAAGCCATTACTCCTCATCCTACCACTTGCAAAAAGTCCTTCCTCAGCTTTCCTGTAGGCCCCCTTCAGATACTGGAAGGTCACTATAAAGGTCTCCCCAGAGCCTTCTCTTCTCCAGGCTGAACAACCCCAGCTCTCTCAGCCTGCCTTCACAGGAGAGGTGCTCCACACCTTAAATCATCTTCGTGGCCCTCCTCTGAACTTGCTCCAACAGGTCCATCTCCTTCTTGTGCTGAGGACTCCAGAGCTGGACGCAGTACTCCAGGTGGAGTCCCACCAGAGCGGAGTAGCGGGGCAGAATGGGGAGTGCTGGCAGACTCTTGGTTTTCTCCTGCTGCCGGCGGGTTTGAGGCCACCACAACAGATGACAACGTGAGCTTCTTTTAGCTTTATGGACGTGTGGAGTGTCATTTCAGGGATACTTTGTATTTCCCTCACTGGTTAATTTTTGACCCTCTCCCCCCGCCCCCCGACCGCGGCCTTCATGCAGGGCTGCGTGTCACCTGCTCGGGCTCTGCGGCCGAGCCCG
>VZSZ01000729.1:1598028-1689842 GCA_013398815.1 Ibidorhyncha struthersii
ATCACACATAGGACTTGTGATGGGGCAGAAACAGGGCTGTGACACTGCTCCCCGAAATGGAGGAGGACGGAGAATGGCATGCACCGGGCTTGACATAACACGGGAGATGGTAGTCTCTGGGGGTGAAAGGTGATTTTCAGAGCTCAAACACCATCTTTGAGTTTGACTTTTTGGGGGCACAAGACCAGAGTGTGTGGATCCCCACCAGAGAGGGGGGATCTGGTCATGTTGGTCTCTAAAGTTTGGGAAGCTGGCACGCACCAGACCGAACTCAACATCTGAGGTAGTCTCTGGAGGAAAAGGTACTTTTCACAATGTCTTCATGTGTCCAGCTCTTTATTTGAGGTGCATACAACAGATGGAATAGTCATTAACTCATTAGTCCATATTTAGACAGTGTATAACTATGATAGGTCATATTCTTATGACAGTGATTGATTTATGACCTTGTCAAAGCTGACACTGCTATAATGAGTAGAAGCTGTAATTAGCTTAAGGATGGGCAGGGCTGTCCCCAGCCAGGAGCCAGGCAGGCAGCACCATCGTCCTCAGTGCAGCCAACCCAGCTTCTTCTGCAGGGACTCAGTAAACCCTGGGCAGGTCTCTCCCTGTCTCATTTCAAGGGCAGAAATGATGTGTCCCAGCATGCACGTGGGTCCTGCTTGGCAGTTTGTGGGGGCAGCACCACCAGCCCATTTGCCCTTCCTTGCCACAGATGAACCCAAGACCGAAGAAAACTGGTCCTGTTTTACCTCAAACCAGGAAACAGCTCCTACATCCCTGGGGAGAAAGACACTTTTCAGTGAGAAAACAGCCAAATAGCATCTTTGATTTCACATGTTACATTTATACAATACTTTCTGTATTTATTAACTAATTATTAAGTGTTTAATAATCAGACAATATTTGTAAGTATTTGTAGACTAATAATTCATTATTATTTAAATACTTGTAAATTGATTATGCAACATGTACTCAATATCAAACTATGATACTTATAATCAAGTGATGGCAGTGATTGGTTTAGAGCCATGTCAAGAGCCCCCCTGGTGCCGCAGCGAGCAGGAGCTGTGCTCCCACCTCTACAAAGGTGGCCAGAGCCAGGCAGGACCAGGCAGCACCCCGGCAGTTGCCCAGCACAGGCCTCTTTCCTCAGCATGGGGCAAGGGGTGTCCTCAGGGGAGCAAGAGCAGCGGTGGGTTCATCCCCAAGGGGTCAGGCCCCGGGCGCTGCTCTGGTGCAGCTGCGGGTCCCTCTGGCTCTGCTCCTGCCAGCAGCAGCCCCTCTGGCTCAGCTCACAGTCACCTCCCTGTCTTGGTTTAACCCCAGCCAGCAACTAGGACCTTGCAGCTGCTCACTCACTCCACCTGGCTGGGATGGGAGAGCCAATCAGCAGAGTAAAAGCGAGAAAACTTGTGGTTGAGAAAATGACAGTTTAATAAGTAAAGCAAAAGGCACACAGGCAAGCAAAGCAAAACAAGGAATTCATTCACCACTTCCCATCGTCAGGCAGGTGTTCAGCCATTTCCAGGAAAGCAGGGCTCCATCACGTGTAACAGTTACTTGGGAAGACAAAATGCCATCACTCTAAACGTGCTCTCCTTCCGTCTTCTTCCCCCAGCTTTATATACTGAGTGTGACGTAACATGGCATGGAATATACCTTTGGTCAGTTGGGGTCAGCTGTCCCCGCTGTGTCGCACTCCCAGGCTTACTCGCTGGCAGGGTGGTGAGAGGAGCAGAAAAGGCCTTGACAGCTTAGCAACAACCAAAACTACCAGTGTGTTATCACCATTCTCATCCTAAATTGAAAATATAGCATTATACCAGCTGCTAGTAAGAAAATCTACTCTATCCCAGCTGAAACCATGACATTCTCCACCCCTTATTCCATACCATTTATGTCGTGCTCAGGTCCCATCAACATAATATACAAACTTTAGGGGGGTGCAGGCTGTATGAAGTTATTTAAATAACTACTCAAATACAGGATGAAGCGCTACAGCATTTTTACAGGTATAACTAAAAGGGAGAAGCTGAATATATATGCAAGCAGAATACATGAAAGTTCCTGTGCAAATACTAATTAGTAATGACAGTCTACTGCAGAGGCTAATCACAAAAATGAGAACCAGATAATGGCCCGGGAAGCCTAGTTAAAAAGTAGGAAAAGACTGCAAATTGAAGAAACTAACGGTATCTTTAATTGAAAAAAAAAAAACAAACAGAAAAACCTAGTATAAAATAAAAGCAACAAGAGATGGCTGTCCAAATCATGAAGCAAATGAAGACACTGGCTAAGAGTTCATACTTCAGGAATAGATGGTCTTAAAAAGTGATTCCATAAGTGTCTGTTAACTGGTAGGAAAATGCTCGAAAACCAAGTACCTTCATGGCCTTGGTGGGGCTGTTGAGTTTGTTGTACAGGGTAATCCTCTACAAGACAACAGCTTAAAGAAACAGCTGAACCTAGCACTGGAGCTATTGATTTCAGTCATGTTCTTTCAAGCAAGAGTGTGTAAGTATAGGAGAAATCTCAGAGGGGAGAATAATGAATAGTAAAATGTTGATTCTTCCAGAGCAGAAGTAACGTTGAAGCAAAATGGTTGTTGTGGCTTAACTGTGGCCAGCAGCTCAGCCCCACACAGCTGCTTGCTCACTCCCCCTGGTGGGATGGGGGAGAGAATCGGAAGGATAAAAGTGAGAAAACTCATGGGTTGAGATAAAGGCAGTTTAATAGGTAAAGCAAGAGCTGCGCACGCAAGCAAAGCAAAATAAGAAATTAATTTAATATGCCACATCACCAGGCAGATGTTTAGCCATCCCCAGAAGAGCAGGGGTCCATCATGTGTAATGGATACTTGGGAAGACAAATGCCAAATGTCCCCCCACTTTCCTTCTTTTATTGCTGAGCATGACATGACATGGTATGGAATATCCGTCTGCTCAGCTGGGGTCAGCTATCCCAGCTGTGCCTCCTCCCAACTTCTCATGCACCCCAGCCTGCTCACTGGCAGGGCAGTGTGAGAAGCAGAAAAGTCCTTGATGTTATACAAGCACTGCTTAGCAATAGCTAAAACATCCCTGTGTTATCAACACTGTTTTCAGTACAAATCCAAAACATAGCCCCATACAAGCTACTGTGAAGAAAATTAACTCTATCCTGGCCAAAACCAATAAAATAGTAGAAGATAATCACACCTGTCTATAACTGAGGCTTAACTGTTGCATTTCATGTTTCCTGAAGTTGACACTATGGCACATGATTATAAGTCATGGGTTAAAACCTTTCCTGTGAAGGAAAAAAGGTAGTAAAAATCTATACCTAAATGTAGCAACTGCAACTTTAAAGTATGAACTTTATCTCATTGTTATAGGCAAGAGATGGAACCAAGAAATAAACAATCTGGTGAACAGCTGTTTAAGAATAATAGCTAATAAATTGAATAAAAGAAGAAAAAAATCTACTGATTACGTTATTAACATCTGACCCTTATGGAGGAAGATGTTCTAGCCTGGGTAATTAAGATAATCATTAACACCAGTTTTATGTTATTTTTAAATGTCTTCCATAAGTATTACAGAAGAGCAAGTAGTTGATTCCACCCCACAGATATTGATAAGTACTTGCTGCCTAACTTTAATTATTTTCCTTTATCACGTATTTATATGATGAGGAAAGATGCAACACTTAACTCATGGGCATGACTGAAGTTAAACAAAAGAAGAAAATAAGGAACCCAAGTGACGCAAATTCAAGGGTGTCTCAGAGTCCAAGGAAGCGAAACCCCGTTTCCCTCCCAACTGTTAAATATGATCAGAATGACCTGATCATGAATATATTTATGTACAAATTGTGAAGTGTGTATATAAGTCTGTGTAGATATAATCATATGTATTTGCAAATGATACTTGAGTTGGAAGAAACAAGTAATTCAATTAAGTCCAAACGTTTCCCACATGCAATCTGTAAGTATAATTTGTTATCATTAAGCTATCTCTGCAACTTCAGAAGTGAGAACTATACTTTCATGTCTTTCAGAAAACCATTACAGAAATTAATGGTCCTTGAATAGGTAAAAAGGAGTAGGTAAAAATAGGTTAAAAGTAGTACTTGGCAGATATAAGAGGTTCTTCAATTAGAGATGTCAAAAAACTAAATCTATAGTATGTAGGCATGTAACTTTATGGGAAGGCGTTATCAAATGACTAATCAAGTGTTTGTAAAAATATAAAGTTATTGTTCCTTTTCTGAATGCTAGCTGCTATTTTTGCATTAAAATCCTTTGAGCTAAGATAGTAAAACATGTAGTGTGTCATTTTTGCAGTAAGACCACAGTTTGTAGTTGCCACCCACACCGTACCTGTAGTAGAAGAGACTCCACCAGCAACTGAGCCTGTGGGAATCTGTGGACACAAGGGGAGCACCCAGCACTGTGATCTTGGGGATAAAATTGTTTCTAACAAGTTACCCTGGGTTATCCACCATGCCAAAATGTTAGTTTGTACAATTTGTCAGTTACAAGACTTCATGACCTCACAGTAAAGCAACTTGTGCAGGCCTCTCATCTCCAGGACTGTTGCATTTGGCGTTTTACCCTGTTATAAACTGTCACTAACATCTGCCATAGTGTGACGTGTATGTTGTTGGTTGTGTTACAGCAACCTGGCTACTGCATGTGTACAGTGCGAGCTTTCATCTTAGCAGTGGGCAGGAACAGGTTAGTGGCTGGGCTGTGATGCTGGGTGCTGTCAGAGCTGTGTCCAGGGCCAGCATGCTGGGCTAGGGTCATTCCCACTGGAGAGCTGTGCAGGGCTTTGACTTGTGCCATGTGTTGTGCCTCTCCCCTTCGACTGTCATCACCTTGTGCCGGCAGATCCTGAAGGCTGCTTGCCTACTAGTATTGTCCTTAATGTATGAATTGTCCTTTCTTCCAGGTCTGGGCTGGTATTATGAGTTTAGACCCTTGTGCCAGGGAGCAAATAGAGCTTAGAAGATATACTCGTAGCTAATAGTCACTTAGGTAGCCAATAAGTACTTCCCAGAAATGTACCTGCACAAAGCTTAACAGCCAATTAGTTCTCTGCCGATCAAGCATGTTCCCTCCAGTCAGCACTATTAGCCTTTTAGGTGAGAGAAACCAATAGGGAGATTGAGCAGGGCCTGATGAAACTAGGATGCTTTTCAAAAGCCTGAGTACTTGGTTTTCAGCTTACAAAGATCTCTTTAACAGCATGTGTTCAGGTCTGTTTTGCGTGTACATGGCCCTCTTTTGTAAGAAGTCGAAAGTCAGAATGACTTTGGGTGACACAGGCTAGAAAACGCTGAATCAAAACCTTTCCCCTAAAGCATGGCAAGAGTGAATATTCTATATTTGATACACTGAGTCTCCAGAACCCCAGAAATTCAAATATGAAGACTTGATAAACCTGACCAAAAATCCCACATAAATTAAGCTGTCTCATGCCATTGTTGTCCCAAAACTCCTGGGATCATTTACCCGGTGTGCAAGCCAATAACACACAGGTAGTCGAGGTACTAGCTATTTATTAGCAATTTGATGCTGGGGGGTATTTCCTCAAAGCTAGCGCACACGACATTGGAACAGTCATTCATTTATACATTATAAATTAACATAATTAACATATTCATTGTTTATCAACTTTTTACTGGTGTTCATAGTTCCTTATCTTGAAGCTGATTGCTATGAAATGTCCTTGTCTTCATTTAAAGGTACAGTGTCTCTTAATTTTACTGCGCAAGCTCAGTAGGTGAGAGTCTTCAAGCAGAGGTGGGTATCCTAACTTCTAGAGGAATGCTTTTCATATTATGATGAGTCAAATTCACCTAAAGGTGATTCATACAGTATAGCCAAGTCTCTTGGGCAATCAGCCCTCTCAAGTTTCTGGTTCATGGTTTTAGGTCTGTTTGTTCCTTCTATCCCATTGTCTTGTCAAGAACTGTTTACCCGAATGATTTACAGAGTTACAATCATAGAGGTTTCGATATCACCATGGGCAAACTTCCAGGATTAGCAGGTAGTACCCAACAAACATGAACTGAAGCAGGACTTGCTCCTGTCTGCGTCTGAAGGATTTTACTTTTAGAGTGCAGATAAACTGTAAGTGAACTGCAACAAAAAAAAATGGAGATAAACTGAAAAGCCTTCACCTGCATAATGCCTAATTTGGATATAATACAGCCACTAAAAATGAGAATTTCTATCGACTGCTTTCTCAGGAGTTCCCTGCAACTTTCTGCATACAAAGGTCAATCTTCAAAATCTCAGGGCCTGGATAACCTCCTAATGATTTTGCACATAAAAATGTTTCTCAAGTTAATTTGAGAAGGAAGCGTCAAGAGTATTTCAAAGCAGACTGTTGGTTATAAGAGCAACTGCCAACATTTTTGAATTCCATTTTTGTTTGGCAGCCCAGTGAGTGCTACTGTGCCAGGTTTTTATCTTGGAAAAACAAAACCATCCACTGGAGCCCAAAGATGAACATCAGCTTCCCAGGAAGGTTAAGCAGATGGAGTGGTGGACGTAGGCACAGCCTGTCAGACTGCAGATGAGAAGTTTATGGTGAGCTTCCCCCATACTTTTCTTTGAGGATCTCAGACAACTAATACTTGAGTTCAGGGGAAATTTTTCGTGGGAGAAAGAACAACTTTTTTAGGTGAAATGCCCAGATATTATTCATGAAATGGACTTCTCAGTTCTTCTGTCACTTGGGCTGTAGTCAGTCAGACTCTGCCTTCTTTCAAACATATTTAGGATCAGTATTTCAACCCAGTTGAAACAGTCATTCCATCCATCACATCCATCACCCTGTCTTCACGGTAGCCAAACCAACACCAACAACATTTCTTCTCTTATTTTTACTAGCTTAAAATAATAACCCCAAAGAAAAACTCAAGGAGCTAGTCAGAGCCTTGTTTCTTAAATGTTTATTGCTGTTAGGCTTAGCTCTTCCACCCAAATATCCACAACAAAATATTGCCACAACAAAGACATGCAAAGTTATTGTCATTCTTCAAAACCTAGAAAACCTGAACATCTTTTCCTGCCTGCTTTGCATTTCACTGAGTAGTTGATCTACTGCACACAGTTTGCATGTGCAGAAGCAGCAGGTAGCTACTGTCACTAGTTGGTATGTGATTCCTTCCCTTTTCACAGAGGACTTCCTCAGTGCCTCTAACACGGCTGAAGGAGGTAAATATCTCTGCAAAACTGTGCCCCACCAAAATACTCTAGGAAGTAGCAGTGAGACAAGAGGCTGGTGAAGAGCTGCCTATTACAGCTCAAGAAGCAGATAACTGTTTTCACTGGGAGCTCCCCAGGTGGACTGAAAGGCCACAGTATAAGGATCTCAGCAGCCAAGAGGAAAGGAGAGAGTACTTTGCCCAGGTGTCACGTCTACCGCAAGCTGGCTGGAGCTTCAAGGACAATCCAGGAAAAGCAATACCAGCTCCTGGCCCTGAAGAGGTTCATGGGAAGGAGAAATGGGACCTTTGTCTGCTACTGCCATGCTACTGGCAAAGACAGCAAAAATTTATCACCACAAGCCTTAACTCACAGACTTTGGAGTAAAGGACCTCCTCTGAACAGGGGAGAATAAGGCAGAAAGAAGTGAAGAGGTGGCCCTAAACCCAAAAACTGGAACACACCTATTGGGAAGTCTTCCAAGGTTGGAAAGCCATTCTGCAGTGAGGCACCTGCCACAGTGAAAAAATAATTGCACCAAATCAACTAGCCAAACAAAAGAGAAGAGTCACCCCATGCCTAACAGAAGTGAAGACTTGACTCACAGCAGAGTTTGGTTTGGTGCACACCTCACATTGCTACAACGCTGTCTCTGAGGTAAATGGGGACCACATAATTACAGGTGGTCATAAACAATTTCCATCAAGGAACCGTGTAGTCAGACAGGCTGCCAAGCCAAGAACATATCTTATCCTGAAATGTGAGGAGGACCAGCCACCTTCCAGCACCTTCCCCTCAGTTAAATACTGGTCCGTACACCTGGAGTCAGCCCTGAGCTACCTAGGACTACTGGTACTGCTATTTGTGACAACACACAGCCTTTCAGAAAAGAATCTGTTCAGAGGGTCTAGACATGGGCAGTAAGGGGATGCTAAAGTGATAAAAGAGGAAATTAAAACAAAAATGGGGGTGATGGTAGGGAGGAGGACACAAACAGCATCTTAACATGATTTCTGGTGCTGCTGGGAGAAGGTCCCTCAGGACCTGGCCACCCCGACACAGCCTCCTGTCCTTGTGCAGTGTCAGGCAGTTGCCAGGAGGAAAGGAGGAAACTGCTGATGACTGGTAGCCCCTATAGAGAGTAACGCTGCAACTGCAGCTGTAAGTGCAAAGTGTGGAGTTTTGGGATTGATAACATAATTCGTTTATCCGTGTAACGAACTTATAATCAAAATGCCTAAGTCAGAAGATTCCAGACTGCAGCATGATAGCACCAGAAGGGGCTCACTGATCAAACCTGAGAGCCTTCATAGGGAGGGCAATGCAAAGTGAATTAAAACTGATCAAAAGATCCCTGTGCACTAAGTTAGATTAATGTCACCATACATCATCCTGTGCCAATACTATGTGGCAGTGTCACTTCCCACAGTTACTTTATTAAAGAAGCTGTATGAACACAGATCTGTAACACTGTCTTTAGTTTTGATTCATAAAGCATCAATTGGCACCACAGCAAATGAACTTCCAGGCTTTAACTTATATTACATTTAGCACTATTAAAAATCTGATACTTTGGACCAGGAACAAGCAAAACACAGGAGATGAGGTGATGTGAATGCTACAAATCTGCCTGAAATAAAGTATTACCAGTGGTTTTGATCAGTAAAATCCATGATACAGAAAAAGCATTAAGAGGAGTGAATAATATGACTGATGAACAGGTAAGTCTTTGAAACAGTCTTGTTTAAGTGTGTATCAGTCACAACAAATACTGGTCAAGTGGGGTAAACAAATACATCTGGTGTTGCAGAGATTGCAGTTCTCCATAGGCAAGTCACGGTTGTGAGATCATCGTAACCAAGAGGAAATGAGTGGCTCCTGCACTAACTTTGGGGACACTGCATTTCGGGGACCTCAGGATTGCATCACAGATGGCTTTGGGAATAGGGTCAATGTGGTTCAACTTCCCCTCCAGCCTTTTGTAAAAATCTGGGTAAGTCCAACTTTACGCTCTCATATACCTGGATTCTTGACTGATGAACTCGGGGTTTTAAGGACTCAAAACAAGGCTGTTCCATGCCTGCTCTGTGGAGGCAACTGTCTCAGACACTCAGCAATGGCAGCAGTCTGTACTGTGGGGAAAAGAATCCACTGTAAATATCAATGCTCAATAACCAAATCATACCTTCATCAGTAATTGTATGTTATATAATATATGTCATCCATTCACCACTAAGTCTGAAAAAGGAAGAGGGAAAATTGCCCCCCCCCAGGCCAAGCACATACTACAAATACAGGAGAAATACTAAATCATTGATGCTTTCTTTCCCCCGCCCCAAGGCAAATATGTGAAAGTAAAAGAAGATCCTGAGCTACTGGAAAAGGAATCCCAATGGGATGCATCCATCATATGCCACATAAAGAAAAGTAAAAATGGGGATGGACAGCTAAAGGATGTTATCATAACAATTTATGTAAAAGTTGTAGTCTGTGATGTAGTGAGATGTTCCAACTAACCCCTTAGGTAGACTGCAGACGGGGTAGAAATGTCTCCCTTGTTCTGTACCCAGCCAAGCAGTGGGCTACCTCTCAAGAAGAACATTTGTCTCCTGCAGGCCCTATCTCCCGTCTGCCAGCCCTGTGACAGCAGGCATACAGGTTTAGGCAAGATGAACGTCTAAACTATTACTAGGTGGAACTTTAGTGCAGGGCACGCACAGACTTATGAGGTGACACGTCTGTGGTTGCCTGACTGTGCGGTTTACCTTTCTCCTGCATAATCCAACCGACCACACTCTTCTGCTGAAGAATCCAAGTCAGGATCTGTATTTAACTCCTTTCCCACGTGTACAAAGACATTACTTGTTTACTGTGTGATTAGATAGGTCATCTAAGTTGTCTATGCCAATTATTTTTGCTTCTGGTTTTGTGCACCACTTTAAAACTTTCTTGATTTTGCTGTATGAGATGTGACATAAAAGAAATTTCTCATGCTGTCCCTTTCTAGAGGGATGCCTGTGCAGCTTCCAGTTTACATAGGCAACTGTTTTCCAGTGTGTGAGACCTGAACAATATGTGGAGCTTTGATGAAAGGTTGCTGCAAAAAGTCTGTGACTTGTAGAGCGTCGTGGCAGTTCAATTCTCGAAGTTGAGGGGATTTTCTTGCAAAACCTGCTTTGTTGTCTGACATGTGGGTTCTATGGACTTGCTGCCAAAGACATGGAGTCGCACTCTCAAAATGTTTTTGAACTGACTTGGGCCAGAGTCAGGGAAGTATTTTGGAACCCAGAGTTATAAAGAAGCTCAGTAGAGGGATTATCAAAACATCTCATAAATGCTTCCAAGTCTGCACCATGGGACCATTTTGGAGAAATGCACCTGCCAACACTCGAGTTCTCTTTAGTTTTCAAAAATTCAAGAGTTCCTGAGTGAAGAAGGGGCTATTTAAATATAAAGTTAATTTCAAAGCGCTGAAAGAAAACGCAGACTTCCTCTAGAAGCAGCAGAATATGTTTCTGACTTCAAAAGGGGAGGGGGAAGAAGATTTGGTTTTTTTACAAAAAAAATATGAAAACTTTCATGCAAAATGTAAATTAATCTCTTTGAAATAGATAACCCAGTCTCTATTCCTCACCTCTCTTCCCATGGATTCTTGGGGGAAAAAATTACTGTCACAGCTAGGCAGGGAGCAATCGCCTCCAAGGGCTGGGTAGTCAAGGAGGCAGGATGGCCTCCAAAACCAGGCAGCGTGTGACCATGGCATGTTATTGCTTAGACCAGACCAACCACAAACAACATCCATGGAGCTTCTAGACCTATGATACACCCTGCTTCCCCACGAGAGTGAAACAGCCAGCCAGGCACTGACTGCTAGTCTTAGTCTTAGCCTATGTCTTAGCCTGGGGTCATGTGGTGGCACAACCCTCCTATGCCATTTAATGTTCCCTGCACTGAGTGCTTCACAAGCACCACCACTCGCAAGCATTTGGACATGACTTCTGTTCTCTGCTTCAGGTTTGTGACACTTTAAAGTCCAATCTGCTCTCTTAGAAGCAACTCTTTGAATTGCTTGTGCATGCATTAATGGAAATATCTATCAGCTATGACTGGAAAAAGTGCTGTGCTAAGTGGCAGAAGAGCCAGCAAAAACATGCCCATGTATTTTTAGTCACCCTGGGATTAATTCCCAGGCAGGTCTTTGTTTACAGTGCTATATTTACATGGAGCAGCCATATGGAATAGGAATATTCCTCCTGACAGCTGCTCTGCTTTCCTCAAAGCAACGGAGGGAGGGACTGCTTCAAAATAACACCTGCTACATTTATGTCTCACTCCAAACACCATCATGAGTGCAAAGGAGACAGCTACCCCAGTGCAAACCCTCTGCTTCTCACAGCTCATGGGGGTCGGTTGGAGGCACATGTCGCCATCTTCTGCCAGGAATGCCCCAGGCATGGACCTCAATTCCGATTCCTGGGGAGGAATGGTCGGAATCTTGGCCCATCATTCACCTTTCAGTACTATGAAGCACTATGAAGCTGATGAACAGTGTGTAAACAACGCGTATGTTTGTTCCTCCATTTATTTGAGGGAAGCCATTTGTTTTAAGGTGTCTTCAGTGGCCTGCCCATCCTTTCCACTACATTCATTTAGTGCATTGTCGTTTCCTAGGGCAGAAGACAAAAATGAATTAAGCGTATTAGTGACAATGATGATATCTTCTGAAAGTGCTGGTCTGCATCTTACATATCTGGATTTCTAAAAATGGCTGATATTTGCTCCTCCCCTAACTCCAGTTAAGCTCTGATCTCTGAGCCCGCTTTGATCTCATTTGCAGGCTTGATATGCAGGAAAGGTTTCTTTCTTTCTTTCCTAACCACACATACAAGATCAGAGACTCTTCTAGCCATCTCATTTCTAGAGAGGCAAAACTACTCAGGGCGACTTTTAGAAGACCCCCATCAATATTTTAGTCCTATACTGAGAAGTCCAGCTCTTCAAGACAGTCTGGCACCTGCAGCTTCTCTTAAGTTGGTGAAGAACTACCAACCACCATGCCAGCAATATTTACAAGACCTTTGCTAAAATACTGTCATCCATACCTGTGCAGTGACTGCCTGGGTGGCCCACCATGGGGTATCATGGTAATTGCTGAGGAACAGATGAGCATAACATGTGCCATGTAGATATAGACTTTTTCCATTGCATTTTTCTGTGCAGGATTGAGGTGCTCTTAGTAAGCAAGGGTGAGGGCAGTTGGGCAGGTCTGGATTCTTCTCATTAAAGCGAGATGAGAAGCAAAGCCTCACTCTAACCTGCCCCTTTGTCACAGCACTAGGAGAGGAAGTGGGCTGGACTGCGTTGTTCCTGCAGAGAAACCCATGAAGCAGCACAATGAGAGAAGTGCATGCAATTGCCTAAAAGGTTGTAGGCAGTCCAGAAAGATGGCTGATTCCCTCTGCTGTTGTCCCCCTGCATTTACTTCACATTGGGAATACAATGCAGAGAGGTATCACCTGCAATCACAGGCCATATTGTACACTTTTTGAAAAAGCTTCCTCACAAAGGAATTTTCCCCCTACTTTGCCAAGATCAGTATCACAAGCCAAATCCTCATTCTCATTCTAAAAAGCCTGACATCTGACCCTGTTGAAAATTTAACAGTTTTTTTTTTTTTTTTTCCAAGTTACGCTGAACTGCATAATAGAGGGGACATTGTCAAAAAGTTGCCATAGAAATGGGGAAAGAAAGCAAAAATGATTATAAAGAAAGAGGACAGATGCCACCAGGGGCATGAGAGGTCAATAAAACCCCGTCCTCTATCCTGCTGAGCAGGATGAAGTGACCTTAGTCCTCAGAGGATTCAGGCAACTTAGAGAAATGCAGAACAAACATCTGAAAAATCCCTGAAATGCAAGAAGTGAGTTTGCCTCTTCAGCAAACAGATCAACACTGCAAACGTTTCCACGTCCAGCTGCTTTGAGTTAGGCTTCCCAGTCGAGAATGGGGTTCCTTTAAGGAACATTTGCCCTGATTCACCTGCCTGAACCACAGACACTTCCCTTGGTTTAAATGGGCTTCAGAGGTATTTTTCCTGTCCAGATGAGCAGACCAAACTTCTGTGAGCTGGCTACACATGGAGGTTGGAGAGAGCCTTCTCTAGTCAGCCAAGCCTAACTTTATGTTGACCATAAAGTTTCTGAAATGAATTGTTCCTCCCCAGACAACTGCTGCAGTCTAAATATTTAACATAGGAAATTCTTTCTAAGGTGTTCTGCAGGTGACTGCAGATGATTCAAGTGATTCCAGCATGGATTCACAAAACTACCTGGCACTGGGATCTTCACCTTGCTTCAAGTCACCGAATCTGCAGGACAAACATCTCACTTCCTTTTTGTGCTGTGCTGGGACCACTGCAGCCCACCAGCCTGTAGGCACCTTTCTTTAAAACTCCAAAGAATTGTCTTAGTCTCCTAGAGACATGAAGGGAAAGAAGGCACTTTCTATGAATAAACATGGCATATAGGCAGGTCTTTGACCTGTTGGATCATTTGTATTGAGGAAAAAAGGAGTGGAGAAGGCTTATTGCAAAAGGAGGAGCAGTCTACAGAAGCTCTGAGTTTCATCACAGCATTTCCTTAACATCTGTGGAGATGACTTAGCACACCAGTGGGACTTCTTAAGGTCATGTTTTCAGTGTCAGGTCATAAAAGAGAAGCACTCTGTCAAACCAACAGCAACAGACACTAGAAATGAAGTCAGGAGAAGTGACTGGATTTGGGCCTTTTCTGTGCAGAAACATCTGGATCTGCACTTAAGCAAGCATGGGGATGAGGTGGAGAAGGACTAACCCGCTGAACTACAGTGGGCACTGTGGGTCCTAAGAGGGGAATACCAGCAGAAAACTTGAAACAGTAATGTGATTAGCTAGACTTGCCTGTCTGCCACTGCAGGGACAGGCAAACCAGCTCAGATTTCCACATAACCATACAGTACTGCCACATGATGGATCAAAATAAATCTCCCCTTACTTGGGATTAAAAAAAAAACAAACATGGGAGCACTTTTAGCACTTTCCACTTCTGCTGCCATTAAGAACAAATAATCATATACCATAGCAGCATTAGGTGCCTGGATTTCAGGTAAGCCAAGGACAGGAGTAAGGGTTCAGCAGTCACTCGTATTCTTACCTCCATTTCTATGTTTCTTCCCATTCTCCAGTTGTTAGATTCTGTGCGCTACCACATTTCAGAAAAAGTATTAAGCTATTCCAAATCTAACTTGAAAATTAAAGAAACGTAAAATGATGCTAAGAAATCATAAGTACTTTTGCTCCCAAATGTATTTCCCACAAGCAGATTTTTTTACTGACTTAAGTACTACATGCATAAATTCTGGCTATGTGATTTAATAAATGCCCCACAGAATGGTTTCAGTTTACTTGTTTTTCTCCTAAAGGACTTTGCTGCCACTGCCTTCTGTTGAAGAGGATTTCAGCAATTCCAGTGCAGAGCTAACTCTAAAGCTGTTTTTTGCTGATAGCAAAAGATCTGTAGTCCTCCTTGTGCTCACCTGCAACTTCAGATGGATGTCACATGCTCCTAGATAAGCACCAAGAAAAGCATTTTTTTTTTCCTATCAAAGAATGCTTTTGAGGGAAAAATGGTGATCTGGTAAATACGACAGTACTTTTTGGAAACAGAACCTTTCAGTTCACCTCCACTTTTTTTTTCATGCCAGTGAGGTGCTAGGGAGGGAACAAGATACAGGGTGGTAATGATCTACAGATCTCAGGTTGGTATGTTGTTTGTTTGTTTGTTTGTTTTCTGTTTGTTTCTTTGTTTTTTTAATGTACTTTGGTCATTCAATTCCAAGTGACTGTTCCTTTCCAAAAGTTCCTTTCTATCTTACTTTAAAATGTCTTAAAACCTCAGTTAAAACCCAAAGAAATTAAAAAAAAAATCAAAGAGGGAAAGCTGGCTCTAAAAGATTTTAGTTGACTAAAACTTTGTGGTTTGTGTTTATTTTGCATCAACCTGAAATAGAATTTTTCTTGATTTTTAATCCCGAGTAGCATGGGTACATAGGGACTGATTGTTTAATCTCTCTTGCAACATGAGAGTTAAGGGAGCACCATATAAAACTAAAAGAAAGCAGATTCAGAAAAGCAAACCAAAGGAAATGGGTTTGGTTCAGGAAGCCTCCAAGTCTCAGAAGACAGAAGTAATTGGGGAAACTACATATGTGTTATACTCTCCCCTATACATTGACTTTTGGCTGGTATAAAATGGGGGATACTGGATGAAGCAGATTACCCAAAAGTTATTAGTACAACCTATTATTGCCATTTTTATTCTCTGTTCTTTTTACATTAATATATATTCATTGTATGCATAAGTTGCATGAAATGAAGCCCTCATTTCACTTGGTGCCTCCAGAAAGCTAGATAGAAATTTAATTTTAATTTAAAATAGCTAGTGGGTAACAGGTCCTTCTAGTTACTCTTCAGCAGCTCTCTTTCTAGTCCCAGTACCAGCTGTTGTGTCTTGATGCTTTGGCAAGCAGAATTGGTGAAACGGCCCACAGGATCACAACTGAATTAACAGGGCCTGTCAAAGGATCAGGGTATTCATTACCCCACTGGCAATTAGTTGTACATTTTTTCATCTCTCCTGTTTACTGTAAGAATAAGATGGGACCCACAACACACATCCATCTAAGCTGGACCCCTCACAATAAATGTCCAAAGCTTCATGCAAAAGAAAGCTTAAGAACAAAACACCTTTTTTCGAGTCACTGAGAAATCCTACTAACACACCGCTATTATGCCAATTCCTTTAAGCTGAATCTGACATCTCTCTCGTCTAAATGACTGAGATTTTCAGGTGCAAAAAACCCCAAACAATCAAGAATAAAAATACAGAATTACAACATTCAGTTGTGTCCTGGTTTGATTACTTTCATAATCATAGAGCAAGACTGAGCCTTAAAAGGCCAAAACCTTTTTGGCAGAGAATAACAAACAACGCTGTCTGAATTTTTCAGGGAAACCTACAAGTGAGAAAGACCTCACACTCAGGAGAGAGAGCACATGAGCATTCATCAAGAAGAGGATGAGCCAGTCTCAGTTGAGCAGAAAACATTTCACTGCCTGCATTTGGCACTGGCACTTTGGTAACTTTTGACAGGTCGTTTTCACCAGATTTCCTCAAATCAGTGTTAAACTAGTTTCATTTCTGTTTTGTGAAGACAAAACCACAAGTGCACACAACTGTTTCCATGCGTTACATTCCAGATACAGTTATCAAAGGTTTTTAAAAGCATCTGTGGAAAACAATGCTGAAAAGCAGAAATATCTGCTCAGGAAACAAAGCACTGAGAAATTTCAGTCTACACTGGTGACACCAGTAATAATTTGGGAGAGGCAACAGATTTCATTTTGGAGGGGAAGACAAAGAAGATGAATATCACCATCATCTCTGCAGATTTTCTGCTGTTCAGAGCAGACGCACGCCAAATTCTTTCCTCCCAAAGTTAAAATTCACAAAACCATACATCCCTGCCCTTAAACCTCAGCTTCAGACAGAGACCAAGAAATACCTAAATCCAGACAGCAGTAGTTGCTTACGTGTTATTGATTGGTCCTACATTTGCTTTAAGCGCATAGAAGTTTAGTCTAGGTGAGCAGAACAGAAACACAAGGGGGAAATTTCTCAACTTCTTGTTCAGAGAGGGAGATTTTCTGCCTGTCTTTGGGTAGGCAGCCCACAATCTTCTCCCTCAAGGGACTAAGCAGTGCAGTCCTGCTGCCTTGCCTCGTGCTCTCAAATCTCCTGAGTGCTTTGGAAAAATTGCCTAGAGAAACATTAAGCCTGTGCTTTTGAAAGTGTCTCCTAAGAGATCTGAATGCTCACTTCCTATTAATTTTTATTCGTTTCAAAGCACCTGGAAAGCCAGCAAACCTCGTTCCCAAGGGATCTCCTGAGTGGGGAGAACTTTGCGCAAACAGCCGCCTCTGAAAGCAATTTGTCAGCTGCCACAGACCTGCAGGACATACATACCCATGCTGCCGTGACCAGCTTGGTTTTAGAGAGGCCTCAGGTGCTACAGGAACAACAGAAGCTATCTAATATTGAATATTTCACACCATCTCATCAATTAACTAAGGACTAGTGGGAGATAAGCCTTTTCATGTTTTCCCTCCAGTTGTGGACGCCAAACTTGGGAAACTGATGGTGGAATACCTCAGAAATGGTTATTCCCAACATGGTGCTGCAGTGTCCCCTCAGCTAGATGCACAGCCAGCCTCTCCTGATGCAACAGCTGTGCCCTGCAATGTCACCCTTTGCAGCAGAGCCTGCTGTATCCCCTAACAAGCTGACTCCAGCCCTGGGAGCAGTACAGCTGCCCTGTCATGGATGAACAAACACCCACAGCCCCCGGCATGGGAGCTCGCCCCACACTGAGCCCCAAAGTCTTGCTGCAAAGCCATGTTAATGTCTGACCCTGCTCCCATAGCCATCTGAGGGGCAGGGATTATTAAGGGAGGCCACAGTCATGCTCTACTGAGAGGAAAAGGCCCATCCCGCTTATCCAAAAAGCAGAATGAGGCAAGACAAACCTGTACAATACCTCAATAATGGGTTCAACACCATTTCCAGGATTAGAGAGAGCCACTCTGCCTGGCCATGAATTATGTGAAGAGAGCAAGCGTGCTGCAGGGACACTTAATAGCAACAATTACAGAAAATACAGAACTTAATAAAAACAAGGTCAAGAATTTTGGTATCCGATAGGCCAACATCAGTCAAATTGAACAAGGCACTTTTTGATGCTTTGTATGTATGAAGAAAATAAAGAAATGTTCAGTAATTATAATAGCTAACAAGCAAGGCTCAATCATCTAAACACCTGCCAAACTGTGAAGTAAGTTACCCTTTAACCTTTGTCTCTATTTTATACACTTTATAGCTATAATTTGTAGTCGAAATACAGTAGATGAAGATGTAGTATTTGATACTTGAAACATAGTATTATCACTAGATAAAATACATTTGAAAGAAGTCAATTAAGATTTTTAGAAACCGTGCCCCAAAATTAAAGCTATCTAAACATCTTCTGTTACAGACCCCTCCAATTTGAGGAATTTTGTTGCCTAGGCAACCTGGTCGCCGTGTATCTCAGACAGTTCAGACCACGCTCGCTGTTTTAAATAGAAATGCCATCCATTTAATGCCCAGCTGATTTTTAGCAAACGGTATATACGTGTAATACATACTGACAGACCATGTATTTGTTTTGCGTTAAGAAGCCAATATGCTCATGAAGTACTTGCAGAGGCTAATGTAAAGTGAAAATCTGAGGATGAGTGAACAAAAATGTAATGTCGCTGAAATAGCAGTAAAGCCTGATTAGCTGGGTTGGATTGGCAGCTGCATAGAGAGCCCCGCATATATGAAATGGTCCAGCTGATCTTATCACAGCGATGTAAGAAATAATCAAGCAGTGGTAGAGGGGGTGTATACAGCAATTTCTCATTGCTTCATTATATCCAATTAGAAACTTGCCAAGCAAGTGAATCAAATGACTTTACATTGCCACTTGAAGAGCTACCAGCTAAAGACAGAACCATGCAGGTGCATGAAAAGACTTCCCCACAAAAAAACACTCCTCCAATTCCAGACCTTATGCTTTTCTCAGGAGCTGGAAGTGCTAGCAAATGGTGTGGGGTTACACACTGCTGGAACCCTTGGCAATAGCATCGCTGGAAAACATCTCGGCAGTGGCCAAGCACAGAAAAACTACCAGGTGTTCAGTGCAAGGCTCAATACCTTCTGTATAGGTGGGTATAGCAGATGATGATTTCTGTGAAGATATTAAAATTTCCTGGGTAAAGCGGCCCAAAAGATGTAAAGCAGCTACACTCTCTTGCTACAGGATTGTAGGAAGTGATACAACGTTCAATTCTAGCTAAACATTTCAAATCTTGGCCTAAAACAAGAGGCACTCCTGCCTGATCCATAATGGCCTTGTCAGAAAGGAACAAAGCTCAATAAAAGACGTATACGATGTCTTGTATTGTGCAGTCATCTGGATGGTATATTTGGTATATTACCAGACAAAAAAAAACCCACTCACTTCTTGGTTGCAGTCTTGTCATTGCTAAATATCAGCAAGTTCACCTTCTAAAGAAGTTGGAGCAGAGGGACTACAAGACCTCAGAGAAGAGGTTGGGCCATAAGTAACCACAATGACTAGTGGGAACTGTATTGATGGGCACTGCCTACTTTGAAAAAACAGACACTGGAACAGTCAAGCTGGCAAGGGAGAATCAACTTTTGTGTGAGTTTCTACTTATCAAAGTAGACACATGATCTTTACAAATGTATCAATTAGGCAAGCAATGCCAAGCTAAATGCTTCTCAGGGCTTGTTTAGCCCTTTGAATCACTACTAAATCCCATGTACTGCCGTTGCAAGCAGAGGCTTTCCACATGAAGAGAGGAAGAAATGGATAGTACCAGGGCAGGAGAAGATCCTTAACCTAACTCTGCCTGGCATGGTTTTTAAATGGCAAACCCTGCTTTCAGACAGCCTAAGTTAGTTAAGGGAAGCCTTGTGTACCTTAAAAGATGTCAAAGCTGTTGCAGGCAGAATGAGGGAGAAATTTCAGAGATTGTACCCCTGTGTGAGCATTAGTTAAATGCCGTGTAAGACCTCACAAGAGTGGTGCCATTCCAGAAATACTCATATTATTTTGCAGTTACTTTTATATACTGTTATATATTTTATGGCTGATACTTAGATAATGTACAGTAGTTGTGCAAGTTTAAGTGGCCAGGCTTAGCTGCAAGCATCATTCCAGCAATTAAGCCATTTCCCTAAATCTATAAATTCTACTTCAGAGTTGTTTGGGTGACAGGGCACCATCGATTCTCCCTTCTACAGAAAGCTTGCAAAGCAAATCAATAGGACTGTACATCTGGAGGTCCCTGACACCACCAAAAAAAAAAAAAAAACACCTGCCATAAATAATACCGTGCTAAGAAAAAAGTTTGCTTTGGAACAAGATTATGCTAAGACACTGAATTAATTTAACTGATTTATTTCCACTTGAAAAAGGTAGTAAATGACGTTGACCCCAGCTTTTGTGCCCACAAATACGATTATCTAACCATCTTTATTTTCCTCCTTGTAATTTTTTATTTGGTTAAAAGCCTTATTTGCTAATAAAACTCATACATTTATAATAATTCTCCCATCCTGCACTGCAGGTAAGGAACACAGACATAAGGAATATTGAGAAATTTAGTAGAGATAAGTGACTAATTAGATTATGATATACACATTGGTTAAATAATTTATGATCCTCAGAGTACAGATAAGCAAACCATTTCAAATAAAGAAGATTTAACTTTCATTCATCCTTTGATCTGAACTGAATCCTTCCACAGATTATTTATCAGTTGATTGAATCTTGTAGGGAGATGGGGGTTCTGACCTCTGCTTATTTATTCCATTTTGCTATTTAACTTCAGTTTGCTAGAAAAAACAAGGACAAGGCTGTGACAGTTCACAGAGATGCAATTTATCTATTGAACTTAGCTTGGCATCTGTAAGACACACAAAGAAACAAAAGAAACTGCATAAATATTCATCAGCAAAGAAGTCAACCACGATGCTGGATTTGAAGCATTATATGTTATTTTTGTAATGATAATAGTGATTCATCAGCCCTAATGATATCTCAGTACATTGCCTGACTGATCTTTTACTCGTGTGAGTATAATTTATGTTTCCATTTTACATCCTGCCTATCATTTGTTCCCAAAATATGGAAGTAGATTTACATAATAGAATTCTGCTTAGTGGTACTGGACAGGTTGGAGGTTTTTCTTTCAGGTAATGACAGCGGTATCAGCTTGTTCTTTCCTTTGCATCTCATTTGGATAAAGCCTATAATGTGACAAGCAGAAGATGGCAGTGCCGTAAAACTGGCTAATTGGGGGAAGAATTATGGTGTAGGCATTAGGTAGCATGAACTCAGCTTTGAAACATATCATCACCTCTTGAGAAAAAAATACTTTTTCAGCTTCGTTTCAAAAGTCAGCTTTATTTGTCAACTCTGTTTATCCTTATAAATAGATCTTTTAATGACTTGTTTTTCTGGATTTTAAATCTTCCCGAACACAGAGAAAAACTATCCCATCTTACAAAAAGGCACAGTTCAACCTAATGCTTTATCAGCTATCCCAGCTGGGATTTTTAACACATAGAAGAAAGGTACATTTTTAAATGCACAATAGGTTCCTCTGCCCGACTGACTTTTAGCAGGTACCTAAATCACCCAGGGTCTTTTGTGTGTATGCCTGAAACCCCTTGAAAGCTGATGGGGGAAGGATATCTAATTCTTTTAGACAAGGAAAATTCTGACCTGGGCTAATAATCTACAAATATTTTACAATGCCTAGCAAAAATGCCTACAAATCATCTGGGTTCCATTTAAAATGTGAACTGAGGGCTTGCTTGATTTGTTGGAAGAAGGCAAAGGGAGGAACACACGAACGCTTTGTTGTAGCTTCCCCCTAGTCAAAGCATTGCAAAAAGAATGGGACAGATTTTATTCAAAAGAAAGGTGCCCTTCCTTCTCCTTCCAAAAGGAAATGGAGATATTACTTGAAGCCACTGAATATGCAAGAAAATTTTCCTCAAGACAAGCTGCAAGGGGCGCATGAAGGTAAGGTCTGTAAAGAGCTGAGCTACAGCTATGGTATCACCCTGCCAGGCTCGGCAAACCTCTGACAACCCCAGTCCTGAGAGCAGATAATGGATCTGCCTGACTCAGGGCTGGCCTTTTACAATTCCCCTCCTTTCAAGATTGAATTCTGCTCACTGTGAGGACAGCCAAGCACAGGAACAAGGGCTCAGAGGGGCTGTGGGATCTCAGACATAAGAGGTTTTCAAGTTCTGACTGGACAAAGCCCCAAGCAAACCTGCCTGGATGCAGCACTGGCCTTGCTTTGAGTGGGAGCTTGACCTCTCCCTCCAGCCTTACACTTTCTAAAGGATCACAGCACACAAGTCAGCAACAGAGAAATCCAGTAAGTTTCTGCCATTGTGATTCAAATCCCCAGTATTTACAGTGTGGGTTGAGTGATTTCGGTATCACTGTAAAATGCCACTTCTTGCTGAAAAGAAATGAGATTTTGATGAGCCACGTTGGCAAGGTCTGTTCATTTTAGCCTCTGGTCTCTTGGGAGACACTTTCTCTACCAGTCTTCTCCTGCCCAAACTCACTCCCTCAAAACCCACCCTTTACAGTCTCATGGTTCGTCCTCAAGGTACATCCAGCAACACCAGGGGTCACAGGGCTCCCCAGCAAACACCATCCTTGTGGCTCCTTTCACCTGCCTTTTCCTGAACTCTGACCGGTGCCAGCTACATTGCTTTGAACTGGATGGAGCATCTTGCATAATTAATACGCATCCCTTTCCCTCTGCTCATTTCAGAGAACACTTTTGCTTATTGCTTGCTTGGTTAGGAACCATGAAATCAAACAAAGTAGGTCTGGAAGGGATCCCATAGGATCATCTCATCCATTACCCCTTCCCTAAGGCCTGCAGAGTTAATAACGGAGCGACAAGCTTGCAAACCCCAGCTGCCAGGCTTTGAAAGTTTGGCTTCTCCTAAAGAAGTATGTTGCTCTTGTCAACATGGGAGAGCCTGCATGTGCTTGCTGATCTGTGCAGAGATTAATTTTAAAGCCTACATTGTGCTCAGACGGCCCACTGCTACCATTATATGCATCAGTAAGTTTCATATTATGCAACTACCAGCACTTATGTTCAAAGAAAGCACTTTTTACTCATGACAAAGGTAGCTGCTATGCTCTCATTAAAAGACAAAAGCAACGAAAGATTGGTCTTTGTGCAGCATCATCTTCTGCCTCTTCTGTTAAAAATATTTATTATATTGAGGAACGCATCATTAATTTTCTGCACTTCTCTCTCATGTAGGACAGCTGATTTCTAACGCATGTCTTCATTGGATTTGACTGCTCAGTGAGTTTTAGCCATTATCCAATACTCATTTCACTGCACTGTTCCTCTATAGGTCATTCCTCTGAAGACCCATCCATATATGAAAAATGCTGTTGTCTTTTCTCTCTTCCTTGTTTCATTTAGTATTAATTTTCTGGTTATTCCCACTCCCATAAAGCTGAATTTAGAGACATTATGTAATGAGGAGCTCAGATATCTGAGCGTGAACTGGATCTGTTCCCTCCCAAGAAGGTTACGCATATTAAGTCCAGTCCCAGGAGAGTCAGAGCAGTCACAAAACTGTTCTAAACCGGAATGTGGACACCAACATCCTACAGTATATCAGCAGCTAAAGCAGCTCAACAAAGATGACAGGCAATCTGCAATACCACAGAGACCCTCGGGTAGCTAATTTGGACACATCTACACAGGGTCACGCGTCAGCTCTGAGACAGATTAGCAATGTAGTCTCAGGCTTTAGCCAGTACAGCCTAAGATGGGACCGGAGTAGATGTGAGCTGTGTGGGCCCCAAGGAATGGTTGCCTTTTCCTTGTAGCTTGCTCTGTCCCAAAACTTATAGAAAAAGTACTGGACGCTGAGGGAGGCAAAAGCATAGTCGTCATTTCAGCTAACTGGAAAGTGCTGTCAGTGACTGGGGAGGCATTGGACACAACAGCATTTCTGTACCCACAGTTCTGGCTGCAATGTCCTTTGGGACCCTTCCAGCCATATCTGCCTCAAAAAAAAAGCTAAGATTTCTTAAAGTAAAAGCAAGGGTGAATTTTGCTTGATTAGGAGTGAATTCCTTGTGAGGGCTCTGCAATAATGGGAACGTGGGAAATGCCCAGGGGCCCCTGAAATCCTCCAGTCACATTTTCTGCTCTTGCCTAATCATCATCATCAGCAGCAGCAGTGTATGGCACCAACCTATACAGAACAGTGTTTACATACTGGTGTGAATGCACAGACAGCCCCTGCTACCTACCTACACACACACTTCAAAGAGACAGCACAGAAAAGCTGGACCACAGACCAAAATGCTTTGACTTCAGCAGCAAACCCCACCAACTTGTAGCTCTCTGGAACACCAGCTAATATCCTCCAAATGACCCTCTATGTCGTGGCCAGGGAATGGATGCAGCTTTCATGGCTGGTGTCTCCATTCAGGTGGCAGGGACAGACACGGGACAGGCTGTTGATGTGGCTGATTGATCCTCTGTCTTTGTCATTTCCAGCACATATCATTGATTACTTCTTACATGCTTCTTAAAGCATGCAAAATTCTTGTGCGATCCCCCTCACTTGTTTTGGATTCTGGCAAAAACAGTGGCTTCTCTTTTTTTGCTTATTACAAATAATGATGTTTTGCTGCCTCATAACATGCTGCAAACTTTTGACTACAGATGAAAGTCTACTTTGAAAGCATCCATCCAAATAAAGTTCTCAGCACTTACAACACACTGCACTATTCCACAATTTTAAATGACCAGTCTCAGGCCCCAGTTTCTAGAGTAATTAAGAATCACTAGTAAAATTTTTGCAGGGCTGTTCTGCAATAATAGAGGGGTAGGGGGAAGAATGAAGAAATATGCAGGATACAAGAAGAAAACCACTGATAATATGGTATATAATGTATATACTTCTATGCATAAAGGCAATGTTAGCTTTCATTGCAAATGAAGGATATGCCTAATTTACTAGTGAATGCCAGCCTCCCATCTTTTCCTTTTTCCCACCAGATTATGATGCAAAATTATCCTTTATTGTTATGTATCCTCAACCCTGGCCTAATGTGTAAGCAAGACTAAGATCTAAGAGCTGTACTATGCCAAGATGTGATCAGGCTCAGCAGATGTTTTTTACAGAAACCTTCCTCAAACAAGAAATCATGATTTCCAGGCAGTAAAATCTTTCACACAAGTACAACTTGAGGAGTATATAGCAGAGACACAAAGGATACACAGAAATAGCCCAAATAGCAAAATACTTGTCATTACCATGGAAATGTTGGCAACTGATCAGAAAAATCCTGCATTTTACTGAACCCTACCTGCCCATTTGTATAAGCTGATAAGTATGTTTTTAGGAGGTTAGTCATTCTGCATGGGAAGGGCTATTGAGAGCATTTCATTGCCAGAGCTATATACTCCTGTTATCTGTACATTTTGAGCCACGTTACTTCTTTCACAGAGGTGGATGTTATGAGTTCAAAGGATATTTTGTTTTAGATCTTCATTTTAAAAATAGTTAAAATTTTAAATGATAAAGAAAAGTTACAGAGAGACCACTGTTATATTTGCAGTGAGTTTTTTTCATGGATATGTAAGGTTAACTTTAAAGCTTATAAGCTAGGCTTAGACTGCAGGTTCAAACACATGATGGAGAAAGACGGAGAAAAAATAATTTTTACCAGTATTCACCGTCAGCACCCTACCAGCCTTGAATGCAATGAGGAAGCAATGGAAAGTCTCACAGACTAGAAAGCAAGCATCAGCATTTTGATGAAACAGTTAATACACATTCCTTCTACAGATTTCATATATAAGATGTAGATTGAGAGTTACTCCATGAGCCTGCAAAGAAAACTTATCCTGCTCTGTCTGGAAGCAAAGATTTATTTTGACCCTGATAGTGGAAGTTGTTGTAATAGTTCCTAGCTGACTGAGATGTAAGAAAACAGCATTTTCTTTGGGCTTTGCTACAGCTGAAGTAACTGCATGTTGTGTACGCAGACTTCATTTTGCTTAAATGAACAGGATGCGTACAGCATTGTCTCCCTTCCTTCTTCCCCCACTCCCCTCATTACAAGGTGATGTGAATTCAGTCACACCCTTGATTACTGTGGATGGAATACTGCACGGAGATGGGAGACAACATGAAATGAAGCTGTGAGTGATACAATAATAAATGGAAGACAGGGCATTGCTGAGGCACAATTTCTCAGGAAAGAGATGAAAAAAAGAACGAAAGCCTCCTTCCCTTGCAGTCTTCCACAGCAAGAATACTTAAATAGTCAGTTTGTTGTGAACAATGTTGTGATTTGGAAGCACAAGACCTAGTGAAAAAGAAGACTGAACACAAGCAACAGGGATAGTGAAGAAGCATTGAGCAAGGTACAGTCTCCCTTGTCTTGTGACTGGTCAGTGAAGTTGTGAACAGGAACCTGCTCAGCCCTGCTGTTAAGTGTATTATTTTGTTACTCTATGTTATTTTAACCTAGGGAAAAACTTGATGCTGTGTTAGCAGCATGCCTTTTAGGACTAGAACAGCCTTGCTCCAGTTAGATCATAAAGGCAAGTTTTTTTCAGAAGCAGCAAAATCTAATTTCCAGCAAAAGTCAATAGGAATGTGGATCTAGCTGCTGTAAAATGTGTTGGGAAATTTCCCTTAGTAAAACTGCAATCCAGTCCAATCCTCAGCAGCAACACCAAATCCCATGCTCTTCAAGATTTTTGATTTCTGAACAGTTTCTAAGGGCCTGAGCCAAAGGAGTCACAAGAAGAATCTTCCCATTGATTTGACTGACATCTTCCTCCATCCCTGGGACCATCTCACAGAGGACCATCTAGAAAAACACAGCATTTGGCTGCTGTATCAAATACAGAAACCTCTGTTTAGATGACAAATTCCATCAGGATCTCCTGGTGGCCTCTGCGATTTATAAGCAGTGCTCAAATAGGGATATACAAGCTTTCATGAGAAAAGGGAGTAGGGAATTATCTAGGCATTAGCTGGAATGTGCAGAAACATTTGCAATGTACGTAATGCCAGAATCATCTACAGGGATGAGATCCTGCAAAATGGTTAAACTGTTGTATCTAAATCACTTAGATGGCTCTGAAACAAGTGTCACCCATCACGCATAAATAACAATTGGAAGCCCCCAAGGAGTCATTTGAAAGAAGTAGCTATATTGTGTTCTTGGATTAAACATAATGTGTTGATTCAAAGCAGAGGGTCACTCACTGCACAGTAATTAACCTAGGAGGTTATCAGCAGTGATTTCTTCTGATACCCTGTCATGCAGAATTGCATGCTGCTCCACAGAACAGTACTGAAGCATCCGTTATCTGCTATCAAATAGGCTTAACACCAGGCAAAAAATCCTAAAGTTATTTTTCACAGTAGGGGACAAACTGATCCCATACATTTTGTTTTCTGGAGGAATTAGATTTAAAAGAATATTACCAGCACCGGACAAGACAATGGACTATCAGGCAGAAAGATAGTTATAACTGGACTGAAAAAGAAATTATTACATGGACTGGAAGACAGGACAGGACTCACCAACTGGAAACAAAGAGAACAGAGAACCGTACTTGGATAAATAGCTCAACCTTGCTTTTCACTCTTCAGTAGCTATTCTGCATGACCATCTGGAAATTCCTCTGTGGTAATTCCTTTTTAACAGTTCTATAATCACATCTTAATTTGTAATTTCTTAGAAGGATTAAAAGAAATGTTTTGCCTCTGCCAGCCCCATCTGTGCCCATGCACATGCAGACCACATACGGGCAAGGCCCTGGCAAAGGCTGGGGATGGTGACACCAGCCTGCCAAAGCCAGTACTGTCTGAGGGAATCTCTCCTTGAGAGTCTGCTTGCTATATCTCCAATCTCTTACCAGACTGTTTCCATATCAATAGTGTTTTACCTTTAAGAAAACAGCCCTCACAACATCAGAGAATCCCAAGGCTTGGAGACACCCCAGAGATCATCCAGGCCTCAGGCAGGACAAGTCCTTGCTGTTATCCTGAGGGTGCTTGTCCTCAGGAACAGGGTTGAGATATCTTGTTGGAGCTTTCCAGTCAGGCAGTCTTCTCCGAGAGCTATAGCCTTACCAGTAGAAAGTTTTCCTAATGCTTAACTTTATTATTTTTTTTTCTCTGCAACTGGAGTCCCATTACTTTTTCTTGTTTCCGCCATGAACATGGAGAGCAGATTTATTGTCTTCCTCACTGCAGCAGCCTTTTATTTATTTAGAGAGATGTCCTCCATCATGTTCTCTCCTTTAGACTAAGTAATCCAATTTGTTCTCTCCTCCAAACTAAATAAACCCTTTCCTCACAGTAAAAATAAAACAAAATGTTTTGCTTTTAAGTGTCTCAATTGAATAAAAAGGAAAAAAAATGACACGAGGAGCTATTTTAAACTGAAAGTTCAGATGTTTCAACTAACAAAATATTGAAATTCAGTGCCTCAGATAAAATTTCAGGTATTTTAATGCATCAGAACAACTAAAAAGATGTGCCCACAAAACATTCTGGTGTTGACAGACCTATAGTATTTTTCACAAAGGTGTTGGCTATGAAAGCTTCTCTCAGTTCTTTCACTTATCACTTTCCCCCAAACTGAACAAAACTCTTAAGAATGTGCATAACTTCAAAGTATGAGCAGCCCCACAACAAACAAAATCCAACTTAGAAATAAAATGTTTTATTAAAATCCTTTCTCCAGGAAGCCAATGTTTGCAGTTCTAAATGATCCCTACTGTGGAAGCCTCCACACCTTAGTGTGTCCATCATTTGAGGGACTATTTCCTAAATATATATACTTAAGCACCCCAGTTAGCATGCCTCCATGGAGAAGTATGGTCCAGCACACCAGCATGAGGGAATGGAAGAGATGTGGCTTACTTTGAACTGTGTGTGGAGCTGATGTTAATACTAATGCAAGCTGAAACAGCCACAGGGATATCTTGCATGACTGAGTCCAGTGATGACAGCTGTGCTGAATTACTCAAGATATCCTCTGAAACTTGATAGAAATACTGGCCTAGTTTCATGGCACTTATTCTGGGAGGGCCTTCATGATCAATAAAGAGAGGCATCTCTAGAGGGGAATGAACCTGTAGATGGGCAGCTGGAAGTACCATTCGCTCTCCTGTGCCAGCTAGACTTCTAACTAGGCATCGGGGAAATAGGAGGCTGAATCTAGGAGTGTCTGTATCTTTTGGGGATTTCTTTTTTGTCCCAAGTGGTACTCAGAAAAGGAGTGCTGCAGCAGATTTCTTTCTATACTAGAAAGAAGCAAAGTGTACATGCAAAGCGTAATGACTTGCACACAGGAGGATTAGCATTATATCAAACCTGTACATTACTGATTGACTTTAGAGGCTAGTCTGCAAAAGAACAACAGTATTTCTCAAAGGGGAAGCAGGGTGGCGCAGGTGTTATACCACTCTCCCCTCCAATTACTTATCTAGACTGCAGTTACAGTGTGTGAAATGGATGGATTATAATGTACTTTCCACTGCTGCAAAGTCCTGATGGACACACTCCTCCACTTCATAACAACAGGCACTGGCAATTACATACATGAGATTTCTGTTAAAAATGTCATACCTGTGTCTTCTGTTGCAGTGTTTCCCTAATTTATCTGGTACTAACTTTGCTGCTTTCATAGTTTGTTCCTAACCACTCTAATTAAACTTATTGATTGCTTCAGAGGAAGGATGTGTAGCAAAAGGGAATGCTTTTTACCTTACTTCTATCTCCTGACTCTGTGAATAGCTGCTCCTCAGAAATAAACTTACCCTTTTAATTACTTGCATAAAATTTAGGTCAGGTATGGGCTAGAGATGTTAGTTAACTGTGTAAGACTGGATGCTTTGGGACTCTGTATTCATGGGATCCCACAGTGAAGTGGGACACAGTGGGAGGCTGTACAGAAGGAGCTAACTCAGTGCAGATATCTGGGCTACTACAGATTTGTCAGAACCTACCCGGGGATTTGGTAGTTCTCTGAGGAGCAGCTTAGACTGAGCCATACTTTGTCACAAGTAGACAGGAGGACCAGATGCATGTACAAAGTATATTTTCTGGTCTCTTCTCTTCCTTCTACCTTCTCAGGAAGTTCTGACAAACAATCTTCCATGTGCATCACCACATGCATTGACTCCTTGCATCTTCCTCCCGGCCAAAGTCCCATCCCACCTGGGGATACATCCAGAGCCTCTCTGCCACCTGCATCATGGCTGCACCTCAGCTTTGCTCCCCCACCCAGCTGCCAGCACCCTCCCAAAACGTGGGTCAGAGCAGGTGGGCTGTCCTGGCACGGCAGAGCTGGGCCACAGGGTTGGACACCAAGCGAGGGCTAGGGGGGGAGGGCAGCACAGCCCCGGGTTCCTAATTGTACAGTACTAAAATACATGGTGACAAGACATATCAATACTTTGATAGGGAAGTCATTACAAGTGGGGAAAAACAATAGACTAAGATGGGAAGTAGGGAGAAGAAAAACCTTTCACTTAGAAATGTAAAGTCCAAAGCAGAAATAATGTATTTCAGTGATCATATATCACAGTTTAAAGCTAATGTATCCTCCTTGAAAAAGTTGCAGCTTAATGCTGAGCGGTATTATTTCATATTCTTTGACATAACAGAATACATATATTTATGTATGGCTGTAAAACTGTATTATTTTTAAAACTTATTTCATTGAAGTGGTTGACCTTTTTATATTTCATGGGTACGTTTCTTATACAGCAATAGAATAACTGACTGTAAACTATTTTATGTTAAAGTACCTGCTCATTTAAATATTATAACCTGGATGATTAAATAGAGACTACTGTGCAATATTTGAGGTTGCTGAGATAAAGAAATGGTCCATAAAAAAAAAAAAACACAACACTGAACCTTCTACTTAGAATTCTCGTTATTTGTTTGCACTTAAATTTGATTTTCTTGTTTTTAATTTTATACTACTGGGTTTTAAAATGTTCAGCAATTATCTGATTTGTAGCTACAACCGCAGCATGTTTACTTGTAAAATGTCTTTCAAATTAAGATCATTATTCGTCCTTTTAGATTTTCCCTTAACTTTGCAACCGAACATTTGCAGCTCAACAAGAAGCAGCAGTATTTTTTACATTCCAAATGGCTCTAATGCCAAAGCATTTTGCTGATTTAACGGCTGGTTTTGCAGGATAGAAAAATACTAATAATTCTCAGCAAGCAGAAAATCAACAGCTATCATTTTTCAAATGGGATTTCTATAGCTCTGTCAAGCATCCCATATTGTACAAAGGAAAGGCAATTCAATACAGTGTTTGATTTTGCCTCTAGAGATGATACACCTTTTTCTGGAACCAAAATGCCAAATAATGCAGAGGCTTAAGGTGGCTGAGAGCCTTAAACTCAAGACAAGAGTCAGGAGTGCCCAAAATAACTTGGGCCCAAATATTCAATAATGTATTCAACGCTTAGGAGCTACTGCCAGATTTACATGCCTGCCATTAATGTCTCAGCTATATCCGTGCTTGTATTTCTAGTGCTGAAAACCACCTCAGAAGCCCTAAGCAGACTGAGCAGCTCACCTACGCCGTAATCCGGCAGATAACTTCACCTCTCAAGCCAGAAGTGCCTTGCAACAAACACAACCAGTGCACACATCGCACATCCTGGCAGTCTGGATACTCGCTTGCCCTGCAGCAGAGCTGAGTGCCTAGCTTTCGGGTTACACTAGCTTGAGCACAAATCACCTAAGTTTACTCTTTTCCATACGTGCAGGCTCTGACATCTGGGAGGTTGTTTCCAAGTCTTCTTCCCTTGACCCACAAGCAGAAAAATGGGCTTAGGCCCAAAATTTCAGGATAGCCAACGAAGTGGAAAATCTCAGTGAAACTAGATGAGCACATTTTCCTGGCTTGCCCACTTGACTGGTTTCTTGACCTGCATTGTTCCCTCTTTATTTCCTCCCTGTATGGCTTTGGCAGTTGCTTGAACAACCGCTTTGGGAAGAGGATCCCATTTGCTGACTCCCTGGTGTCCGCACTGAGGTTGGGGTGCTGTGCCCACACCTAATGGCAGCAGCGATGGCTCGGCTGCTTTGGGTGCCAGAGCAGCATGGCCATCAGGTGTGCGCATGCTCAGAGTCCCACCCAGACTGCCAGCTGCAAAGCCTTTTTGCCAGTGAGGTTTCATTGCTATTTGCACTGTGGCAGCGAGCTGACAGCTACCTTGGGTGTACCCACACAGGCTGCTGTTGCACCTCTGGATGGCAGTGTACACATTGGTGCAGGGAGAGGGACACGGCACTGGTGTGGTGCACATCTGAACCACAGCTGTAAGCACACAAGTGAGAGATCTTGAGCGTGAGTTAGCTCTGGGCACATCTACATGCACAGAGGACATTTTGTAATCCACAGTATAAAGCAATGGTTAGGTAAAATAATTTAAACACAAATTCACAGAATCTTAATTTTTCACTCAAGCTTACTTCGGGGTGCTCAGGGTGTGATTGACAATCAATGCACACAGCAGCTGCTGTGGCTACTCTGAAAACAGTGCAGGGCAAGGGATGTGTCCGTGCACATTACCAGAGTTTTCAGTGCGGTTGGACCCCTCATGCCAGAGATGAAAGGGATCGCACGGGCAGTTTTCAATACCTGAATAACTGCTCCATTGAATGCCTCCTGTGACTGGTTAATTCCCAGAGGAAGCTGCAAAATTTTGGTCAGCTCAATACTGTAATAGTTTTGGTTTAGAGAAAGATAATTGGGAATCCTCCCTGCCTTTTTCTGAAGCAAAACTAATTTGGAAAGGGGTTTGCAATTGAAGAACAGTGGAAATGCTCAGCCAGATCTCAGTCTGTGTCTTCATCCCCCGTTGACCTGCGCTGCTGTGACGTCAGCACAGACCTGCAAGCTCAGCTTACTCGAACAGGTAAAATGAAAGATTTACATCCTGGCTGTGTTGCACCTGCCCCCATGATCTGGAAAGCAGTCAGGACTGATGAATGTGACCCACACTCCTTTCTCAGTTTCTCCAGGTGGCTAGGGGGTGTTTTTGTATTTTCCTGACACCCCTATCAATTATTCTGCAGTCTTGATCTTTTTTTCTAAACCAACTGCATCTGCAACTCTTGGAAGTTTTTAAAAGGTCAAAGACAAGGCAGTGAATTCCCTGAAGACTGACAGTGGGGGTCCTCACACAACATTTAAATGCAGTGACTCTTCAGAGGGAACAAGAGCGATGGCCTGAAGAACAACATATGGGAGACTGCACGGTGTGGTGCACTTCTGCGCTTCACAGGACAGCTGGAGAGGCCAGGAAAGCTCCCATATACCAAACGGAGAAGTGGCAGAGAGGAATAAGGAGGGACAGGCAAAGGCAAGATAGTACCAAGCACTGCAACTGAGGGCAAGAAACCTGAGGTGTTGGGAGGATACCTTTGGTTTAGTGCCTCGGGAAATACAGGCTGGTGTCAGTTTAGGCACAAAAGGAAGAAGGAAGCCTATTCGGGGAAAATGCTGTACATTTATTTACACCCACAGAGAATCTATGAGCAGACTCCACACTAACTTGCCCAGAAGGTCTCCTATAACCATGGGACACCTCACCAGCCAGCTGCCTTCAGCCTGGCTCCCATGCATTTGTCTTGCCTATGCTAGAAACAAAAGCGGCAAGATGCTCAGTGCAATCAGACACCACCACCACCCCCCCCCCCAAAAAAAAAAACCTCTGCTTTTAAACAGTGTTCCTAGTGTAGACTGATGAAATGATATGTAGCCCCCCTACCACACCACCTTCTGACATCCATCCATTGGCTTGACAAAGCAGGTAGTCACACACACTCCACATGAATGCACCCGTGGCCAGGTTGCCTTGGAAACCTTCACTGCTACCTAATATTGTTATAATTGTCAAGAAAATATAGGTTTTCTCCAGTGATTCGCAGCATGCTTCCATTTTACATAAAAGCAAGCTTTCCATCTGCAGTTTTCTGAAGGTTTGCTTTGCTTTCTCCCAAGAAATTTTAGAGACATTTTCTCCTCAGAAAAATTAAACTGTTGTTTAAATGTTAGAATCACTGTTGTATCAGTACAGGGACCATACAGCAATTCCAGCTTCCCTGTGTCTGTCAAGAGGGATTTCTAACATTCAGAAAAAGGAGCCCTGCAGTCCTCTCAACCGCATTTATTCCGCACACAGCTCTGAGGCTATAATTCAACTACGACAGAATAGGTCAGCCCAAGTGCCCCCACACAACCTTTCTCAGGCTGCACGCTCTCCATAACACCATCTACCTCTCAGTGATGTGTCCAGCATAACTGGTAGAAACCCTGATCAGCTTTTACTATATGAACATTTCCAGCGTGTACTAGGGCTGTTTTTTAAATGTAAAAGCATTGATTTGTATTTTAGCGAAAGGAAAATGTTCAAAACAATTCATTTCCACATTTTTAAAATTACATCCACATGTGGTTTTGGAGGGCATGCTTTTAGCAAATATGTGTGCTTTATTCAAATGCAATTAAGAGTCTCAGTTCAAGGCTACCTGATGTTGTTTTCCCATCTATCTGCACCAAGTCAGCAGAGTTTAGGAGATGCAGTAGTTACCTTAACTTTATCTGAATGAGCTGCAGTCCTGTATTTCCAAAATGAACCTAAAGCCTAATTTTTAAGTGCTCACCATGCACATTTAGAGTTGTATTTTTCAAAAGATCTTACGACTTTTGACCAGAGGTGGCAGTATAGATGCTAGGTTTTGGAAAGAGCTAATAGCTCTGAGTGAGATACTCAGGTTCCAGCATTTCCACTCTTCAAAACATATGGATATTTGACTTCCAGATCAGCACTGGCAAATTTGGTGAGTCTGTCTTGAAAATCTTGGTTTTGATCAAGCAGAGCTGCTGCAGAAGAAAATCAGCTAAACTACTGGATCTGTGTTTGAGATCACAAGAAATTTCGCAAGAATATAGATGATAAAATGAGAAAGGAAAGGTTAATAACTCACTGGGTGCCACTCAGTACTGAGCATCTCTGAATACCACGCTATTTATTAAGGTGTCTACCTAATACTTCAAACCCAACATCAGATATCAATGTATGTGCTATTCTTGCAAATGCATCTGCCCTGAAGTACAGTAAGCCCATTCAGGTTAAAACAAAACCATTCTAAATGCAACGTCCCGTGAAACTTGTATTATTCCTGGCAAAACACCTCTTTGGTTCACCCTGCTTTTAATTTTGATATATCTCCAAGGTTCCCAAGTTTGCAAACAGAAAAAAACAAAAAGGTAAAATGCCAGAGTGGAGAGCTCTCAGAAGAATCCAGGCTTAAGAGACTGGAAATTAAACTCTTCTGTGGAGAAATAGGGCACTGCCACAAATGTTTTAGTAGCCTTTTAGCCATAAGGGGTCCTAAATTGAACTATTCTTTAACACAGACCAGCAGAAGTTGAACTGAAACCTAAGGCTCCAACACTAAACAGGATTTTCCTAAAAGCATCGGATCGAAGGGAAGAGTCACATTGCACTTCAAAGTATCTTGTACCAGATCTTATATCTGACTAGAACAACACGATCCTGTTCACATGGAAGGCTTCAAGATCTGATATTTATGAATTTTACTGATATTTATGAATTTTACAAAATTTCTTGGAAATATTTTGTGTTGTGGAAAATCAGATGGTTTTACAGTAATTTCAGACAATATTCTTACTAATTTGAAGTACTGATGATCTGACTTCATAAAACCTGAAAGAAATTATGAGAGTTGGGATGTATTTTCTCCTGCTGAAAATGTCAATGCTTGATTTATCAGTCAATTTCTCTTATACTGCTATGACTTTGCTTGGAGTTGCTGCATTGTTTTTTAGGGGCACGGAAATTTTTTTTCCCTGCAACCCTTGTTCTGTGCTTATGCTCTTTACGTTTCTCATCAGAGCAAAATGCTGGGCAGATGATACACAGCAGAGGGAAAACATTCGGATGGACCAGCTGTTTCCTTAAACAATATTGTTTCAGGAAATATGCCAGTTTAGATAGAAGAGAAACTGTCTGACGTGGAATAAAATACTGAGCATTTTATTACTGCCTTTTTTTGGGTCTCAATTTCCTATTTCATTCCCACTTTTATATGACAGCCCATCATTTTGAGTCCTGCATCTCATAATATATACAGCATATCTTTATTTATTGTTCTCTTTCAACCCACTAATCACATCAATGATTCCAATGTGGCTGTTTTGCTAGCCTCCACTAAAGTTGCATTCAGCAAACAAAAATATCCAAACATCCACATTTCCAGTGAGATGGCATATGAGAAGCAGAGCTCTTGCCCCAACCTGTTGTAAATAGCTGCAGAAATGTCCTATTACACTCACAAATACCATAACAGAGATTATAACTGCAACAATATGAAGACGTAAGGCACCCCTCCTTTCCCCTTTTTTGTAGTAAATGCTATCAAACTGCTAACCTGGGCTGGCTGCGTGCTGCAGTGATTTCAGCAGAAAAGCAGTGCCTGGCTGCAGGATGTTTTGCAGGAAGGGAAGCAGAAGAAGGTTTGAAACTCAGCAGCTGGCATAGACAGGCGCTGTGCCAGCCCAGGGGTACTACCTGGTGTGCCTACAGGATCACTTGCTGCATTTGTTATCGAGCTGGGAACAAGAGACATCTTTGTTTTACTATCCTTTGTCTTTCCCCTTTATGTGATTTTACTTTTAACCACCAGACAACAGCAGCGCTCTTCTCCAAAGCGTGAAAGATTCAGCAATAAAAAGAAACCAGGAAAAAAAAAAAGAAAAAAAAATGAGGAGGAATCTGTTGTTTTTCTGTAACAACTGGTCAGCTCAAACCTGCAACCTGTTGGCCTCCTGTGATTGCTAATAGCTCTGTTTATTCGGAGCCAGACCACAGTGGTGCTTTTGGACCACAAACGGGGCTGGCATCATGTAAGCGTGTAAAGAAGCAGTATTTATCATTGTCGTGATTTTGTTGCTTTCCCCCAGACTTGTAAGAGTTGATAACAAGCGACTCAGAGACAGCACAGCTGGCCTGTGAGATGTCTCTGCATGAGCAAAGGAATGGCTCTGTTCAGACAGCAGGCACGAGTTATTCCTCCCAATCTATAAATAAGTGCTGTGGTAATGGAAAAATAGTATTTGCCCTTGCACCTTCTCCCTTTGTTTCAGCTCAGGGCTTTGCCTTCCCATATGTTCCATGGGGCAGATCTGAAGTAAGTACTCGGGTCAGTTTGGTTTGAATGGCAGAGAAGGTGGGTGTGCTTTTTTTCCATCTATACATTTGGGCCTTCCCAAGCTAGGGCTGAGCAGAGGGCTAGGCATTTATTCTACCAACATGTCAGCCAGCATGTAAGTCTCTACTATCTGCAGTTAAGTGGTCGCAGAAAAATCTCTTGTTTGCACTTTGGAAATGAGGAATTTTTGTAAAACCGGCAATCATAGAATCATAGAATGGTTTAGGTTGGAAGGGACCTTGAAGATCATCGAGTTCCAACCCACCTGCTGTAGGGGATAAGGAGACCTAGAATAAAAAAATCTTTATAGATTTCTTGGCTGAGTCTGTTGTGAATTTTACAGATAACACAACTGACATCCATCAGCCCCAGGCTGAATATGTGGACAAAAAATAATTAAATCTTTTTTCCTTCCCATTGATGTGGTTCCGTCAATGTAACATTTTCCTTTCCTCTTTTCTTCAGCTATAACATAGGACACAAGCAAAACCATCCTCTACTCCGATACAGCTCAGCAAGAGTAAATCTTTTCTCTTGGGAAGGTTTGCAGCAAAGCAATAGAGAATTTCAGGGCAAGTGTAAGGTAAATTGACTCAAACTGCCTCAGAGACACTTACCTAAATCACCCTTCTTGTAGTGCAGGCACAACTATCCTTCATTTTCACAAGCACTAAAAAGAAAACAGAACCATTGAATTCATTTCTTCACAAATAAAGAGATGTTGGAAAACAAACTCAAGTTAACCACTTGAAAAATACTTTCCTAGACCTGTAATTCAAAATAACAAGGAATGAAAGGAAAAGGAAAGAAAAAGGAAAAGAAAGTTTTTATATTAAATTGCATTAGCCAATAATCTAATAATAAATCGATTTAATTTCTTTGTGAATAACCCCTGCCATATAATGGCAGTCCACATACAGTAACTTCATACTTGGTGGTAACTGAATCTTTGTCCTCTCATTATAAAATAAAACATACAGTATTTTAATGTAAAGGATAATGTCAGGTTGATAACATGAAGCAGTTAGTAGCTACGTTTTAATACTGCAACAACATCATTCAGGTTTCCTCTCGATGAAAAATAAATTCTTTGTGGCACACAAAGAATTTCCCGTTGTTTCAAGACTTGTGTGAGAAAAATGGTACAGGCATTAAGTCAGAGGCATGAAAGATTATTCATTTTCAACTTTAAAATCAGGCACATCCAAAATATTCTCTTTCAATTTGCATTTCTTTTGACCCATTAGACTTCAGCTGAGACAAGAGAGGAAATTAAGTCAAAGAGTGACTCCCTTCCAATTAAAATCTAGTAGAGACAGGGGGATTAATCCTCTCTTCTGTTCTGTCCCAGCTGCGCACCCTGTGGCCCCTGGGGGAAAATGCTGCAGGGTGGCGAATCACACCCACAGGCGTATGGGTAGAGGGTCTCACCCATGGTTGTGGCTCTGATTGTGCCTGCTGGATGCAGGTGACCAGCGATGAATTCCTCTGGAGCAGCATGGGATGCTCCTTGCCCTGGCATACAACACACTCTTGCCCAAAATGCCCCCATGTATAGCAGCGGGGCATGGAAAAGTTATGCCGGAGCTCAAATATTGTGGGCTTCACCCTGAGCTTTGCTGAGGGGGGCACTGGGGAGGGGGAAAGGAGCCTCTGCGACCATGTCCCTTTGGGTGCATCTGCCCATTCCAGCAGGCTGTAGGGTGAGGGGCTCTGAGCCTTCCCTTCATCCCCCCTCCAGCAACTGGGTTTGGTGCATCATTTATTATCTGACCTAACTGATTTTGGGGAGGAGGACTTGAAGGTGGGGATGGTTTGTTGACAGACACCTCTGTCTGTGTGTGACAAAGTGTATGCCATGGTCTTCTTTTGCAAAAAACCCTATGGTCTTCTGCTAAAGCAAGAAGGGGTTAAGCTGTCTATGCAGCTGATACATGGTAGGATTTAAAACTGTCAGCAGTAAAACCAACATCATTCATCTGTGTATGTGCATTAGGATTTAAATATGGATGCCAAAAATGAAAATGCAGCTTACTGAAGAAAGGAAGAACACGTTTCCTAATATAGATCAATTTTCCCATTTCTGGAAGAAATTGGGAGAATTAGCAGCACCTGCAAAGGCAGAAAACAAGAACAGTAAAAGAATCATGGATAATTAATACTCTGAAGGCAAAGACATCTTTCATGGAAAAACATAATGGGCCAGAAATTCAGCTGCTGTACATTAGCTGATTTACATCAGCTGAGGAATGTGTTTCAGTATGATTTAACATTGTTCTTATGTTACCTGGGAGATAAACGATTCAAAATACAGAGAGAATTTAACATGCATTATCTGTCATCTTTTGTTGATTAATAATTTCAGATATTGTTACTATTATTTAATATAGAGAATCATTACACAGTAAATTAAAATACAACATAACATTAAATGCAGCAAAGCATTACTTAAGCATAATCTCTTAAAACCCAAGCAAACGAAGCAAATCAATTTTAAAGGTCATTAAGGGGAGCCGAAGTAGTAAGAATGAAATTACCAAATTATCTCAGGTTCCAGGCTGCTCCTAGGACAGCTACTGGACACGGCAGAGATAGAGGCAGTGTTTCCAATTTTGCTCTCACAGATCACCCTGAAACACTCAGTTGGGGTGAGAACATCCTATTATGTTCTTATTCTTTAGCTGGAACAGGATGTATCTGGCCCTGGTTTCCTAAGGGCGTGAATTTGCATGGTTGCACTGTGGCTGTCTGAATGGCCCCTCCTAACAGCATTTGAGCTGCTCGCCTGGTTTCAACCGAGTTGGAAGGGAAGGTAGAAATCTCAAAGAGAGTCATAGCAAACTGTGAAAATCGGGGCTAAGTAGAACGATTCAGTGATCCCTTGTGCCATGTGTCCTGCCAAAGAGCTGAGCAGCCACTGGGCAGTTCATATCAAGCCTCAAAATGTGCCATCTCCTGCCTGGGCAACAATTAGCAGAGGGATGGAATTAGGGGCAGGGAGCTGAGGACAGGAAAAATAGGAGGTAGGGGAGATGAGGAACAACTGGAGCAAGTGAGTGGAGAAGAGTGAGAGGTAATGGGGAGCATCCCCTTCAGCACTGAGAAACGTTAACAGACTTTTGCCAATACAGAAACTAATGGATGTTTTTTGGGGAAAACATATCAAATGAACTTGAAACACTCTCCCTTATGGCATTTTCCTTAGTAGGACAATGGTCTGCAAGAGACATAGCAGGTTGATAGTGCTTGATAGGTGAGAATAAAGAAGTCCTGTTTCCTCTCATTGTCTCTATTTATGAAAAAGGTTATCTTTCGCTTTGGTTATCGAAATTTTAGTGCAGGGATAACTGCTGGAGAATTAGCATCCAGCCTTGCATTGCTTCCTCCAAGAGAAGGAACTGAACCACCTCACTGCAAAACAGCCACAGATTTGAAGCCCACACCCCACATCACAGAAGATCTCTACAGCAAAGGAAAACACTTAACATTAAGGAATGTAAAGTGCATCACAGTCAAATCTTACCAATAAGGGTGATAGAGTCCCTCTATGAAGGAATTCCCCAATGTGAAATATAAAGCAGCCAAAAGGATTCATCTCGCTAAAAGGACTGTTTTTTTTTTATTGACTAAATGGCTAAAATAAAGGATATGTGAGCTCTCTCCTCAAGCACAAATGCAGAGGATCATGAGCTATTGAACAAGGGCCACGTTCTGCCCTGTGATGTGGAAGCTTGACACAGCATCTTAAAGGAGGGATTGCTGCAGACTTAAAAGGACCATCACTTGCCAGTTTATTATGTGAGCAAACTTTGCCCTACTAATTGCTGCATTTACTGCTGCTCCTACAAGAAGCCAGCAAGGACTGTTCAGCCGTTCTTTAAAAGGCCGTGCTTTATACCAACTTCATTAAGAGAATGCTTAACCTGATGTTTTCCCATCATGCTCAGGACCAAGTCCTTTTCTCTACCTCCCTTTCATGGAAGAAGAGCCTCCTTCAAACAAAAAGAGAAAACATACCTGAGGTGTGTAGCCCAAGCTGTCAAGGGGGATGCTGCCAAACGCAATTCCATCAAATTCTGGGGGAACAGGATTGCATAAATCCCTTTTGTTTCCTATGTTGGCTTGGTGGCTGGGAGAGAGCTATGATCAATAAAAAATTCTGCTTCAGTTCAGTAAAATCAATGGCTAAAATCCTAATTTTACTGCTAGGACTGCAAACCAAATGTGTGGCTAATACCTGCTGGCTCCTGCCCGTGCGTGGTGTTGGCAGCTGGCAGTCATTCACCAGGCTGTTCTGGCATCTGAAGGCCACTGCTCATGATGCCCCCATACATGTACCTCTTGCCTTGGTGAAGGAGGCCTACAGCAATGAACCTCCTTGGACTAAGGTGTAGCCTTTGTGAACATAGCAGTGATGGGCTCAAAAAAAAATGTTGCATGTACTTCATTGCAGTGAGAACCAATAAGATCAAAAAAGATATGATGGGCTGGCGAAGAAAATGCACAGGAGAAAACAGGATTGTAACTTCACGTGTAACAGGCATGTAGCTCCCTATAGAATTCCAGCTTTCCCAGTGGCAATTTCCATGTCCCTTTTGGTTGTGGTATAAAAGGATCATCTTCTTTGATTTAAAGCTAAGATTAAAACATGGGCCATTAGTGGACAGAAAACATTTGCTGATGCCTGGATCATATATGAAATTCCACAATGGCATTTTCTGCTAATACAGTAAGACCAGGATACCCTTTTTTTTTTTCCTGGGATAATACAGGCACTTCCCAAGACAGATCAGAGTGGGCTACCTCTTCCTGCTGGCACCTAACAGCCAGCATGCTCGACAGCTGAAAATTTCTTCAAAGGGAGGAGAGAAAAAACTTTTGAGTGCACAGAAAAAATGAAACCACCTACAGGTGCTAAGCCCATTGCCCATCCAAGTGAGGCTCATGTATACGAGAGATTTCAATATATATAAAAACAAGTTATTAAAATCAATGTAACCACACAATCACATTTTCCTGCTTTCTAAGCTGAACTCTGAAGTTCCAGTTGAATCTAGGAAAGGCAGATGGAGATGTGGCCACAGGAAGAAGAAATGGACTTCTGCTTACCCTAAAAGTGTAGTTTCAAAGGCTTTTGTGTAGGCTTCAAAGGCTAAACAGTCGCCACCCTCTGTCCTTTCCCATTAAGTGTGCTAGAAAGCAATACAAACAGTGTCTGATACCAGTGCAGATATTCAGCGTGGATTACAGCAGATCTGAAAAGCCCAGGAGCTACCTGGAATCTAATGCCCCCACAAAAAGCAGTGCCTGCCTTAGCCAGCAAGAAATGCTAAATGTAAAAATAATTAAGAGATAACATAAAATGGCTTCAGCCTGTGGATCAGCAGGAGAACATGCACTGCAAGTAGACCTGGCTGACTAATTGATTTGAGGGGTTTGTTGGCAGTCTGAAAACCAAACATACCCAACAGGTAGTTTTTTGAGTTCAACAGAGCTAATGTATCCTATTACCCAACAGGCTCCACTGTGTGGCTTCCCTGAAGTCTAATAAAGCATGAATTTGGAAGCTCTTCCCTCATCAGGATATTTCTTTTCCATCTGGACACCTGTTTTCATAAAATTCACAGGAGCACCCATAAGACTTTTGGGTTGCATCCAGACAGTGGGTATAATTGTAATTAAGGGGGAACAGACACAGGCATACATGCACACAAAAGTGTGACAAGATGCCACTTCATCTCTGGATCCAGACTGTATTTTTTTTATAGTCTTCACTGGCACCAGGAGACAAAACTGAACCACTATGTTGTCAGAGAGTTACAGGTTTTAAGCTCGCACGCCCTACAACAGTGAGCAGCATTTGGGCAAGAAAACTGTTCCCATCCACCCATATGAAGAATTATCTCTTGCAGTAAGTGTTAAATTACCTTGAGAAAAGAATTATCCTGACTCTACACTATTGTATCCTCTTCGTTTCTTCTAAACAAGCTTTCTCCTTGGAGGAATAAATGGAAGAGTTAGGTGAAGGGAAAAAACAGGTATCCTTGCCTCTAAGCTTGCAACAAACCATCACTGGATAACAACCAAGTCCCTCTCCTTTCCCAGCACAGCAGCTGTGGACACTGGCAGATGACAGCTCATCGTGTCAACACGTTTTGGGAAAATTTCCCAAACAATGTGCTGCTATGGTGGTCTAGTGGTCAGGAAAAACCAAGAAGAAGAAAAGATTAAAAAAAAAAGATGATGGCCCAAAGCCAATGGTATGAGGTTCAACAAGGCCAAGTGCCGGCTGCTGCACTTGGGTCATAACAACCCCATGCAGTGCTACAGGCTTGGGGAAGAGTGGCTGGAAAGCTGCCAGACAGAAAAGGACCTGGGGGTGTTGGTCGACTGCCAGCAGAATACAAGCTGGCAGTGTGCCCAGGTGGCCAAGAATGCCAACAGCATCCTGGCCTGTATCAGGAATAGTATGGTGAGCAGGACCAGGGAAGTGATTGTCCCTCTGTACTCAGCACTGGTGAGGCCACACCTCAAATACTGTGTTTGGTTTTGGGCCCCTCACTACAAGAAAGACATTGAGGTGCTGGAGTGAGTCCAGAGAAGGGCAACAAAGCTGGTGAGGGATCTGAAGGACAAGTCACATGAGGAACAACTGAGGAAACTGGGGCTGTTTAGCCTGGAGAAGAGGAGGCTGAGGGGAGACCTTATCGCTCTCTACAACTACCTGAAAAGAGGTAGTAGCGAGGTGTCAGTCTCTTCTCTCAAGTAACAAGTGAGGACAAGAGGAAACAGCCTCAAGTTGCACCAGGGGAGGTTTAGGATGGATATTAGGAAAAATTTCATCACGGAAAGGGTTATCAAACATTGGAATAAGCTGCCCAGGGAGGTGTTGGATTTGCCATCCCCAGAGGTTATTTAAAAGATGTGCGGATGTGGTGCTTAGGGACATCATTTAGTGGTGGACTTGGCAGTGCCAGGTTGATGGTTGCACTTGATGATTTCAAAGGTCCCTTCCAACCTAGGCAATTGTATGATTCTATAACCTTTTTCATAAATAGACAATGAAGGGAAACAAGATTTCTTCTTCCCCTGCAAGCAGCATGAAACAGCCCATCTGTTTATTTATCAGGGTATAAGTGGAGCTCCTTCCTAAAACAGCTGATCTCCGTGATTATTACAGCATTTGTCATAACAGCAAGTTTGCACCGTGAGACAATGGTAGAAGAGCTGTTGAGACAGAGTGAGGTATTTAAACACAGAAATACAAAATGTTCTGGCTTGCTCATTACGGGAGAAAGCTGTTGCACAGGCAGTTGTCAGACAGTGACCAGTGTTCAGCTGCTCTCCTCCAATGTGCAAGCTTGCAAGAAAAAGCACAGAAGAAACTCTTCTGGGGACAATTCCTGCTCAGACTGATGAAATGTCACCAGTTCTGTAGCTACAACAAGGATTTTTCCAGAGAGTATGCAGACTTACATGAAGTTTTGGGGCAGACATTGCTTTTTGTCTTGCTATACAGATTTTGAATGTCTAATGCAACCGCAGTTTAATGTAAGGAACATGGAACAAAAGAACTTGGGTCAAAAATCAATAGCCTGAATTGCTCTCTGCATCTCTGCTTTTAAGAGCAGCGTCACTTCTATCTCAATAAGACATAAACACATTAGTATCTTCTGCTTTGTCTTTTTAAACATGATGATCTTTGCAGGGAGACAGAAGGAGGTGTGCTTCACTTCTTAGAGACACATGACATATTTATTCCTCATTTCCAGCCCTGAGAAAGAATTTGAGCAGCTAATTCACAGAATTACAGGTCTGACACCTTTGTCCAAGACCATGGAAGAGCACAACCTCTGACCATGCCTGAGGGCACAGCATAAAGGCACGTGTAAGAGGCAGAGTTTTTAACAAGATTAGCATAAAATTAACAGTTAGCTATTAGCCTTTATGTACCCAGAGTGTTTATTTCCCAAGTAGGTTCAAGCCCATGAAAAAGAAAAGATGTTTCTGTCCTCAGGAGAGCTGAAAAGAAAGGCTGAACAAAGGAGGAAAAAAGACGGGTGACAAGGGATCTTGGGATGCTGCACAGCTGCTGGAACTTCTTTTCCAGTGGAGAAATGTCATGACACAAGCGGGAACCACATTCAGCCATCAATATTTATAAATCCCAGAAACTAGGAACTTGCTTTTGAGAGCAGTTTTTTATATATAGTGCAACTCCAGCAGACTAAAAGACAAACTCAATACCAAACTAATGAGAAATGAGATAAAGTTAATACACTATAAGCCTTGGCTAAATCTGTTTGTCCTATTTATTCATTGTCTTGTTGATCTGGAACTTTTAAATAAGAAATCTGACCTGTTCACAATTATTGCTTAATTAATCCTCCAAAGGTCCATGAATAATGAGACAAAAATAACAGCATCCATTGTAGAAAGAAGGAATATAAATAGAAATGAAATACTTTGTCTGGAGTAGGCATTTGTAGAACAAATATCACCGCTTCTTCTCCGTTAGTAAATGTGAAAAAATGCTTTCTTAAAAAAATGAAAAGGCTGCAAGTGTAACTTGTACCAAGCACCAAGTTGATCATCATCTAACATGAGACAAAAAAATATTACTGTTTATGTAGGAATAACTTTCCTGATAGGAGCTGCTTGGCATGTTCCATGGCCAGGCCACAGCTTGGGCAGTGAGACACTGAGCTGAAGCTCAGTGTTCCCCTATTCAGTATCTGATCTGACCTCTTCACATGTACGACTGAATTCATCCTTTTCACACGTTTGCCTAGCAAGGCAACACTTTAATGCCTGTTTCAAAAGGGGGAAACATAAACAAAGAGTGATTAAGTGTCTTGCCAGTATTGCAGGAAAAAAACCATCACACAGGAAAGATGTTGAGGAAACTGCTCTTGCTTCACCAGCTTACTAGAGGGAAAAAAAATAATATGTCTATATATAAAAAAGAACTCACTAGTTCTTTAGCTGAAATTTTTAGGTGAAAATTTTCCAGGAGCGCACTTGGGCAGTGATGAAAAATAGCAAAAACTGGGGCTTGAATTAATGACCTCTACAACCACAACATACTGTGAATGAAAGTCCAGCTAATGCTATGTCCCATCTAGCCATGGCTCCATACACTTTTATATGGCATGAGTCTTGGTCTGGAACATACTAACACCTGCAAATGGAGCATGGAGGACTGACAATATTTCAGCTACCAATGAGTATAAACCCCATTATTAGAGATTCCCAAAACAAAGCAGACTCCGGTTGGCAAAAAGGTTTCATTCTGCTTGAAAGGAAAGTCTATTCCAGTGGTCATCAGGGCATTTTGTTTCTTTACTTGCAAAAATAGGTGGTTTCCTTTCAGGGAAGATCAAATATTCCTCAGTGGTGATTAAACTTGCAAAGAAGAGTTGCCTCCTTACTCTGGACTAAGAATAAGCCCCAGAAGAAACAATATACACCCATGTAAAAAAGAGAGGAGAAGATTGCTGTAAGCTTCTAATGAACCCGGTGACCTATTTATCCAGCCAGTCTCCACTGATGCTCTTCTTTGGCTTGTTCAACCTCATCATACATGACCGAACTCTTCTCAGAAGGCTAGCATGAAATAAAGTGGAGAGGTCCCTTGTGAGAAAAGGATTTGGGGGAAAAAAAAAAAGTCAGGGAAGAAGGGCAGAACTCCAGGGAAAAAGAAAGAGGTCAAACAGCCAAGTTATTCTGAATATGGAGCCCTTTATTTCACTGAAAGGCAACATGCAGTGGGCACTGCCCAGATAGCTGTGGCCTGAACTTAGGCTCTTCTCAGCCCGATGTTTTTCTAGCAAAGTAAGGAGTCCAGCATATTGCTGTATCTTACAGGGAATAATGCTGCTTTACATGATGTGCCAATGGAAAAGCTCCCGCACTGATGAATTCATACATACAACAATATCAATTCAAGCATTGCCAGTCTGTAGAAATTGAAGCCTTTCAAAGAGGCATCCCCCTCAGTTGCCCCAAGAGTTCCCCCATCTCTTGCCATCCCTCAGAACTGGGACTGGCTTTGTGCTCCACCACAGCCCTTCCCATCGTAGCCAAAACCCATTGCACAAGGCAGATGGCAAATGAAAGTAACCACCCCATTGGTATAAAGGCAGATCACGAGTGTCTTCCCCCATAAAAAGTGGAACAACCTCAAAGCAAATGAGGGGTTTCTTACTACCTGCCTTAAACACCACTAGAGTGTGGAATGAAACCAGCTTCTTGCTAGACAGCTGTGTGTTTCAAGTCCAGACCTGATGCTATTGAACACTACCCAAACAAGAAACAGCACTCAGACTAGTCAATAACAAAAATTACTAACAGTCGCTCTTCTCCTCTAAGCCAAGTGGAAAAAAAACAGTGCCACATTGTTGCCGAGGATATATCTTGCAGCTAGCATCATCTCAATAAAACACATGTGTTTCCCAATTAAGAAATGCAGTCCGCAGTGAGGCTTAGCACAGATCTCATGGAGCTGTACTCTGCACAGGTATGAGCTCAGTGCTGATCAGGTCTTGTATCAAGTCAATTGCTATACCCAGCAGTGTCTCAGTGCCCCCAAACCAAAACCTGAGCATTAAACTAATTAACAGTATGCTAGTGCTTTTATACATCCCCTGCAACCAGCAGGATAAAAGATAAATAAGTTGTTAGCCTCTGCTAAAGGCTTCCAGACTATTTATTTATAGACTCATTTATAGGTGCCCTTCACAGAAGCATCTGACCTTTTCATAATGATTACTGAATCTCTCTCATAAAGTCTGTGCATAATGAGACAGCGTTATAGTGCCCATTTTAAATACATCAGAACATGGACTGAAAGCAAGTAAATGAAATGATCTGGTTGGAGAAGCAATCTGTTCCACAGACATGTGCCAAACAAAGATGCTATTACTCTATCACATCTCCATTAAAATCCATTCAGACTGCTCTGGTGCTGCTGGAAGAACTCTGCAAGACTGATAGCTATGGACCAGCATTGGACCCAGAAACGGCAGGAATAATCCAAACCATCCCAGTAAAAAACAGCAGCACCTTCTGATTACTGCTACTGTTTGTGGAATGGACCTACGAATGACAAAACTGCAGTTTTGAGGATGGCTTTCCTTCCAGTTTCCTAAGTTGCTCTTGGCGCACGTCTCAAGATGGGCAAAGGTTTCCTCTGCCTGGAAATTAAGGCATGTTGGAGAGTCAGAAGAAACCTTTATTTCAGCCCTTTGAACAACCTCATCACTCACAATATTTACCTTTCTTTTGCTATCATGAAGACATAGGTTGCTTTACTGACACTTGTCTGTAAGTACCAACTACAAATTTGATTCCTTTATGCACTACCATGCTGGAAAATTTCAGATTGTTTTTCACAGGGGAAGATGGCATCTTGTCACCAAAGCAAATACAAAAAAGATATTGCTAGAGCGGCATCTGGGGGATTAATTGAACCTCTCTGTTGCTAGAGGATTACTGGTTTGAAGCCTGCAACCCAGAGCACTTAGAATCACCCAATGAAACCAAAGACGTGTGAAAACTCACTGATTTTCATTATCAGAAAAGAAAGAGAGGCTTAACATCAGATGCAAATCAAGCAGTGCCTAACTTTCTGCTTTTTGCCACAGAATCAGCTGACATCTCTGCCAAAAATTCTGCAGGAAATGTAAGAAACATAAGGGACAATCCCCCAAACTCCTTCCAGGTTGACGTTTACGCCAGAGTACTTTTTGTCCAAATTCTGATAAAAAAAAAACAAAACACCAGGCCTGAAAATTTCTCCACTGGTCAGGAACAGCAGTGTGGGCATAACATATCTCTCCCCAAAGCTAAGCTGTTAGCAAGTCCCTGGAAATGTCCTCAATTCTACTCTCGCCTGACGTTGAAAGGCTGCACAACTGAGGAACTTATTTTTCTCTTAAACTGTGCTATCAACAGCCTCTTCTCCTATATACAGGATCATATAATAGTGGAGACAGGTAAATCTGGCCCATTTCTTTTCACACCAAAACAGCTTCCAGAAGAGTGTGAAATATCTCCTCACCTTTTGTGTCCTAGAGCCCCAGGTTTGAGGCACCCAGGGATTCAGCAGCAATGACACTACAGAAACTCACCCAGACAGCAAAGAATAATCCCAGCAAAGTGCATCAGACAGCTGGGAGGCAAACTCTTATGAAGCATTTCATGACCTCATGGGAAGCTATTGCTCTGTCCCTATGCAGCATGTACAGGTTAATGATGGATATTTATCTTCCAAAGGAAATAACAAGAAGAATAATTGTACAGTTTAAGAAACTGAGAAAATAATGACTTTTAAAGTATGACCAGGTGATCATGAGCACTTTTGAAAGGACATCTTGTGAGACACGCCATGCTTTACCTAAAAAGAGCCAGGCTCTCTCAGATGCCCCATACAGCCAATGTGCCCAGTTTGTTTAGGGATATTTGAAAAGAGTCAGGAGGTTATTTTCCACTCAATGATTCTTATCACTGCAAACAGAATTTAAATTTCAAGATAAATGTTATGTTTAAAACTCAAAATTTCAGTGATTTAGGTCAAATAAAATTATTTCAACACACTGGGATTGTCTTGTCTTTGAATGCGAACAACCAGAGGCTTTAATTACCTTTTTTTCCTTTTTTGGCCTGTGAACAAAAAACCATGATATTCATATAGTTCTGTTCTACATTAAGGTTCTGTACTAATGAACCATTTAGGTGCTGGGATTTCCATCCCAAACGGTTAATGATTTGATTTTATACTGTAGTATTTTAATTGAAACAACACCTTAGGGCACTGCCATACACGTAACTCCAGATATCTGTACCACATTAACTAAACCAAATTTTCAAGTAGAAGTTCAAAAGCTACATACAGGATGCAGCACTCACATTTCAGCCTGGCATCGGTGAGGGAAACAGCACCATCATATTGTGTTAGATTATATGGCTACTCATTTAAAATAGTGCAGTTCAGAGGTTACCACGCTATAAAGTATTTGTTTTTATTGCCTTCCTCTTTTGATACTTTGAAGAAAGATAAGGGTAAGAGAGGGACACATATAAAGCAATTTTATTGTCTGTGCACTCACTGGGTTATACAAAGATTCAGTGCTTGCTTTCAGCTTTTTTATTATTATTTTTTAAATAAGAAAAACCTTGAAGGAAACACAGAAACTGTTACGATTATTTGTTCAATTGACATGATGCCTTTTAGGCTAGTTTCTAGTTTTAAACTATCATTTTGGCAAATAACGATTAGACTATTTCCAGACCAAGGTGGATGTGCTAAGCCCCCTTGTAATGCCTGCAGAAATGGAGGAACTAATGAAGGAAAAAAATATCTTTGGGATCTAGACCTGGCCACAAGTGTACCCTTGCCAGGATATTTAATTAATATTTTGCTGCTTTGTGCTGTTTGCTAGATACCTGCCCTCCAACAACTGCAGATTCTGGAAAGACTGCAATCACAAGAGATTGTGCTGTAGCAAGCAATGTTTTAACTAAAAGCTCAAAAATATTGGTGGGTCTTAAAGGCAATTTATTCTGCAAAGAAAGACTTTCTCGTACTTCTAAATCTTGCTCTTTTTTAAAAAAAAAAACTTTTTTTTTTTTCCTTAAAGGTGTAGTGTTTTGCCCCAACTGAGAAATGAGCCTGTCTGTGGAAAATAACGGGGCAAAAGGAAAAAGCAAAGCAAGCCCAGACTTCTTCTACTTACAGCATTTCCAGTGAAAAACATTACACAGCATAGCTGGTCTTCTGAACCCAGTAAGTGAAGGCTAAATCAAACGGAGCTCACCCGAGCTGCTGTCACACAGCAGCACTCCAAGCAGCACATCTGGAGGCAGCCATGTATATGATCAGAATTCACTACACATTGCTAAATTTCTCTATGGACATACCCTCACCTCCATCTCAGCCAGCATCACACACAGGCACCAAGTCACCTTTGCCTTGCCTTTGGGAGATGTGCTCCTGCTCTTGGTTCTCGGAGGTGCTGGCTGCAAGAGCTGGGGATGCCTGGGCTCACCTTGGGAAATATGGACCTGTACTGCACAAAAACACAGGCTCAAGACCTGGTGATGGCACAGTGTAAGACACACACCTCTTGTGTTCAATTCACAGGACTTAAAAGGGGTGAGGGAAGCTTCAACTGGGGTCCCACAGCACAGCATCAGACCCACTCCTCCAACCCAGGCTTGATAACCTGTACTGTTTACCCTTGCTAAAAGCCTGGGTGGAAAGTACCAGACTCCACTGAAGTGCTACTAAACCTATTCTTAAGTTTTAAGTGGCATTTAAGTGGTCAACAAGGTTCGTTCTAGACCCCATATTTCACCTGCACCAGAACAGTACATTATTTCTTGCTTATATGGGCATTTCAATGTGATTGACTTTGGGTAGCAGGGAGCCGAAGTCATGCCAGACCTCTTTCATTCTGACATTTATTTGTGCAGTGAAATCTAAGGATCTTTTCTCTTTTTTTTTTTGCTATGTGCTTCACTCAGTACTCTCTCTGTGACATTAAAATCCATCACACTGCTGGCCCTGGTGTATCCATTAGAGAGTACGTGCCAACACTACTACAGGTCCATGATGGGGGAAATACAGCAGAAAGAAAACAAATATATGTGGCATGAGGAAGTCAATTGTAATTTCTTCCTAAGCTTTCTCTGATTTAGGGCAAGATTCTGTTGCCCTTAATCATGCTGCGGTATGCTAACCTCCTCTCAAGGAGGAGGCAGTGAATAAATGCCATGCATCCAGAAGCACTTCTCCTCCCATTCATTCAAGCACTGCACAAGATGCCCAAAGCAGCCTTTGGTAGTGTTACGCTGCCCAACAGAGAGAAATGTCCACAAAAAGAGCCATTTCCTGAATTAAAGAAAATTAGAGGGACAATTAGAGAGAAGAGGCTCTTTCCCGCTCCTTTTCACTGACAGGCACACAAAGCCACACAGCTCCAGGTTCTGGAACAGAAGGCATCTAGTCCTCTAACATTTCCCACACAAATTCCTGCATTTCTTTTACTGTCCTTTCCCCCCCCATCCAGAAATTGCTTAAAAAGGAGCCCCTGTGGCCGATGCCTGTAATATCAGAGCCCTCCTGCATTGCTGATGAGTAGCCAGTGGAATGAGCCTTCCTCCTGTGCGAAGAAAAAAGGTCACCTGAAGGACAGTGGTAGAAGAGCCTCCCCATTGTTACCTTCATGCCATTGGAGACAGAACAAACATCAGTCCCCACTGTCACAAGTCCTATTAACCTTCAGCAGTCACTTGGTGTGCTCACAAAATCTCATACAGGAAGGCAATCCATATAGCCAGCCTTTGAGCGTACAGTGGCAATCAAGCATTGCCAAGGCTATGTGCTCTCAAATGTAAAGCAGCATGGAGGCAGGAAGAACAGTAATGACATTTAGGGGCAGATATGCAGTGATGGCTCACTTAAGCTGCATGAGGCTAGCGGCTTTACTGCTAATTTTATCTGAGACCTTTTAGATGCAGTTTTAGGTGATTTGTGTTCAATTTGGCTTGAACTTCATTCATAGCCAATGGTCCAAAATAATAGCAAAATGAAATAGCTTTGAGCACGTGCTCATTTTCATTGTGTTTCTTGGATGTGAGCACCATTAGCATTCCCGGGTTTACCGTACTACAAATACAACATGCATGTGTCAAATGACACTGGGTAGGGCGTAGTTCTGCTCTGATAGCTCTGCTATTTCCAATTATAGATAACTGGTCCTAGTGGCAACCAATTCTTCACACCCCTTAGGGCTGCAGGAAAGTCAGGCCATGGTCAGGGCAAGATGCAACATTGTTTTAGTTAGAATACAGATGCTCGAGCTTGGTCTTTAGTTGAACCCCATCAAATGAAGGGTCTCTTCAGTACCCAGGGAAGTCTGCTGTCCACCTGAGTCATGGTGTTTGAAATCACGCAGTATCAGCAGAGACAAAGGTGACAAAATACAGAGAGGGGGGAAAAAAGAGAAGGAAGTCTCAGGAAAGGATTAAATGGAGTGAGAAGGCTCAAAACAGATAAACAAGATTTACCTGGAATAACAAAATAATGGTAAAAACAGAGAGGAGAAAAAATACAAAGTGAGCTGCAAAGGAGTTCACAGAGAAACGGAGAAATGGAAGATGTTTGGGAGACATTGAGAAAGCTGAGACACACAGAGAAAGGAACAAAAGAAGAGGAAATTTAGAAAAAAAATGGAAAACAAGCCATACCTCTGACTACTGCCTTCTTCCTTCCTGAAACCTATCTGAGGTCTTGCATGCAGCTCTGCTGCCCTGGCCTTGCATTTAGGCTGTTATTCTAAATAAAACATGAAAAGTCACAGAAGATACAGGGCACATTAAAAAATGGTGTCTTAAAATCTTCCATTCTGGGCAAAATACACCTCTTTGTTCATGTCTGTTACCACTGTGAACAAGTTGCAGCATGCACAGTTTTCTGAGCACGCAGTTTTTTGCAGGACCAGGCAGCTGGATCTCTTTGCAGCTTTCTGTGTCAAGCAGTGCTACCTCTAGATAGCAAAGCCTGATGATACCATCCTTCTTCTGTAGCAACTACTGCCCTTATCTACCAAGGCAGAGATGCAGACACCAGCCCTCACCTTCACGAGTAGCTTTTATTTACTTTGTCCCATTTGCAAAAGGTTTCCTCTGGAAAAAAGGTGGAGGTGTGATGAGGCGTACCTGAAAGGCAGTTTTTGAGCCCTATAGATCTCCACTGATGAAGGAGAAAACTCTGGATGAAGCTCTTCCTTCAGCTTAGGTGTTTATAGAAGTGCTCTTGTCCAATTTCCGCTTGTCTTTTGCTGAGCTTAAACACCATCTTTCCGCACTGAAGACACTGACAGAAACCCTCTCCTATACTTGGCTAGACAGAACTTCTAAGAATTGACATACTTGTCAGATTTGTTCAGAGTAAGAATTACTGGGAAGGAAAAAAACAGAAGAGGATTACTACATACGCCTCGTTTCCTTTGGAATCCAAGCTAAATGCATTACAGATAGGCTTAGAAAATGGTTACACCCATTAATCTTTGATTGACCTTCCCAATGCTATCAAAACTGAGAGCAGTGAACCGTGTGTTTTCCATTTGATTTGCTGTGTTCTTGTTCAATAGGTTAAAATCTAGGACAAGTCTTGAAAGACAACTGTTTGACTGGGGCAAACAGAAACCATCTGCTTGACAATGCTATTCCATGCTACCTGTAAGTTTTTGTAAAGAGCTTGCCCTCTCCCAGTGGCAAAGGAGCTGCCAGGTCCGAACAGTCACAGCTCAGTGACACAAGTCTGACTCACAAAATAGGTGTTGTCACTATTGCAGACCAACTTCCCAGCTCCATTGGCATCTCATGTCACTAATAGGACTAATGAGGATTTGCCTAAGTTAGGTTCAGAAAGTCAGGGAAGAGTTCAAGGTACTTTCAAATGCTAAGTGCTTCTTGCACCACGCCAAATTTCTGCATATATGATAATTCTGAACTTTGAAATAACAGGCTGGTAGAGTAAACACAAGTATCGAGAGGCAGACAATTGGGATGAAGCTGCTCAAGTCAAAAACACTGTGCCAGAAACCACTTCTGCGTACGAGAGTTTGATGGTCGGCTACTCTACATCTGCAGACCAGCTCCAGCATACTTTGGCCTACGCCAACAAGGCATTTCCCAAATTCTGCCATTAACACAGCCCAGGAACTACGTCCAACAGGCAGCTTCCGTGTAGGCATGCAGCTCAGCTGAAAGAGTTTAACAGTATGGACAAGGTCAAGTCCTGCCAGCTGGCCTGAGAACCAAAACCCACTCTGCTACTAGCACAGATGTAGCCCACAGCTGATGGGAGTTCTGACACATGCCATCCACCATTTACTTTCTCCAATTTGAATACTTGAAAAAATGTCCCATTCTTTAAGTATCACCCTCCTATAGTGTCCTACCCTTCCAACACATACATAAAATCACTCCAAAACACAACTCTAACTGAAAAGTTCATATCTCTAGATGGTAGTTACCAATCCTTTCACAGTTCCTCTCTTTCCAAACAAGGTGGGTAACATGTTAAAGAGATGCTGCTGTTTTGTCTGCTATCAAGATCATCTAGATGCCTCTCTATTGCTGCATTTTAATCCAATTTGCACACCTAGGGGGAAAGTTTGCTGGTGTGTAGTTCCAAGGAACTGGACAACCTGATATAGCTAGACACCACTGGATAATGCTTACAGAGAACTCTAAGCAGTCAGCGATCGTAACAAACAAGCAACATCCCTGAAAATCTGCATTCCTGCATAGTTCCACCTTGGTGGCTGGCTTCATAGATGTCTAGTAAGATATAAGTTTTCTTAATCTCAGGATGCTGCTGTATAATGTTGTTTCACTGCAATCAGTGGTGTCCTTTTTAGTGGCAGCAATACTGGATCTCAGTCTCTTGACATCTGACCACCTTTCTCATAGAGGCTTAATTACTTCTGTGCACCCTTGTGTTAAATTTGGTTAGAAGTGGCAAAAGAATTCAAAAGTTATATATTAAAGGAGAGAGAGTGAAGAAAAAGACAGTTCAGTGTGCCTGAGTTCATTTCTTCAAGAAACTTTCAGAAGGAAGGCAAGGAAAGGTGTCATCTTTAATCTCACAACAGCTGATACTTTGGTGCACAAGGTCCTTACCATACCTGCAGGAGCCCTGCACAACTCTTGGCTCTATCCTGGTCATTCTGTGCGTCCAAACAACCAGATCCCTGATGTACAGTGGTTTTCAAAATCATTGATCTTTAAGTATGTCTACGGTATGAACTGGCTTGATCTTGAAAACACCAGTCATAGCAACTCCATCCTCCAGCTGAAGAATCTGAAGAATCCTCCATTCTCCAGCTGAAGAATCAGGCTGCCCAGAGAGGTTGTGGAGTCTCCCACTCTGGAGTCATTCAAAACCCGCCTGGACACCATCCTGTGCAACCTGCTGTAGGTGACCCTGCTCTGGCAGGGGATTGGACTAGATGATCTCCAGAGATCCCTTCCAACCCTGACCATTCTGTGATTCTCTAATCCATGTGGCCCAAACCACATGAGAAAAAGCAGATGTCAGGAGATGTAAGGGAGGAATCTGCAGTGTCCTTAGCTCCAGCAGAGATAAAGTAACAAAGTGTTGACATCCTGAACATTTTTAGAGCTGGGAGATCATTTCCCAGCTAGCTTTATTGTTTTTCAAAATCAGGCTTGTTTATCCTGGTGCTAACATGAACTGTGAAAATAAGGTATGTACTTATCCAGTCTTAGTTATCAGGCTTGTCAGCCTGTACTCCATGCTAACCCAGAAAACTTGGCAGGCTGCAAATCTGCCTTACTGATTTCTAATAGTAATCCGTGTCCATGGTATTATAATACCAGTTCAGCTATCAGAGCAAAAACCCATTTTCTGGGTCCTGAAGGACGAAGGGTCTTGGATTTTGTCTTCCAAAGAAGGAAAATAGGCAGACAGACTGCTGTTGAGGCTGCTACAACCTACACTTCCAAAAAAATTCTGCAAGAGCAAAATGTATAGAAACTGTACAAAAAAAAAAAAAAAAACTGCTTCTGTTGGGTCTGCAGCCTCAGCCACAGCACTATTTCAAGGCTGATAGACCACAGCAGAGCTAGATGCTCCTGGACTGTTTTGGCATTAAAGATGTGGCCAAGATAAATAGCCAAGCTCTACAGAAGAGTGTTTTCACAGCTCACCCACAGTCTGGCAGCTGGGCCTCACTAAAACCCCAAAGCATAAAAATTGGCTCATGCCACCTGTCCAATCCAAAATTCAAACAGTGGAACTAACCTACACAATTAGGGAGAAACTTACCACCAGGAAAAGGCTGTGTGTTGTATTCTTGCAGCAAAAGGAAAACCAGCACTATGATTAGAGTATCTTTAACACAGTAATAATTTATGGAGGGGGGAAATCTATGTAATCAACTTAGCAAAGAAAGGGAGGTCTGAAGCACCAGGTTTTGCATTTTTTCAGAGATTCAGCACTCAGCAGTTGCCCTTGGTCTTAATGAGGTGAGGAAGACAGGATTTCTCTGGTGCTGTCACAAGGGCAGAGATCGCTGAGGATTCCTGCAGCCAAGCACGATTTCTCTGTTTGAACATTTTTAAAGAATTTCCCCTCCTTGCTATCCCTCCCACAAAACGTGTGTGTCAATGCTGCTGAATTCATACAGATTCAAGATCCTACGAAGTTCAAAAGAGTCAATGACAAGATTTTGCAAAAGGATTTTGTTGGGTTTTTTTTTCAGATTGAAATAATATTTTTTTGTGAAATTAACTATTCAATGTGGATTTTAAAATATGCAAAAATTGAAACCCAGAGTAAACAACTGGACTCAAATTTCCTTTACTCTGGCTTTAGGGAAAAATGGAATATTTTTAAACCTGACCAAAAATTCAAATGGGCATATAAGCTGTGAAGCAGTTGACTACTACAGCAACAGGGTAGGGGGTACACAGAAGAGACAGACGGAGAAGCGGATAGGATGGGATTCTCATGCTGTTTCTTAAGCCATACAGAGATCAAACAAAAAACAGGCCCAGAGAAGACAAAACCTGAAATCCAGCTGAAGCACAAAAGTCTTTGTTTTGCTTTCTGCCTGGAGCCCTTTCACTGACCAGGGAAACATCTGATTTAACGGTCACTGTTTCTCTCTGTCATACCCAAACTACGATTGCCCAGCCCAGCAATGCCATGCTGACAAACCCAAACTCCCAGCAGACTGAAGCTTTCTTCAGTTTCTAAAATCAAAGAGAAGGAAACATGCTATACTAGGTCAGAGCAGTGGTCTAAGCAATACTACTACAACAACAGGCATCTTTGAGACTTTGAGACTTTTAAATTTCACTGGTATCTCTTGTATCACAAGAAAAGTATAAGCAATCTTATCCTCATCACTGGTGCATATCTCGCTCCTTTGCTAGTCATTTTTTAAGTCTTTTTTCTTGATATTTTCCATTTGTTCCATTTGGTCAAGCTGCAGTAGGCCCACTGCAGGAAAGACAAGCTGCAGTGAACAACCTGTGCCTCAGTGCAAACAGCAGATGACAAAGAACAGCAGCTAGGCTATAACAACAGACCATGAGGTTGCCACTCACACCCCAGGATGTTTAGTGAAGACTGTCTTCAGAGAGTATTCTCAGTATTCTCCTCTGCACAGGAGGGCAGGTTACAGCATATGAGCCTGTGCAGCCACAGTGATGCCTGTAGCCTGCACCAAAGCAGCAGCTCATGTGCGGACATAGATCCATGCACAGTTTCTGCCTGGCTACTTCCACTGAGAACCTGATTCAACGACATTTGACACTAGCACAGCACTCCAAAAAGCTCTGGGTAGAAAGGAAAGTGTTTGTAGAAACGAGGCACTACATAATCAGATGCCTTTTCATGTGCACTTTGCTGCACTTTATAAAGCAACACTAATTTTGAAGCCCAGACGTTGCACGTTGCACACCTACCCCTCCTGCAGGAAGGCTTGTGACAGAGCCGGTATGTCACCTTCTTGCTAATGAAGCAAAACCATCATCCAAAGTAATTTAAGCCATTCAGAATGGCCAGGTTCATCAATACAGCAATGACTGTGACTAAGACCCTAGCTGAAGCAATCACATTCAAAGCCTTTTTGCATCTTTTGCCAACGGAGATGCAGGGATGCCAGGCTGCAGACCTTAGGAGAAACAAACTGCTCTCTGGAGCTCCTGTCTCTCTCTAAGACTTGAGACAGGGCTTATGGTGTCTGATTAAAGCACCTCAACAAGGTATCTGTATAGGCAATACTCTGTGATTTTAGAAAGCTCAAGGATCTTAGTGTTCATCAGCCTGAAGTGATCCATAGAGAAAAGCTGGAGCTTGCATGGTCAGCAACAGTGCTAACACTGACCTTCTACTGCTGCAGCTGTGGCTCTGCTTTTATATACACCACCAGAGTCTGGCCTTACACTCACATAAAGAATCACAGAGCAATAATTTTGCAGTCTCCATCAATAAGTAGCAGGAGGCAACATGTTGGATGCTGCTAAGTATAATAGCAGTTTATCTCTCGTTGAGCAGAATATAGATGCTTCAGGCTTCTTTCTCCTCTTGCATGCCTCCTCCAAAACCAGAGAGCAACTCATGGTCAGTGCTGTTTAAGGTGGTGGGGATCAGCTCCCCTAGCAGCAGCTGTTCTGATTTTCTGTCTCCCCCTGTATTTTTTCTAAAAGGCCAGGCAATTACTCAGGACTGAAAAATCTAAGTCAAAGCAATCAGTAGTGTCACCTCGTTGACTTCAGAGAAATTGCAGCAGGAATTAATGTGACTTCACAATTCTTCCTTTCCCTGTAACAAATGGAATTACCTATGTAGATCCTACAGGCAGTACCAAGCAAGAGGCCACTCCAACCACATCTGTGGGGCTTGATCCCCTCTGAAATGCCATTTTTTTCATTGAATCCTCCCACACCTGGCAGCTAATGTTAGCAGTTGGACTGAAGCAGCAAGGCACTGAGATGTCCCCCGTCTCAGCCAAGGGATGTTAGGGGAGAGCCAACAGGGTCCCCGCTCATTCTTCTCCTTCCCTGTCCACAGGCTGACATGAGCATCAAGGGTCACTGCTGGAATTAGTGTCAGGAGAAGAAAAAATGTAAACGCAAGAAAAGTTCTATTTATGAATTTGTGGAAACACACATAGTTCACACCTTGCTGTCTAGCCTACATACAGAGAAGTGAGGAGGGATTTTAGTAGACAGCTTTGAAGGACAGGTAAATAGGTCTTCATCCTTGCTCTAAATTTTACTTCATTTTTGCACTTTCTTTTCCCCAGAGCTCTAATCAAAACCAGTCCGTTGAAAGAAAAGGAAGGACAGAAAAGGAATTGTGGTGGTAGATGTTAGTTTGCTGAACAAACCACCAAACAAAGCGTGAAGAAAAAGATTTTCTCCTGGAGATGGGGGGCTTATTCATCATTTACCTCATGTGTTTACCCTTGGGCTATCATTATATTAGCGACATTTCCTGACTGAGCTGGAGCACCTGGTAACTATAGTAACCACATTTTCAAATCTGCCCATAAATTCCTTCGGTTCTAATTAGGGCACTCATTTATAACAACAATAACAACACGGGAGAAATAACAGGAGACTTAGCTCAGATGCAGTCACCTCTCTCTGTCTCTCATGTCACAGAAATGACCCATATCTGAGCAGTTCTTATACTACTAGATGTTGCTTATGGCACAAAGCCTATCTTACCTGCCATGTCGACTGCTTTGTGTCCGTCTGCTATGTTGTCTGTACCTTCTCACTTTCTAAAAAGTCTGTTCATCAGCCTTCCAGTTCAAACAAAAGCCTGAACCTTCTCCTTGCCAGCAAGCTTCACACCAGGCTGTATAAACGTGATTTTCTTGATAGAAGGAAGAATTCACACCTAGCCTACAACAAAATCGCATACATGGCACTATTGCAAATTTTACAGACAGTAGGTGGATGCTATTACCAGCAGAAAGGCTAAGCAGTTCAACTTACAAATTTACCTGTGCAATCTAGATAGCTATGAAGAGAGGATAAACCACATCATCCAAAACAAATGACAGATACATGATGAAGCGGCAGTGTGCAAGAAATCAAGACCAAGTAATAAACAATTGCAAAGTTCAATGGCTCGGTGTATTTTGCCACAAATTATTTCCTTCTCTATGAAACAATGAAACTTGGTGAACAACGTGAAGTCTGCTGACATGATTTAAAAAGATGGATGGGTTGGTAGGTAGTTGAGAGTGTTTGCTTTATTGTTCACGGAGTCATTGCTCAGAAGTACATTTGTTTTGGAGTCTATGTGAATTATTGTCAAAAATGACAAATCTCTTTCTCACTGTACGCTACACTGTGCAGGCCTTACATGAATTTCTTTTGCTAGAAGAAAAAAGACATCATGTCTACGTATTGGCATAGATAAGACAGCAAAGCCCATCTCTGCAGAGATCAAGAGAGCAGGACTGCTCTGGTTTCAGGTTTTGGGGAACTTGTTGCCATCAGAACATTTTCTCTTGCTAGAAAAGCATGTCAATTAGTATAACTTAACCATGACTGTCAACAAGAATATCTTCTCTCGAACTTTTATCCATTTTTGCTCCATGTCCCTTGGAGGCTGAGGGAACTAGGTAAGAAAACATACTGGAGCTTTTGCTGGTCCTGTTGGTGATTTCCACTTTGGAATATTCAATATCCCACCAGTTACCCTGCTTGCCTTTCCAGAGTAGCCAAGTCCTTACAACAGGGAAAGAGACCTTACAACAGAAAGAGACCAAGCCCAGCAGTGACTTCATGTAAATAGGTGTTAGTCCAAGTTACAATGGCTTGATGACTGACCTCAGCCTGGGGTTTGGGGACCAGATGATCCCTGGCAGACAGAAAGGGTGCCACCTTGCATGAGAAAGCTATCCACATTCCCACTACCAGCATGAAAACTCAGGGGCACATTCACGCTCACTTTGATCACAAAGAATGGAAGGTATTTCACTGAATTTTTAACTTTGGAATCCACTGGCATAAGAAGGGGTGCTGTGGCCAAGCTCCACAAAGCTTCCCCATTCCGGTGTGCCCTGCTTTCAAACAAAGTACCAACTGAGAGAAATGGCGCCTTCATGGCCCAGTGAAGTGATGCCTGCTGCCACTGGTGAAAGCTAGTGTGTGTACACCTCTTCTCTGACACCCCAGTGGGTTTGCATCAAGGCTCAAAGCATCCTCGGCAGAGTCGGGTGAGCCATCCTCAGACTGTGGTTGGAAAAAGCAGGGAGAGTTTGTTCACTGCATGCTATTTTATCACTTTATCAGCTCTTTATACCAAGTAATAAGAGCTTTCAAAGCGAACAGTGTTGTGATGAGAAAATGTAAACTTCAGTGAATTGCCAAAGAAAGGTTCACGTTATTTGCCAATTTAGTCATCAAGCACCTTTTAGAAGCGTGGATAGGAAACATGTTGATGATCAAATTCTAATATAACCACAAAAATTGATTTAAGATGCTGCCAAACATGAAGCACAGTAACATTCAATACCACATATATGTTTTTCCGTTAAATAAGTGAAAAGTAATTTCAGTCACTGCCAGACTGGATTAATTTTTGAAATCTCCCTCAGTTCATGAGATGTTGTTTGGGACTTGGGAGGACAGTAGCCTGTTGCAAGTTGTGTCACTCATTACTATACCCTCGTTTCTCTGTCAATCTCTTATTTATTCAGGCTGTTAAGAGAGATGGGCATTTGCAGTACGCATGATGCATAATGAGGCTTCAGTCTCTATGGAAGCCTCTAAAATTGCCCATCATACTTTGCTTATGGGCTCTTCCTATTTTCATTATGAGGCAGCACTCTCAAACTGTCAAAATCTTTCCAAATGACCTCATGGTAACCACTCTAGCCTAGAGTACTTCTTGGCTTATTAAATATTATAACCAGAATGTGAAAAATATAATGTTTTACTTAATTCTACTAGTTAAGGAAAGCAAGTCTTTGACAGAAAAATAATTACCCATAAAATCAGGCAAAATACTAATTAAAAATAAGATTAAATAAACAGTTTCTATGTGATCTCTTGAGCTAGTTTCATTGAAAAGACATCCTTTACCTGGCATAATGTGTGGTTTGCGAGACCCTCATGTAAGGTTAAGCATTCCTTGGTAGTTGCCTGGAAACGGCGCCAATGACAGTTTGTTCTCATTAAGGGCAAATAATGCAGAAAGGCTGTTACAATTGTACATCTGAATATTTAAATCAATTCATTTTGGACATGTTCTTTCTCTCTAAAGATGCAAGTTCTGAAATCTTACCAGAAGTGTTGGCAGGAAATAGATTCCAACTTACATGCATGAGTCGGCACAGAAATTAATTTGAAATTGCCACTATTACTGTTATTATTCTTTAACCTAATTAGTGCTGAGCAGGAAACAATCATCTTGGTTTTGGAGAGTTTTTGAGGTTTTCGTGGTTTTTCCTTCCTGTTCTGTACTGTGTGAAACTTTTTGCTTTATAAAAGGGTCCTCTGAAAAGTAGGAGAGGCACTTTTCACAGCTGCTGCTTGGAAAATGAGCGAGAAGAGCAGAAATCCACCCCAAAATAGCTGCTGTACTGGGAACTGGGAAAGTCCTTCTTGGAAAGAAGAGCCCAAAAGTTTAGTGCTTGCTTCACAGTTTATTGAAACCACACAGCTGCACTGGGCACCAATTAGTGATGCCTGCACTCACCTGGGGACATGCTTTAGGGTTTCAGGCTCACAGCTACCTGGGCAGGGTTGTCACGCCCCAAGCCTTACAACACGCACTTTTACCCTGTAAGATTCGTCTACTGAATGTGTTAATGTTCCAACTTAATTTAAACTCCTCTGAACCAAACGCAAAACAAATCTGCACAAATTTCACTGTTTTGGTCATCCGTGGGAGCACCCTGTCTACTTTAACATTGCCAGTTAACAAAGCTGTAGCCCCAAGCTATCTCTCTCTACTTTCCATCAAGACTTTCCTTTATGACCAGGTGAAGCCATGGTCAATCATGGGAAGCGCAGACCAACCAAAGCACCTTCTTTACAGAAATCAGTGACAGCATGAAGCATCACAGGTGCAATTAGAAGACCTCTAACTAGTTCAAACTGCTGGTAAATTAAAAGAAAAAACAGTCCATCTAGGACTGGGAGGAGGGCATCTATTCTTACAGTATTGCAGTCAAATATTTCCTTGTGTGGATGAGTGGGTGGAGAGGTGGACATATTTGTGATATTTAAGTGCCACAGCTGGCAATCCTGCATGCTTATTTCACATTTTATCTGCAGCTTGCCTGTTGCATTGGATTTGCCTTAGATTCATACAATTGATTTTGAATTGATCTGATGGAGGAGAGGACTGCAGTGTTACAAGTAGCAGACATCTTATCGTGGCCAGAGTCAGGAAATGTCTGGTCCCATCAAGAGGTCCACAGGCTTTCATTAGAAGGCATCGGTATATTTAGTATCTATACTAAATTTAACACTATATTTAGCAAAGTCCATTCCATCACAAGACATTTTCTTCCTTTTTTTACAAGAGATATAGAACAGATTGGAAGGAGCAATTATAAGAATAAGAGGGAAAAAAAAAGCAGACCATTTTGGTTAAGCTTTTGCTTTTTATGTTTTTTTTTTCAAGGGAAAACCACACACCACATAAAAGATGATTAACAACAGGGAAACATCTTCCTGGATGGACGGAGTTGCATGAGGTTGCCATGAAGACAGGTTAGTGACCTGTATTTCTGCAAAAAGGGAGAATTTACCCATTTTATTTTCTAAAGCAAGATAAACTCCACTTTACGGAGAAGCTTACAAACAGCTGGATCGGCCAGCTAGGTACCACCAGACAACAAGCAGATTTTATAAACGACTTAAGAAGTTTGCCATCTGGCAACGCTGGGAATAAGAGATGACGGCGAACTCCATCTCACTAAGGGAAATGAAGACAAAGACTTGTGCCAGACCAAGAAGGATGCAGGCAAGATAACCACTGGCAACAATGCTTTCCCACAGAGTTTCTCTTCTCCACCACTGCAAAATCAGTTTACAACCAACCAAACAGAAACTGCTGAAAGAGTGAATACAAGATATTTTCCCTGTCCTCAGAAGCTTTATATTTCCAAAAAGCGTGGAGCATGAGGGCAAATCTTTGGAAGAAAGCATAGTTTTTCTTGGATAATAATGACTGTCCAATAGCTAAAATCCATGCTCCAGCTGAGATGTTCTCCTGAAGAGGACTGCAGAACTGAAGTTGAATCAGAGACAAAAAATTTACAAAAGTACCGAAACTTTGCAGAAATAAACAACCACATACAGCAAACTCGCATGTTTGTAGCCTCATGGACTGCTGGAACAAACACTAGTTGGTATATACAAGCTTGAATTATTAATGGAAAATAACATTAACTGTAAATTTATCTCCTTTCTCTCATTGACTATTGGAAATCAGAATATATTTGCAAGCTCAATTCTGTGCGTGCTGGTCAGATGGCTATAAGGAAGATTTTTCACACAATGTAGAACTTGAGACATTTTCAAAGCAGTCTTTTGCTACTCACAGTGTGTTACATCGAAGTTGCCTCTGTCTTACATGCCTGTGTCTCTTCTTACTGACTGGAAGACTGAAGCTTCCTAAACAGAGAAATAGTAAGAAATGAGTAAACAACCTGTTCCCATGACAGTAACTCCTCTTTATTCTTCCCATTGCAACAGTGTGTCTTCTATTATAAATTCTAGCCTCACACGAAGATTCAGTGCAAAATCCCACTAAGATTTGAATCTGCATCATCTCACACTGGCTGCCTGCCAAAAGGGAAATTTTTACCTGTGGCAAGTAAAAAGCAGCCCCAGGTGTAGGCAAAAAGAACTGCAATTGAACTGCAATGAGAATATGCAAATGCCATTTTGCAGCATTTGACCCCCTCCAGCAAGAATACTCCAGTGCCTTGTGCAAGACAAATAGACCTACCCGCTCAAAGAAAAAAGTTATTTTGCCAATTTAAAAGGTGTTCTAGTTATAAATTAAAATTGTAGGATTGACTGAGAAAAACATTGAAAAAGGACATGTCTATAATTCCATTAAATCCATTTTATAGCCTGATCTTAACTCTCCTACCTTCTACCCAGGGACATGGGTGCCTACAGCAAGGGGCTTAATCTGGCCAGCAATGAGTGGTTTTAGCCCAGTGTATCACCACCACCTGCAATCCTTTTCTTTACACACATGAAAAGCAGACTTTTACATAGAGTAACTAACGCACAGCACCTTCCTCAGATACAAAGTCGTAAGGCAGATGGATGGACATATGTACAACTGCAGCTAACTGCTAATGTAGCCATTAGCACTCAACAACATGACACCAGTTTGGGACATTTTCTGGAAGAATTTATTTTTATAAATAAAACCTTGGCATCCTGAGACTGATATAATCTTGCTTTCATGCAACCTGTGTGAGATATTTAAAGGGACACTGACCTCCTTCTCCTTTTGCCCCTCTCTGCTAAAGTTTCAATACTACCCCTTCCTCTCATCATGAAAATACTATATTGAGGTGAAAATTCACTATATGAAACCCCACTTTCCTTTAACTTCCATTTTTTTTAACATAGGGCGACTGATTCCTGGTGGAGATAAATTTAAGTTTTACTCAAGAAAATTACTACAATGGCCAAAACAAAATTAAAATGGAACAAGAGCGAATGACAGAATATAATGAAAGACTACAGAAGTCTTCTTCCAAAATATATGTCTCCATGTCAGGAATGGGCATGAGTACATACCCATTCACGTATTTATTCAAGGTCGATTGCTATGGACATCAGAGTTTTCCATATGTGGAACGACTATAAATTTAGAGCTGCATTAACAGCAACTAAGTCTTCATTATGTAATGAAAGACAGTTTGGTCCTGAGGTCCTTCCACAACTAAACTAGGCAGATGGTGAAGTGGTGCTGAGGAAAACAAACAGGGTCCTGTCCTATTTAGAGCATTCAATTGGCAGCTGTTTTCTGGTTTTAGGTGATCTTGATGAGGTCTTCCCCAACGAGTTACTTCTAATAAAGCAGCTAGATTAAGGCTGTCAATGCATTACCAAACTTCAGAGGAATTGTCTTTGCCTTTTGCATGTAAAGCCTTCCCTTTAATGGGACAGTTATATCATTGCATGCTGTTCATATATGTACACACAAATTCAAAAGGACTAAGAGCTCTTTTCCAGGCTCCCATGTAAACGCTTACAGCCAGATTGTTCCTGAAGAAAGAACAAAAATTTTATTTTTAAAAGTCACTTGTTCATAACTATTTGGGTTTTTTTTTCAACATTTACCTAGCACTATTAATAGGTAAATAAGTAAAATGGCTTTCCCCCCCAAAATCAGTTGATTTACAAAATGTACAGTAGAGCTTTAGTTATTTTTCCCATCCTTGGCTTTTATAACAGATTGTTTACTTCTCCCAGATGAAGCCAATACAGAGCTATAGGGGAAAAAAGAAGCACACAAGGAAGACTCTTTCAGTCATTAGGTCATTTTCATTGGCAACTCTCCCTATGTTTTCACCTGTGAACTTTCCAAGGTAATGGCCAATCTCAAACCATGTGCTGAAGTAATAATTTCATGATAAAACTAATCTTTCCAATAAACAACTCTCTGAAACACACTACTTTTCATTTTCAAAGAGCCAGAAGGATTATGGTAGTGATTTAGATACCTATTTTTCTAAAATTGCCCTCCACGTCTTCCTTATTCTAATGTAACACTCAGAATCCTTCGCAAATAAGAATTGCATCTAGAAGTGGAGAAAAAAGATACAGCAAAAACAAATGTAACCTTAGAAAATCACCGATGTAAGTAGTTTCATTCTGTGTACTAAAACCCATTTGAAAACTAATCTACTGCATATTCTTTCCTTTCAGAAAATGTAAATTGATCTTCCAGTTTGAATACCTGTCAAAGTACAACCACTACAACATTGATAAGTCATTTTTCTCGTCAGTTGATAATGCCCGAGAAACTTACACGTAGCTCCACAAGAACTACTGGACCAGATTACATCCAAACCAGGGTGGGGGATGTTAACTCTTGGAGAATTTGGCAACAGCATGAGTGAGGAGTGTCTTTTTCCCACCAGCACCTCCCGAAGTGGTATGAGAACACATCACCAATAAAGACAACTGAATCAGGATATGATAGCTCCCAACATGCTGCTGGTTCATTAGTCTTCTAGAAACTGTCACCATGCCCCTTCCATACAGTGAACAGGGAGGATATTACCAGCTGCCTGGAACCTAAGGATAGGTAAATTTGCTAAGAATGAGGTAAAAAAGCAGCAACCAGTGTTACTGGGACACACTGGACAAGCTTACAACGGTGATGTTATGCAGAGGCCCCCTTCTACAACCATAGTATTTGATATCCACTCTGGCAAAACTGGATGACACAATGGCTTACTTTACCAAAAAGCACTTAAAAAGAGAAAAAAAAAATCTTAGATACCCTTTGAATTCAACCACTTAAAAAGTCCCTTCTAGGTTGTGGATTATGTCAGTATTGATAATATTGCCCCCTATGGGGTGGGGGGGAAGGCTTTGGGGAAGGCACAGATATTGGCTATCTGCTGCACTTTTTGCTTGTTTCTAAACTTAAGGTTTAGCACTCAACCTATCCTAAATTTCATACATTTACTCTAAGTTTCTGGGAGACGTTGCTTCCTAAATGGGAAGACTTGTTCAGAAAACACTGAACAAAGGCAAAATTATCTTTGATTGTAATGGAGCTGTGAATTCACTCTGTGAGCAGCACTTTTCCCCTGACTTTACCCGGTTTGAAGTAAGATGTCTTGAATAACCCTGGGGTGTGTGCAATGGGAAAGGACAGCATCGCCAAAGTAAGAGGCAACTCATTGAATAAGTGTACAGACCTCTCTGCTGACTATTTGAGAGTGCCTACAGGTCTAGTTAGACTTTTCAAGCAACACAGCAAGGTGAGAAAAGTCCAAAAAAAATCCTTTTCCAGTTTTGATACCTTATTTCTGGTTTGCATATTATTCATAAGCCACCCGTTTCTCTCACAAGTGCATAATTTTTCACAAGCACTCACTAGCCATGAAAATTTACTTTTAGCCTATGAACTGTCTCTGAACACTTCATCTCAATTATTTGTTATTTGTGAAGTGCAATTGGTCTGCTTAATTACTTGCTTCTGTCTTTTTGTGCCCTCAACAGATGGCTAAGCCCACTTAAATCAAGCGAATAACCAAGTTGAAAAAAATCCCCCCCCCTTTTTTTTTTTTAGCTGAAGGAAGACTGATGACGCACTTTGCAGGATTTTCACAAATCACTACTATTTAAATATTTGTGAGCAGGCTACGTGCTCACATGGCGGAGTTTTGTACGTGCCCATCTCATTCATGAAAGCAGCTGCTCTGCATGCAAATCTTTTCTGTTTAGACAAGTTTTTTCCTGCTTCCCAATACTAGCTGTTGAATCCTGAACAGAAAGAGATGACCAGCAGGAAGAATAGGGCAAGTTTTGAGTTGCCAGACCATGAGTGGCATTTCTCAGATGGGACTAAGAAAGTGTCCTAGGAAAGATGGTATTTTTAGACTTGGGGGTGATAGAAGGACTGAAGGATCAGGTCATAGACTTGAAGATTCATCCTTCAGCTCTAAAGAAAACCCTCACAGGTACTGTTTGAGCCTGAGCAGCTCTGGCCATAGCTCAGGCATGACCAGCTTTGCAGGCACAGCCTTGTGTTACCACATAGGCACTCTTCAGTGCAGCAGAGCTGCTTGAAAGGCACCAAAGTACTCATTTCTGATAAAAACTACCCAATTTTTCCACCTCTTTCTATGAAACCTTCCTTGAGCAGTATTTTGGTGTCTGAAAGTTACCTGAAAACCAAATCCCCCTTTGCTGAAAGGAGAGGGGAGAGCTTCATAACAAAGGTGGCTTTTTCCTTTCCTAGAAATCACAAAAACTTCCTAAAAAGGTTTTGTTGTTTACAAAGCACAGCTTTGTCTCAGACTGACAAAAATCCCACCATACAGGACAAGTAAACATGCAAATTTTTGCTCTGGCTTTTAAAAACAAACAAACCAACCCACAAAACCCCCTCCAGACACAGGAGACAAAACCAGAGCCATAAATGTCAGTGCTGCTGTAGTGAAATGCACATGTGTGGACAAGGTCCCACTGCCAAGGAAAGCAGTTTTGGAAACTAAACCTTCAGTTTTCAGTTGAGTGACATCCTGCCTCAAGTCAGTGATGAATTTAACTGTTCAGCCAGATAGTTATTTCATGAAGGCTGTGTTCAGCTGGCAGAAATTTCCTCTCACTGCTCATGTGGCTCTGCTGTGGCTCCTAGTCCTCACATACTCACTTATACAAGGGATGCAAAGTGGATGTCCCTTGCTGCCATGCCAGTGGCTTTTGCTCAGCTCCACCAAGCCAGTCATACTCTGTTTAATGATATGCACTAACTTTTTGTTCTTTGGCACAAAAGTGTAGCTTTTAGTCTGCTTTTTTTTTTTTGGTCCCCTCAGGTGCCCACTGCCTTTTCCAAATGCAGATCCAATTCCCTTAAGGGACCCCCTTTTTTTCCCCTCTTTTTTCTCAATCACACTGGAACTAAGGTTGTCTCTAAGCTTCTCTGCTTTCAAACACAGTTTCACACTTTCTTTCTCAATTCTGTTACATGCTTGTCAATCCCATTTGCTCCTCGGCATGGATAAGACCAGACTGGCTCTGCTTAGAAACAACAGGCTTTTCTGGGAGTTACAGTATTTCCTGAATATTGTTCAGATTTCCTGCAGAGTGAATTGACTGCAGAAGGCATGCAGCTATTTTTAAATCCTTTTCTTTTTTCCCCTCTTCTCATCTGTCCCAGATTAAAACGCAAAGGGATTTAGAACAGATGCTCCCAACTCATCACAGTCCCTCATACATTAATACCTCAGGTCATCGCTATCAGGAGCTTGAAATGTTCCATGTTACGTAGTACAAGTCAAACTTCAATATGTCCTGAATTTCTAAATAACTCCTTGTAAATCTAAAATTTCTTAGTTGCAGAGACCAAAACATCCTGCTGGGAACAGAGGTCCCAAAGTTTCCTGAAGGAAACCAGGTTCTTTGAGAGTGGGATTCATCAAGCAGATCATTAGTGAAAGAGCCTGTGAGGTATTTTGTTCCCCCAGCTTTGGGAGAGCATGGGTGCAATACAGGACTGGGTGATATAGTTAGCATCCCTTTTAGTGAAGAAAATGCGTTATTTCTGCAGTATTCCAAGTCACACCTAGAGATAAATCTCTGAAGAAGTCCAAAGTCCAGAAAAACACCCCTAGCATGAAATTTACACCAGGTGTGTACATGAGAAAGTATGTGCGTGCAAGCAAGTGTATATGTATGCACAGTACAGATGAGAACAGCTATGTATGACATGACTGTATGTGCATGACTGCGTGTGTGTGGAGTCTGTGCAGGAGTGAGTGCAGCCCAGTGAGTGAATGTAGCTGGCCAAGTGAGATGGATTGAAGGCGGTGAAGTAGTAGAAGGAAACATCCTTGCAATGAGCAGAAAGGCTTAGGAACTGATTTCTCTATACTTTTTCTATGTCTAAGTACTCAAAAATGGTGCCAGCATCCCCCTGTGCTAACGTGCTTGTTCTACGGGATGCTGGAGAGCCAGAGGGCTTTGACACCACCAGGCAGAAGTGTTAATGTACTCAGGAAAGACAGATGTCTTAAGCTTTAAGGCTTCTTTAATCTACTGGAGGTGAGGTACAGATGTTGTAATGACTTACACATCATTAGGTTACCTGACAGCTCCTTATTGCCATTAGTAGAAAGAAGGCTGAACTGGTGAACCCCACAGGCAGCAATGGAGAAGCAAACGCTGGGACTTCTTGCTTGTACCTGCAGGAAAGATGAGAAAGAAAAGACCACAGTGAATGAAGTACCACAGTTTAGTACATGAAATTAGATGCCACGCAGACTAACTCACTCCACAATAGGGCCATAGCCTCAGGGTCGCATCTGGAGTGGCAAGAGGCAATGTTTCTTAACTGAATGAGGCCAAGTAGAGGGAGGCATGAAAAGGCTGGTACCTGACCTAGCTGAAGGGGAAGACCAAGCCGGGACAGAGCACAGCCTCAGCACAATACGCTATAGAGGAAAATGCAGTGCTTGTAGTTTTTTACCCTGGAGCTTTACTCTGCATGCTCCTCGCTCTGGGTCACTGTAACAATTAAATGAACCCAAACTCTCATACTGTACTGGTGACAGATGAAGCGGCTCCAGGGAGAAGGAGGCCCCAGGCTGACTGCATGGAGAGAGGAAGAGTCTGATGGAAACAGAGCACTTGGCTATTCATAAGCTAAAGTGTGGCCAGGGATGATGCCACAAGAATTTCTCCAAGCAGTATGATCCAAAAAATATAGTTTTATGCAACTGAAACTGATTGGATCAAACAGGGCAGGTAGTTATCACCAAAAAACAGTATGGAGAGGAGGAGAGAGAAGGTATGAATTCCACATGTGAAACATTGTCTTACCCTTTTTTTAGACAAAGGTGTTCAACTTCTCATTTTGGAGCAAAATTTCTTTTTAAAATTTAAATAATTAAAAAGCAAAACCATTAAAAAATGGAACAAATGAAATGTTTAGGTCAATACAAAGTTTTTTTCTCTTTTTTTTTTTTTTCTCTCCATTCTCCTAAAAGAACAAAACAATCATTTTGACTGCTGAACTAAAAATCCATATTCCCAACAGCTCTTCACTGGCTGTCAATCCATTAACACTTCCCAGGGCCAGGTATTATAAGAGCTAGTATAACCTGACTAGTGTTGAGTTTGAGAGACCAGAGTAATGGTCTTAGACAATTCTCGCTTTCATTTGTCTTTACCTGAAGCATAGTTAACTAGAGTCTGGCCATATAAACAGCTCTTATACTTTTTTACACTGCCAGCTAGCAGAAATAATGAAAGTCAGGTCTCTTACCAGAACGGAGCCTATTTTAATTCCAGGTTGAGCATTCTCAGGGATAATTCCAGAGGCAGGGAGAAATGCCCTGAAATACCCCCGGGGGACATCCATCTGGGTGCTGCCTCATATTTCAGACATGATCAATATTTTACACAAGCATGAAAAGAAGAGCTGTTTGCTAGATTTCTTGCTTGCTGCAAATTACTCACACGCTCTGTTACCTAATGCTGTGTGTTCAGGCATTGCAGGAGCTCTTGTGACTGCCTTCGAACTCAACACCTGGACAATACTTGGCAGAAGGTGAAAAAGGCCCTCTGGCTCTACCTCACATTTATGTCACTGAAGCATAAGTACCTTTCTAGCAGTTTAGTGCCTGAACACCACTGCCTGCCTATCTTAAATATGTTGAATATTTAGCTACAAATTGTGATAGTGCAGTTTACTCAGTGCATGAATTATTCCCTCTCAACTTTGGACAATTTTCCTATGTTCCTATCGTTCTTGTACAAACCACTCAATCTTTCCATAGTTTAGTTTCCTACATGTAAAACAGAGATAACTTTTACTTTGATCCCCCTCTATTTTGTCTTAGCATTAGCAGATGCTTGAGGGAAAGGACTGTCCTTACTAGATAGTTATGTCTCACCTCATGTAGAACTGAGTCATAACCATGAGCACCTGGGTCTAAATAAAAGACAAATACAACACACTACACAAAGAATAACTGAATGCAAATAAAGATTAAAGACTATTAATGTAAGGAAGCATGCCAGTGTGAGAGCTACATGGTACAAAGGTAAAACTGAGTTTCTTTTATTTTCTCCTCCACTCCCAAATACAGTTTAATTCCTCTCTGACACAAGCATTTATGGAACATTTTTTTTAGAGGGTATATTTCACCTGAATGCTGTGTCACACACATCAGTCTTTCTTCAAGGTCAGGATTTTGTTTGAGGTCTTTGACTTGAGCAAACAAAAGCAAATGGGAAAGAGAAAAGATGCACTAAACTAGAAACTGCTGAGCTTTCTCTATAAATGTTTCCACTTGCTCCCTGAATTGGCCATGTATTTCCTCTATTTAATGTTTTATAACTATATAAACAAACTGATGAATCCAACTGGCTCACATTTCTAAATGAAAAACAGAAAGCCAAAATATGGTAGACATCATAGTGTCCAGTTGGTGCCAGTTTTGGGAGACTGAATCTTACATGAAGCCTGTAAATTATGAAATGAGTATATGAAATGCCAACATAGAATAATTTTTTTCTGGTGAGAGCCACAGTTTTAAGATCTCCAGCTCCTTTCTACTAACTGCTGCATCAACACAGAGTAGTAAACAATCCGTCCCATTGAACTAGAAAATGGTAAATGATAGAAATGTCAGAAATGATAAATGGTGATGAAAATTAAAAATTAATGGTTTACACAATGGGAACCAAGACTATTAGGCTATCTCGTCTACCCAAGGCTAGAGAAGTAGCTTGTGCCAGAGCTAGAACTTGAACTCAGCCCTTTAGTATCTTAATGCAGGTATTTGACCCTTCTTCCTGAAGTCGACAGTGTATTTTGTAACACTGAACTTCATGACCATTAGAAAATGAGGCAAGGGGAAATCCAGCAAAGGCCAAGCTGAAAAGCATGGGCTTCTAGTGAATTCTTGAACACAGACTATTCTTTCCAATACCAGAAGAAAAAAAATGATGTAATGAGCATGGGAAAAGGTAAACAGATTCTGAGCAAGTTGTAATTACAGAGCCTCATGTAAAAGTCAAGGAGAAAAGGCAGAGCTGGCAGAGAAAAGGGGATGTGCTGCTTCTTTGATAAAAAGAGACCAAAGAAGTTGGTAGATTAGTCCTTTTCCCCTATGACTTTTTCCCGCTCACTAACAGGAACACTAAGGTGACCCTGCAATCGGTGACTACTGCCTCGTGAAGACAACAGTCCCCCCTTGGCCCTTTCCAGCTGCCCAGCAGTGGTTGGCATCTCTACAGGAATGCCCTGGCGTTACTTGCTATCCCTGAGGAATAGGAGCTTACTTGATAGCATCTCACTAGGCAGCAAATTAAAAGTTACCTGAATGATGGCCTATAATAGCAGGGAAATGCCATTTGCATCCCTTTTTTTCTGCATATATAAAGAACATATTCAAAAGAACAGAGGCTGGTGTAACGCAGCAGAGCTGCACTAAAGTTAGTGAAATGAAGCCAAATGGAATGGACTGAGGATCTGGCCCATTTCCTTTTTTTTTTTTTTTCATTTGCTTGTAAAACAACTGCAACAGAAGTAAAATATAACCTGAATACAGGTCAGCTGCTAAGCTAATACAGACTTCCCATAAATGACTGGAAGACTTTACAGACATAATTCATGTACAGCAGAGCTCAGAATTGCCATGGAAACAATTACATTCAAAGAACAAAACACAATTGATATCAAGCCATTCGGAAGGCATTTAAAACTTGTTATGCACTTAAAGTACAAGGAAATTAGTTTGCTAATTAACACACTGTTCCCAGCCATTGTGATTTCTTTCTTTAATGGTGAGAGTGGTATTTGCTGCTTTGCTTTCCCTCCTAATGCTCCCTCCAACAAACACACTTAGCTTAAATACAATATTTCAGCATTTGTTTCAAGCCACATAATAAAAGCTCAAACCTCAACCAGTCTTTATCCTTTCTTTTTTAGCCAATGGCTTCAATAGATCCTTTTTAATCTCCCCTAATGTCTCTAATGTAATGAATCCCATATATAATGAGATTATAATGGCTAGAAAGTGCTTAGGCAAGCCTTCCAAAAAGAAATAGACTTCAGACTCTTTAAACAAAAAGCCAAAACAACAATCACACCCCCCCCCTCCAATAAAAACACCTTTTAATTAACTGCAGTGCTCAGGGCACTGCTTAATTGTGAATTATGATTTCTAATATCCCATTCCTAGTTTTGCATAAGGTCAGCCACATTTTTCCCCAAGTTTGCAGCAGAGGAGCAGTCTAATGACCCCATATGACACCTAGCACTTGGAAATGCAATGCTGGTTGCACATAATAGAAAAAAATCTCTTCTTTATGGTGATTTTAGCATAAGCCTCCAGAAGCGACAGGATACTAGGAGAGATTAACCATGTGGATGGCTCTCTCTCCAGGTGCCTCCAAGAAAAGGGTCTTTTTTATATTACACTTGCAAAATTCCTGCATAGCCAGTGAAAATATTTCAGGCAGTGTAAATTCAGTAACATTTGTAACTCTCAAGGTCTTGATTCATTCCACTGTCCTCCAGGGCATTTAATCAAGATGCCTAAAAGCGATGTGCAGTTGTCTTAACTGTCTTCTATAGCCACTGGACAGAGATGAAACTGCAGAAAGCAATTCAGATCTCAGCTGGGTTCATTTGCTCTCTGGAGGTTCTTCTGTCTCTATTACCTACAGAGGGACTGCCACATGATTAACTGCTGTGTTATGGGGGGTAAACCCAACCTCAAAGACCTCATTAATGCAATAAATAGTATTGTCTCACCTTTATTTTGTGAGAAACTGAGGCACAGAGAGATGCTGTGACCTGACTCTTGTTAGTAAGCAAAGCAAAAGAAGTGTTTCTAAATCTCTCATCCCAGTGCCTTCTGCAGGAATATAAGACCTGGTATCGCTCATTCACATCCAAATACTGATTTTGGCACCAGGTGAAATGAAATCAAGTCTCAGACTACTTTTATTTCTGCTTTTTCAGACTGCCATGTCCCATCCTGGGCAGAACAGTCCGCAGAAGCTTTTTCATCTCTGTGCAAAACAACTGGTCTGCAATTGCATGTTTCCTTTCTTTCTTTCTTGTCTCAAAGCTGCTGTCTGAGTGGACATAAACCTCTTCCAAGCTCCTATCATTCATTCACTGGTGAGCTGGAGACGCGTTAGCAGCACTGTCAATAAACAGCACAGTTAGGGAGAAGAGTGCCCTTCAATCCTAAATACTGTAGGCAGTCTGTAAGAATAACACACCTTCTAGCTAAAATTGTGTCCCAGACACCATCTTCAGGGAAAGAAAACACACTCCAGCATTGCCATATATAGCTAAATACAGCACTTCCAGGTGTGCTACTGGCCCCAAAATATGGCTGGAGTTGAATAACCCTCTCAGGGGTTCCCAGAAGTCCATTTTGCATGAAGTGAACTGAAGCACTTGAGCAAAGTTAAACCTATCCCTAAGAGTTTTTCTGGACTGAGATTTTGGTGCTTAGAGCACTAAAGCAGTCTTTTGGCAATTCCTAAACCTATTTGGGCTAGTAGCTTCTAGAAAATGAGACAAACTAAAAACCAAAACAATAACCAACCTAAAAAAAAACACCACTTGCTGCACTTTGCTGTACCACAACGCCATAATCATCAAGGCAGTTTTCAGGGTTAACTGCACAAGGAAGGCACAAACCCCAAATGAGGAAGCAGACCAAAAAGAGAAAACAGCTAATATAGGAAAAGGAGGGATGCACTTAATGCCTCAGCAGTTTGACCTTTATAGTAGAATAACCACAAAGCACAATATCTAGCCTAAGGGAAGAAATAACAGGAGCTCTAAGCACAACCCAATACTCCGACCAGAAGCCTGATGATGCTTACATGCTAGAAGGCGGAAAAGGCTATTACAGGTTATCCAAAAGGTCACTGAAATATTTGCATTTGACCTTGCCCTAGGGTTTACTCCCAGCTACAGAGCCTGAATATTTATTTCTGTGTATTCTGTAACCTAGAAAAAAAAATATCCTTGCTTCCATCAGTTTTATAATTGGCTGTAGCATTTCCTAGAAAAACCATGTTATGGCCTGCTAGCTCCACACATCACTGCAAGGGGATTTGATTTGGGGTGAAAACAGCCAGTGAATTAAATTGTATGATGTTAATTGCTAAATTACCAGTGTATGTCATCACTACTACAGTTGCTATATGCTATAACAATGATATTACAGTGAGAATTGCCCAAATTAATGAAGAATGAACTTTGATGAAACTGAGCAAACTGCAGTGGTGATGGAACCAGAACTGGCCTCAGCAACTGGTGCCCAGCAATTTTCTCAAGACTGACATCTTCAACTCACAGACCTTGGGCATGGGCATTAGCCATGCCAGATACGCCAGCTGCGAGCTCCAGATGCAACATGCAACAATTCAACACCACACACTATCTCTCCTGCCCCCCAGACAGCCCCAGACACTGTTTCACAAAGAGGATAATGCATTTCTTTGCGGAGACGACACTGCCTTGAATTACACACTGTGCAAAATGGGTGAGTTTCTATGGAAATGGGTGACTGTTCCTTCCTCAGAATATACTGCTTAGGGACAAAAAGGGCATGCTGGCCCAAAATAGCCTTTATCCAGTTGGGAGAAGGCCAACTGGAAAGCACCTGTTAGATGTGAAGTAGAAACATGGTCACTGAATTTTGGGAAATTACAGTGACCTTTAGCAGGGCAAGGGCTGAGTGCAAAGGATAGCTCAGAGAGAAGAGGAGCCATCCAAACCAAGTGCCCCGGCTGGGGAATTTGTGATGACTCACTAGCTCTGTGGACCTCAGTAAAACATTTGTATCATAGGACAGAGTCAGGGAAGGGATTCAGAAGCACAGGTTTTCAATGATTTCTTCTCTCACAAGGCAGAATGACTAGACATATCAGGGTCAGCTCCAACTAGTGTTTTATGCAAGCCCATAGGGGTTGTTCCTGTGTGAAGACTAAATTAACGTCAACATGCAAAGCCTGTAGCAGCTCTTATTAAAAGCTTCAGGAAAGCAGTCCTAGATTTCAAGGACAGAGAAATCATCAGTAGCACCAAGAGAAGCTCAGTCAGCGAGTTCAACTACCCCAATTCCAGTTGCAGTATGGTGCAAAACACATAGATGTGGTGCTTCTTATCAGTGTAAGGAAGAAGAATTTTCTGTTATACGACATTTAGTAAGACAACACCAGTTTGTCATCAAGCCAATGGGAACAGGAGAGCTGAGCCCCACCATCTCACAGCAGTCATGAAGCTTGGCTACAAGACCAGGGTGAGCCTGCTTTCTGAGAGGGGCATGTGGCTACACCCAGGGTGTGGGGTGGAGAAGCCAGAAAGAACTTGAAGCACAATACTAGAAGCGTGTAACCTGCCACCAGCATGTTTGGGCCTCACTTTGATGGGTGGTCAGTATTCTGCTCCCTTTTCAGCAATTTAGAAGAGTAGAACTTTTCAATAAAGAATACAGTTGATGGCTGGGAAAGGTTTTACTCACTTCCAAGAGGTGAAGAGATCAAGTTGGCATTCAGGGGAGAGCAAGTTCAGATCTTTGTAGCCTTCCTCAGCTGTTTTGAGTCAGTCCACCCAATGCCTAGTTTTCAGTGGTGCAACTGGACGTGCAGGGGAGTTTACAAAGTGATCTAGGTTCTTGCATCTAAAAATCAGACACTGAGTCTCAGACATCTGCCTAGGCTCCCTCTCAAGTCAATGCAGAAACAAGACAGGGGCACTCCACATCCTCAGGTTGTTGCTACATTTGTATTATGATGGATCAGCACAATTTTCACGGCACCAAACTGACTTAAAAGCCTCAGTGTCAGGGGAAGGCGTAACATCCCACATCCTACAAGGTACTTCAGAAAACAGCTCTCAAATTAAGAATTTTTGTTCTAGCTGTAGTCTGGCCAGCTTGATGTCCTCCATATGGCAGCAAGTCCAAGGGCAGAGCGTCCTCTCCCACCTAGCTGGTGAATGAATTTGCTTTTCAGAGAGAAAAGTAGCATTCATTTCCAGAGTTATCCTTAGCTTTCATTGCATTCCCATAATCCCAGCATTCACACAATCATAGAGCTTCGCACAAAAATGAGAACAGTGGATTAAACACAGGTCTGTCACCTGAACGTTTTGCTTGCCACTATTACTGCTTTTTCTTTTATTGAAGAAATAAGACATCTTTACAACAAAACACTTTGAGTAAGTAGAAAAGTCTCACGTTAGTATTTTTTTATTAACAGCTTCAAGATGTAATAGGAGTAAGATTTCTTCAGCATTAAAGATGCAGAATACTTCACTCAGGACACAGGCTGAATGGCAGGAAATGCATGATGAGTTACAAAGTCCCAGGCTATTTAAAGATAGAAGGTATCTTATTATCACAATTATCAAGTTGGAAACGACAGGAGGGGAATGGACAACTCAGCTTAAGTGGACACCATCTGTTACCACCCACGCTCTGTGAGTAAAAAGGCAACCTGAACTGTCAGGTATTGCTAAACTAATGCACATCTGGCTCTTGAATAGCCAGAGATAGTATTTGGAAATAACCATTTGGAATATTATCAGCTATCAATTGTTCCTTTCCAGAAAGCAGTTTGGTATCTGAAGGCACACACCTGCTGAATAAATATTTTAACTTGCTTAAATGCAACTACAGTCCCTTTACAGGGTGGAAAGTCACTTTCCTGGTCCTGTATACCAAGCACATACCCTTCTATGCGCAAGATTTCAACAGTGTGCGCTTAGCCACAGTGTCCTCATTGTTTCTTTGAACTGAAATAGTACCCTCTCAGCAAACAAGTATCACCACTTCATTGCAAGACTCACAATATTTATTCTATGAACCCTATACTTTCATGATTAATTTCATTTTTTTAATCTTTTTTATAACTAACTCAGCTGCAAGTAAAAACTGAAACACACAAAGCAAGCCACTGCTAAAGGATTAGAAGCCATCAAATATACAAAAACAAAGGAGAAATCTTAGGATTTAGGTCTCACTCCTACTGCTTGAGAAATTACGTTTAGCAATATAAATTGCCCTTTCCTTCCTGCAGTAATTCTTGCTCTTCTATCAGAAGCAGAATAGAATGAAATACGATGACAGCCCCCTCTACATTGCTAGGAACATTAATTTGAGAACTGGCCTTGGTTTAGGACTATCCTTGGCTGTACCCCTTCACTGAGTTTTTGTTTACTTGAATGTTCCTGAACCTCATGCACTGATTTCGGTCTCTTCTTCCATGTGATGCAATTTGACCATGAACACAGACCACTGATATTTAAAGATCTTTCTCTTTCCTCATCATTTATTACTTGTTGTGTGAAATAATATATTATTTACTCTGCAAAGTAATGAATCCTTCACACTCCTGTAACAGTAAGACAAGAGCTTCAGTAATACCTCTGAGTGTTCCCTAAATTTCATGGTAGAAGAATCCATCTTTTATTCCTCTTCACATTAATTATCCAGCCAATGACTGAAGACACGCTGTAGAGCAACCAACAGTTGTGTGTCACCATCACCTTTCTGCAATCTGCCTGCTGCTTGGATCAGCCCTCAATGTTAGCTCACAAGTAACTTCTGATAAAAGAAAATTAAAATCTACTGCCATGTTTAGCCATAGAAGTGATACAAAACCTCTCCGTCACTGCAAACTTCAGCTATCAAAGCAGGGCCAGGTTGCCTTTGTTCAACACTCACTACTCTGAACAATTCAAATTATTACAAGACCCTGACAATCTATATCGATGTCTCTCTCAAAATGCCTGCCTCTGGTTCAACAAGCCTTGGAAAGAGTAGTCTGTCTCTGTGTCTGTTCTGTGTCTTGCAGTAGACTCTGATGGGATCAGCTCTGCATGGGCACAGAAGTCCCCTTCCAAAGCAGCCCTTGCTAGTGCCGTAGGATAAGGAGCCTAGTGGCTGCTACACAAGCAAACTCAAACATTTTAACAGCGCTTTTATTTAATTGGCTCAGAATAGCATAAACAGTCTGTAGGAACATGTTTCAGGGTAAAGTTAGCAAAGCCTTTAGGCAAACTATAGCCAACAAGGGAGGAGTGCAGCCCAGTATCTTTTAATTGAGCGGGGATAAAGTGCTAGGCTAGGGCATCAAATGCCCATTTTGCATTTCACCCCTGTCCTCTACAAGACGGGGTGTGGGGAACAATGTTTTGCCCCCTGCACATCCATGCTGCTTGGGGCTGCCAAGCTGACTGCCTTCATACATCTCTGCTCTGTTCCCACATCAACAGGGGTTGTTTGGGGACGGAGAGGAAGAGGGGGCAGATTCCTACCTCAACACAGGCAAGGGCACTTATCACAACCAAGGGAATATAATAGAATATAATCCATTTCTCCTCCAATATTTGGGGACAAAGGGGTCAGGAACAATGAAGAAAAGAAGATACCACCCCCCTTAGTGCACACCTCAAAGATACCTATAAACTGCACGTGTGTCTACAGAGGATAAACTAGACCTGCAATCCCTTCCAAGCAGTAGCAAGTCCCTGGGGAGCTATTTCTTTTGTACTGTAAATAGATATCAATGGGATGGAACCACTATTTCATGGCTAAATGTTTTTGTAGTACTATTTTGCAATAGTATTGCCAGGGCTGCATTATTATTGTTCCTGAATTCTTCATTTCCTCTCCTAGAACATTCCTCTGGGCAAGCTGTGGCTTACTATGGGCTTTTACTGAAGACAGTCGGAGGCAGAGCAGATAAAAATCCAGTTAACTTAACAGGCAGTAAAGTATAGCATTGAAAAACAAGTCTTAAGGAATGCAATAGTTAAGCCAGCAGAAAACAATATTGTTTTCTGTAGCAATTTAGGACATCCATAAAAAGGGAGTCTAATAGTGTGCAGCAATGAAGAAGGGTGTAAAAGTGAGAAATCTCTAAGTCCTGCACATGGTCTCATCCAGCAGCAGGCTGGACTTTGTGTTTACAGGCAGGGTCAGTGCGTGCACACAGCCTTGCCAGGGAGCCAATACTCCACTGAACGGGCACACACCAGCTAGTCAGGCATCCGGTAGCTGACACTGTTACAATGGAATGAACAGTGCCCATCATGTTCCTGGCCCCACCTCTGCTCCACAGGTCCAAGCAGAGAAGGAGGAGAGACATGGATCCACTCATTCCTAATCAAATCGCATCTGGGAGGGAATCAGCTATGCAGCCAATGCACCAGCTGAGGAACAGAGACCAGAAATTGGAGCTTGCTGTTCATCAAGCTGTGAGCCCATGACATCTGCCATGTCATGGACAATTATAGTTGCATCCAAATCTGGTTTCAACTTATCCGCTTGAGCAGAAAGCAAGCAGGTTAGTTCATCAGTGACAGCATTTTGTAAAGCCTCCACCTTTACCTGTGCAAGGCTTCATGGTGCAAACAAGGATGATGCAGACATACTGAGACACTTTGAAAGGACAGTATGGGTAGGCATAGCAGTGACATGGGCTTCAACAAGCCCACCCAGACACCCTGGGTAGTATAGCAGGTGAAGCCCATACTGCTAGTTAAAAGATAACTCAGACATAACTATATATATATATGACCTGCAATCCAACACCTACACTGCAATGTAAACCAAAAAGCAGAAAATTCCCATTTAGCTCCTGGTCTGTCACTGTCAAGATGAGTGACCTTGAAAAAGTCACACCTCTTTCCTACCCCTCTGTTTAAACTGCAGAACAAGGGTGGGAGAGGCAGTCTGCTATAATGGGACCTTGATCTTGACTGGGATTTCTGATGGCTCAATAATCCCAATCATAAACTTTTCAGAGGTGGAATTACCTAGGGTCATCCTCAGGCATTTTTTGTATTGCATATGTATATATTCTAATTTAGGCACCTACACACTAACTGTAGGTGAAGGCATCACCTTCTGCTTTTATTACTTGAAGTCCAAAGAAACTGCACATCCTAAAAGCCACCTCATAGGATGAAAGAAGCTGAAATACACAGAAGCTGGTAGAATGCCTTTAGCTATAAATCTGTGTGGTAAAAATTGGTCTCTCTTTCCTCCAGTCCATTCAAACTGGCTTTTATCTACATACTGAGAAATCCTACTTCATACACAGTCTGAGGTAAAACATCCATGGTAGGCATTTGGAGCCTCCAGGGGCATTGATAACTGAAATAATTGGCATGTTACCACCAGAGACTCAGAAAAGTCACCTTCCAACTACAATGGGTTGCTTCTGACAAAAGTCAACCAAGGCGCATAATGTCGTTGTTGTTCATTAGGTTTCCATTGATGATAAAATTTCCGATTTCAATATTTAATACAGCTCAGAGATCACGGTGCATAACTTAATGTGCAAGCAGATAATTTGCTGATCAAAGTACATGTTTCACATTAAGGCAAATTGTTGCACACTTTGCTGATTAACTGAATCACACACACATAAAAACTACACCACTCTTCTATCAGTGAAGCATTGTCCTCTCTGGAGTTAGTTCATCATGTTAGACAGCTAAAGCCTGTAAATCTCAGCTATTTTACGTACAGTATAAATGCTGCATCATCCATACTTGAACTGTTTTCTATCCTGATGCACTGGTTTCTTGCACATACATCATTTCAGGACACCCTTTTCAATAATAAAGTAAGCCCATGAGTTGAGGCTGCTGTGCCACGTGCCTCCTGGTATTACCTCTCTTTTGGCTATTTATGTGTCTGCACCTGAATCCACTCCTTGCCTGGCATCTTAGGTGTGGACAGCAGCTCTCTGGGCAGAAACCATATTTTGGGGGTTTCTACACTTTCATAGCCAAGCATGAAGGCACCAGCATGAACGATAAATAAAAACTCTTTTTTAAGCTGGTATGCTCAAGGCTTTGTGGAAATAGACAGAGACATCACTGAGAAGTTCAACTAGGACAGAATTCCAGATTAAACCTAAAGACAGATAAAGTGAGGAATTTTTTAATTATTTTTTTCCAATCTTTAATTCAGAAGTCTCACTTTGCTCCACGGAGCAGCAAGATCCAGGTGCTAAATCTCATACTGATTTGGAAAACAGAAGGGTAACTTTTCACTTTCCTGCCTCGTGTGGTATTTTTTTAGGGTGGGTTTAAGTCATTGCAGGCAAAAGAAAGCTTAGTCAATGGACAAGTGCTCCTAACCATTCAACAAAACACAGGGGAAGGAAGCAGGCTGGGGCAGCTACTCGTGGGTTATATAGCCCAGTGGCATTTCAGTAGATCTTACTACTATTATTCGGACTATATAGCTTACAGCAGTTGCTGTAAACATCCCAACCAATTTTATTTGCAATGTAAAAATTGGGCAGAATATCAGCAAACTCTCTGGAAGCCCAAATAAAAGGCTAGATTATTCCTGGAGATACCATCGCTCCCTCTAAAAACCAGGACTGGGCACCACAGGATTTATGCTGAAACGGTTCTGCAACATTTTACCTGAACGCTGCCCATTAACATGCAGCTAAACCCCTGTGAACCACTTAGAAAATGTACCCCGAAGTCTAAATTCACCAAGATTTCTCAAGAGCTCTATATGCCTGAGATCCCAGAAGGTACCAGCAGCTTGAAGAGGTTTATGTATTTCCTCTCTGTCTCCGAGCTCAGTCAAATTAATAGGAATATATTGGCTTAGCCAATCACACTGGAGGAAATTGAGCTGGCTATTAATGATCTCAAACAGCAAATGGCCCCTGGGCTAGAAGAGCTCCCAGTGGAACACCACTCCAGGTTTTAACAAAAGCCAACTTTTTCTAATGGTTTCACAATCTCTCCCCCCCCCTTCACTGCCAATTTCCCCCCAAACTCTCTCTGTGGGCAGTAAATATTCATTACCAGGTGCTGTTTGCCTGAGTGCAAAGCAACTCGTCTCCTGGGTCTGCTTTAAGTGGTGCCCCTCACTCTGGATGCTAAAGCCAACTCCAGATTTGAAATCAAAAAGCAAAGGTCAGCAATGGAGCCAGATTTGCAGTGGAGACAAGTTGGTTTTCTTGGATCTACATCAACCAAGAGCTTGGTCCTGGGGGGTCTTAGTTGGTGGGCTAGTGGGTTCGTATCTGATGTGCTCCTAACCTGGGCTGCACAGATTTCTGTAAATAACCAAACACAATTCAGCTGATCCAAACAGTAGTTGGGGAGAAAGACAAATTGTCCTTTTTCCTTCTTTTTCTTAAGATATTTGGGAAAGTGTTCTCTCCTTAGGACAGCTATAACTGAATGCTCTTCACACATGATTTCATGCGGCTATTAATCATGACAGGCCTTGTCCTTTTATTAACATACCAGTCAAATTCATTCCCTCTTTCAAGCCAAAGAAAACCAGTCTGTGGTCAGGAACAGAGGGGACTCCCTGGCTACTCAGCAAGTATAAGAATAAACAAAGAGGACCAAAAAAAAGAAATCCAATTCCAAAATCGGTGGTAAGGTTTCCAAAAGCTCACCAGCCTGGATATTTCCTTTGATTGCCATCTTATGTTGGTGTCAGATTGGGGGGGATGAGTTCTATTGTACTTTCTTTGTTTCATCTGCTCAATTTAAAATGCTGACAGTGCTGGGAAGCAGGGCCTGGCATGCAGGCTTCACCACACCCTGCTAGGGGAGCATCCTACCCACTGCACTACAGAGTCAGGTCCTTGCATGTGGCCTTCCCACTGCTCTCCCTTCCAAATGACTCCTGAGGACTTCGCCATGCCATGGCATCTCTGACAACAGGCAGAGTATGTTCTTGCTCTGCCTGGTTATTCCTGGGAGAAGCAAATCCTCCCTGGCTGAGGACTGATCTGACTGCTCAGAGTCAGGAGTTCCTCTGTTACCAGCAACGCATTAACACACAAGTTCAATTTTTCTAAACTAAAACTACAGGCAATGCTCCTGTACCAGGGGATCTCCCCGTACACCTTCATGCTCATTTATATGTAAGTGTCATACACCCAGATGCAGTTGCAACACAAGGAAATGTGCCTGGGCCAACACATGCCTTACAAATTAGGACAGAAGAGACACAGCAGCATGAAGCTACACGTGAAAGCAATGCTTGCTGGAGGACTCTGGGCACACACACAGGTTTCTATCCTGCAAAACCAGAAAGACTATGAAGTCCATAGCATCCTAACTCTTTACTGAAGTAGCCAAGTTGCCTACATGTAACCATTATAACTGCAGAGCCAACAATCCTTGCCTGCTTTAGCAGTGGTGAAGGGGTTGTGATAAGCCCAGCTAGGCTTCAGAGCAACACCTCTCCTACCTGAGTCCTCCCTGGTTGTCCATAATGCATTACAAGGAAGATTTCCCCCAACACACATCAAGAATTGATGGAGGTACCTGCATTAAGAGCCTTACCTCCCTCTGCAGATTGATGGTTACTCCAGCCAGGTAAATCCCATGGCCAGACATGCCAAATTCCTTGCACTGCACAGACAGGTTAGAGCAACTCATACAGAAAGCTCTGATTTTGTCCTCTTATGAAACTAAAAAAAATCTCTCTCAATGATTGCTAGCAACTATATGTCCCTTCTACTACAGTTTGCAAAAGTGATCACCTCACTATGGGCATCAAGCTCTCAAATCCAAAGGCCAGATCCATCCAAATATTCAGGCACCTGCTCAGTCAGCAACAAATTCTAATTCCCGCAGGAGGAAAGCACAGAAACGATGCAATATAACCACCCATCATTATGAACCATCCCTCCCTTCAGCTGTGCCAGCTTAAGTTCCATGTTTAGCAGGTGTCTGTATGGCAGCAGACTTCAAACTAAGCCACTCTCCAAACCTCTTGAGGTCAGAGATTTTAGACTTTGAAACCTTAAGCACAAATAGTGCACTTCACAACAGCTCCTGTGGGTGTTATAAGGAGCAACAAATGCTTTTAAGCGCTCTTAAGAGAGAAGAAGACGACAATGAAATTGAGGGGAAATGGAGAAAAAGATAATCACGCTGCAAGTTGCTGCTCTCATCTCCCAGCTACTTCCAAGGCAGCAAGAAGCCAGGCAGCCAGCAACAGCTGCCACCCTATTAAACTCAACAATTTACAGGTGCTCAGAGGGAGCACTTGCGTGCAATTAGCCGAGCAAATTCACTTACTTCAAGATGCAGGGCCCAGCTCTTGGCTGCTGCAGTTTGGTTGTGCTTTGTTGATTCTGTGGAGTGCTGCCAAGTTATTCCAGATGAGGGTCTGGCTTGTGGGTGTTAAGGAAGCTGGGAAAGCCTTGCTCCGCAGCGTGATCTTGCAAATGATTACAAGTGTATCGGAAAGTATAATGTGCTCTTCTCACTCTGCAACTGCTCTCTGCCTATGAAGGGTACTGGAGCAGTTTATTAGACCTACAGTAAAAAGAGAAAATAGGACTCCATCCCATGCAGGCTTATTTGGCAGTATTAATCTAGCCAGCCCAGATAACATGGATGGGAAAGACACAGGGGAGTAGATTTGGTGCAAGTAACAAAGCTCCCATGCTTGCTTGAAAGCCTAGTGTAGGCAAAAATCCTGCATCACCCCTGCCTCAGGCTTGTGAAGCCTGGTCTGAAGATATATGGCACCATTGGCTGGGCCAGGTCTGACAGCAGTGGGCGGTGTGCCACTTGTGCTGGATGTCACATATGTACACAGGGAGCCTTGGCCAGGAATGCTGCAGTGCAGATAAAAAACAAGTAATCACAAAGTCATGAACACCATCCCTGCAGCCAGGCAAACAACCTGCTGCACCCTGACTTTGACCCCAAAAGCCTCCCATCTAGCTATCTTTGCTCCATGCCTATTAAAGCCTCCCCTTGCTTCTGTTACCCGACAAAAATGATAATCAACAGCAATAAACATTGTCTAGCAATGCCACACCTACAGTGAGGCCCCATATTATGAATTCTTTATTACTTGTGCTGGCATGAAACAGGGATAGTTTGGTGAACGTGGCCCTCTGAAATCAGCAGAACTACTTGCCTTTATTCCTGATGAAACTCTGGCCCCGTGACTTAGGAATCAGACAAAAGAAAGCCAGGATGATTGTTTTCCGCATGGAATAAATAAATGCTTCATGATATGATGTCTCTACTTGCGCTGTTCTTTCTCTTCCAGTTAATCTCATTATTGTAAATTAGGGAGTTTCTCTGGCAGTTTAAAAGGTGTACTCTCACACATACAAAGGAAATAAACAAAGTATTTTGCTTCAGATCTCAGCTGCAGTCAATTTATTCTTTGAGCCTTTTGACTTAAAAACCATAAGACTTTGGTCTCTTTGCTTGTATCAAAGTCACACACAAATTGAAACAGCCCGTGCTCACATCCAGTCAAATTCAGTAACACTGCTGCTCTGATTTTTCAATGACCTGAAAATACTTCTGTATTCTCTTTGTTTCTACCTGCTTCTTTAAACCCATTCTCCAATTAAAGAGCAGAAAAATTCAAATTACCTTCTAATTGAGAGTAATCCAAAATGAAAGCCGGCTAGAAGGCTGAAATCAAAGAGCTGAATAACGTATCTTTACTTACACTAAACAGTTCCATGATAGCATCTAGGAGAGGATGATGGCTTTCCTCCATAAAAGCCACGGTCATACTCACTGTATATGAACACAGAACCACAGAGCACAGTGCAATAAAAAGGTGATGTAGTGTAGTCCTTGGCTACTGCAGATTTGCTTCCTACTGTTTGGTGCACACTCTGTGATGATATTTCCAGTGCTCAGAAATGTCCTTTTCCTCTGAGAATGACTCAAGTTGAGCAAGAACAGTGCCTGAGAGTAAGATGAGAGGGCTTGATATTAGAAACTCCTTGCTAAATCAATGTTTTATTTAACATGATAATTAGAACAAATATCTCTGAGACTTTGGGTGATGTTACAACTTTAAGGCAGCCTGGAAGCACACAAATTGCATGTTTAAAATTGTCAGCATGCAGGGAACTGGCTACAATGCTATTTTGAAGATCTTTTTAGCACCTTTAGGAGAAGCCTGGTTCTTGGACTCTGTATGCTGTGCAGTGGTGATTGCCTCAAGGTACAGTTTGTACCAAAAGCAATTAACTCTCTGAAGCCATCAGGGACATGGGCTGATAAGAACAGCAGAGCTCCCCACCTATCCATCAGGGACCAAAATTATGAATTCCACCGACAGGGAACTGCCAGAACCAACATGAAGAATAGAGGATTTCCTAATTCATACTTCAGAATTTCCAAGGGGATTTTAATCTAGCTCTTTAAAAAACATTTCCGAATACAGGGAACTCCACAGGATAAGATTTTAAAAGTGTGGGAGCCTGCCTGCCAGACTTTAGGCATAAACAGTTAAAATTCCACCCAAATCCCCACGCCCAAGTGTCCTGCCAGCAAAGAGTATGAAGGTACCCAGTCATTCCACAGAAAACACCAAGCACGGGGATCCTGAGGAATCTGAGTTTGTTGGGTTTGTGCTTAACTCATTTAGACAAAATATTATGTCCTAACTCCCAAAAGTACTGAACTGCCTGTCTCCCTGGGCCCCTGCTGTACTCAGCAAAGGGAGGTCGCTCCAAAGCATGAACGTGGCCCTCCAGGAATGCATCACTCTTACAAACTACAAAAATGATGATGGGTCAAGACCTAACATAGTTGCCTTCATTAGGTACCTGAAGCTACTGGATGGATCCAGACTAGGTGACTGGGAACTGTTAAATTTAGCAATAATGATGCCTGTCTGCATGACTGTGGAATAACAGCAGAGCAGTAGAGAGTGAAGATTTTTGCCCTTGCTGCTATGACTTGTGCAAAGAATTTTGGACCGCATTAGTCATGGCAAGCAGACAGTCACGTAGTGCAAGAAAATTTTCATGCACCCCAACTCTGTCGACTATGAGATCCAAAAAAGAGATGACTTGTTTCTTACATTGTAGCTCTTAACTGAGAGATAATCCCCCCAACTTCACCTCCCATTTTCATTGTAGCTGCTGCTTATTGACATAATCCCTGCAAATAAACTTGCTTTATGACACACAATTCATCCCTAGACTCAGCCTTAGGCCTCCTGAGGTATTAACAGCAAGATAAGATCCATTGAGAGATGTGAATGTAGGTTCAGTCACCCAAAAAAACCACCTTTCACCAACTGGGTATAATCCCTTTATCAGATTATGCCTGATGCATTGTATTCTCTAGTCTGCAAGTGCTTTTCTGGGATCAATTAGAAGCAGCATTACAGGAAAGAAAAAAATCCTTACCAAGGAATTTTGCCACTAGAAGTATTTCTCGGCTGTAAACCAGCTAGACTGTTAAAAAATCAGGTAGGTTTAAAGATGAGCAGCAACTCATACCATCTGAAAAGTCTTCCTCTTAAACTCAACTGGGCACTGCAGTCTGTCCCAGAGCACTCAATTCATAAGATGATTTATGTGCAGAGAGCCAGGAGAGGGTGCTCAACAATAACTAGAATAGGTCCTGTATACTGATCATGTCCTGGCAACAGTGATGGTTGCACACAGCCACTTAAATGGAACTGCCAGAACCAACATGAAGAATAGAGGATTTCCTAATTCATACTTCAAAATTTCCAAGGGGATTTTAATCTAGCTCTTTAAAAAACATTTCTGAATGCAGGGAACTCCACAGGATAAGATTTTAAAAGTGTGGGAGCCTGCCTGCCAGACTTTAGGCATAAACAGTTAAAATTCCACCCAAATCCCCACGCCCACGTGTCCTGCCAGCAAAGAGTATGAAGGTACCCAGTCATTCCACAGAAAACACCAAGCACGGGGATCCTGAGGAATCTGAATTTGTTAGGTTTGTGCTTAACTCATTTAGACAAAATATTATGTCCTAACTCCCAAAAGTACTGAACTACCCAAGGATTTTGGCCAAGCAAAGGTTTTCACTGCTTTTTTCCGAATTTTGAATAAATTGTTTTAGTTGTTTAGGATGTTAACTGGAATAAATCTATAGGCTTCAACATTTGATAAATAAGGCAGTACTTTTTAAAGTATAAGATATGTCACCTTTTTGTAAGGAGTTTTTAAAATAGAAAAAACAAAGAAATATTTATTTTCAGATTGAAATATCTGATTAGAAGTAATTACCACTATTATAGTCATTGTCTTTAAAAATTATTCTTCGGCAAGAAAGAAAGCACCTCAGCTGTCCATGCAGCTCCTTCAGGAGTAGGGTAGGAACCAGGACTCCAAGCAAAGGCTGTGTCCCTGCAACGTTGATATGTGAGGTCCAGCAGGATGGGAATCTGGGGCTTAATGACATGTCGTTTATCCTGCTAACTTCAAAGTTATTACACAGTCTGTACTGTTTACAATACAAATAACTACATGGGATTATATTTGCCATAGCAGA
>VZSZ01000729.1:1699987-1764893 GCA_013398815.1 Ibidorhyncha struthersii
AAGAGGGTAGATTTAGAATAGATATTAGGAAGAAATTTTTCACCATGAGGGTGGTGAGGCACTGGAACAGGTTGCTCAGAGAAGCTGTGGATGCCCCGTCCCTGGAAGTGTTCAAGGGCAGGCTGGATGGGGCTTTGAGCAACCTGGTCCACTGGGAGGTGTCATAGCCCATGGCGGAGGGGTTGGAACTAGATGTCTTTAAGGTCCCTTCCAGCATAAACCATTCTACAATTCTATGATTCTGTGAAATATTATCTCTGTCATATCGCCAGCTTCTCAATAGACACAGCACACCCGGTTTACTTGTCAAATGAATAAGCTAGGATGGTAAGTAGCTGCAAATAGTGCCAGACCCCAGTTTGCCTATGCTGTCTGCAGCTTGGGCATGGACACCTGGCCTGAACACCCTTAGATGTGTCAGCCGGGGCTCATACCCACTGTTCTCAGTGGGTACATACAGCTTGGCCCACAGCACCCCAAGTTGCTCATCAACACTCATCATTTGAATACACAAGATAAAAACTAGCTCAGGTATGTCTTGCATTATACGTGTTTCTAGCATAGATGGTCTGAGTCGACATTGGTCAATCAGCATCACCCCAGGAATAAGGACTCAGGGCTTCTTTTGCTGGAGACTGAATGCTTTTCCCACAATGGGAAAAATACTTGCTGGATTCTGCCTTCTTCTCAACCTTTGTAACCCCTTCCTGTCCATTTCCCATCCACCTCCATGGTTCCCACAATGAGGAGCTTTTAGTGTATGTCATCCCCTATTCTCCTTGTTGCATTTACCTCCTCAGCCTGGAGATACTCAGAAGCAGCAGTGCTTCACAGCGCTCTCTACCTCTTTGCTCAGCTATTTGTACAATTTGCCCTGTCTCCCGGCCCTTGTACAGTGAGGACCAGGATCTCCGTACATCAGTTAATACAATAGGATGGTGTAAGAGCATTTAGTAATCAGTTATGCATGCTGCAACCAGTTGCTTCCCCTTGATTGCTCCTTTTGTGTTAAGAGCTTGTCCTTCACACATCTTCAACAGCAGAGAAATTGTGCAGCTAATCAGTGTGCTAATGAAACAGTTGTTCTGTTAATAAAAATTTTTAGAAACTGGCAAAGAAAGAGGCAGTTTTACAAATGAGCCCTCCTCTTCAGCTAGGGCTCCCATTCAGCTCAAGTGCCACAAAACAGTGCTTCAGCAGTGCTTAAGCTTTACTCCTTCAGCTGTTGATTTCTCTCTCCCCAAGATCATGAACCAATTAGAATTGTTACAGGAATTTATGAAGAACAATCAAGTCAGTCCTATGGCTATTACTATAATAAAGTCACATCTGAAGAGTCCAAGCCCCAGTTGAGAATGGAGCCTGCTGTATCATGGACTGCACGAACACACAGCAAGGTTCCCCCCTTCTGAAATTGACAGTCCATGCTTTATGGGCACAACGGAGCACTCCAGGCCAGGATGGAGGGCAGCCAGATCAAACAAGGGCTCTCAGAGCCCATCCAAGCCAGCTCTGGAGATGCAGGTTTACCTACCTCCCAGTTGTCCGATGGACACCCATCCTTGTGCTTGCCAAACTATCATTTTCATTTATATTTAACAAGCGAGGCTGAGAAAAACAGCAGCCAAGTAGTCAATGTGTATCCTGTTCTGCCAACATTTTCAGGAAGGCAATAATTGCCACCAAATGGCACAGGCTGGGGTACTGGTTGTTTCAGCCTCCCAAGCAGGAATTGGGTGCTTCAAGGAATTTGTGTTGATGTTGACACCAAAGTCATCATGGCCACAGGTCTGAAGCAGCAAAGACAATGAGGGAAAAATGAAACTGAAGAATATGCATTTGCATCATTGCTGCAAAGTTCCTGGTGACTCCCCAGAGAAATGCAGCTCTGGAGGGAGAAAATGCTCCCTTGTCTACAGCTGAGAAAATTATTTTGGTAAATAGCACAGCTGCACAAACCTCAGCAACTTATATATATTAAAAAAAGAAGGGAGTAAGGAAGAAGCAAAAAAAAGGGTGGAAAACTGGGGAATGAAAAGGCCAAGTAACCAGAGAGAAAATGAACAGCAGGTGACAGCAGTGGAAAGGCTGGCAATGAATTTATGCCAAAGTGAATGACCAGTGACTCTCCCTTTTCTTTATTTTTTAGGGAAGTGTTTAAAATGTACTCTTTTTTTTTTTTTTTTTGTATCAGGGCTTTTTAGCTTTATACATGAGAAGGTGACACTACACGGGTGAGAAGTTTTGCCAAAACAACAGAAATTCCTCCCATCTTCCTGCCCTTGATGCTAGAGAGGCCTCGGGCACCAACAGAAAAGCCCATCTTTGCCCCACAAAGCAAATCTCTCTCACTGCCAAGTCTGCTCCAGTGGAATCTTTCTCTGCTAGAGAACTTTGCCAGGCCACCTGGACAGTGAGGTTTGCTGAGACTGACATGTGTGGTATGTCAATCTCAGGCAGCATGCTCACGGGAGCAGGGAAATCCTGTTTCCCAGCCTGGCTCCTTTGACAGCTTCTCATGAAGCACTTGGTAATCAAGGGACTACATGTCCTACCAAAGTCCTTTGGCAAAGAAAAACAGAATTTGTACTCAGTATTATTTCAGATGTGAAATTATAAGCTGCTTTTGTGCAGTATTAAGTAAATAGTTACGGACAAAGCAGTTTTTAACAAAAGGAGGTAGTGAGATACTCATGGATTAGTTTTGCACTTCAGCAAGACTCAAAGAATTGTCTATAATATCTCCCCATTCTCAGGATGTAGCTTTTTCTTTTCAGCGAGCCTGTCACCTCCTGTCAGCATCCCCTCTGCCTTCCTTCATCCTCTTAATTAGTGACTGCAAGCTCTGCCTTTGTTCTCTCCGTTCGGCTTTAAGCTAGAGAAATTAAATCAGAGGAATCCTCCAGAAGGCTTTGTACCTGCACATGAAGGTGTCATAAATAGCTTGTTACTGATTTGAAAAGTGACTCATAAGTAGTTACATTGGGTAACCTTTCAGCATATGGAATAATTTGTTAAAAACTTAATCAGTTTAATGGGGGCTACTTCAGTACCAGTATGGAAACATGCAAATTGAAACTCGTACCAGTGCTGTTGTTCCTGTGTGCCTCTGTGACTGAGACTTCCCCCCAAATGTCAGTACTGGGGAAGAGCCAAAAATTAGGGAGGAATTAACTCAAGGGCCAAAGCCTAAGGCAGATGTTAGGCCTAAACCCATTAAGTTAGCTTAGTAGAAAACCCTGTAATTAAACCAATCCAGTGCAAACACCTCAGCTAAAAATAATTGACATCTTCAGGGGATACCCCCATACCTGCTAAATCCAATAAAAATTAATTCCTCAATTTTGTGCACCTATGCTGTCATTACAATCTCATTTCTAATCCCTGTTTTCTTGCAGCAGGTTCAATGTCATAATAGTGCACTGGAAAGTTATCAAATACTTTACCTTCTAGCAGTTCCTGCCAATAAATCAAACAACTTTGAAACTTGAGCAATGGCAAGAGACTTTGATATTCACATCCACTGCTACATCTGCCAGTGCAAAGATTAAGGCAAAAATGCAATTAATTTTTTTTTTTTTAAAGTAACAGAATGTCACTTGCAGAAGATACATTCCTACACCCCAATTCCTCAAACACGTATATTATATATCATACCAAAGGGGAACACATGTATTAACGGGAGCTCCATTTTTATGGATTTTGTGCATTTCTGGGGACTGAAAAATGTGCTACTATGTCTGGCCACAGGCCAACTTGGGATGCAGTGAGACTGCAGTTGAACTAGTGTATGATTCTAAACCCTTCTGGCAGGAAAGTACCCAACATTAATTATTAACTAATAATAAATTACTCTACCATTGACCTATAAGTTTGGTAAGATATTAGGGTGCTCATGTCTAAATCTAATTCTATGTAGAAGTAACAGAAATATTCTATGAAGAATAAGCCCGCTGGAAGCTCTGTGCATGTATCATGACACAGTGAACAAAATAAAATGTTCCTATTGTGAGTGACAAGAAATCAGTGTGCTTTTGTTTCCAGCTGGGCCAAGCAAAAGGTTTTTTTCAACCACAAGACTGTAGATTTCACAGCATCAGCAAGCATGTCACAAATCCTTACCCTGAACCAGACTGCTTGCTCTGAAGCTGCCTAAGAAACTGTGACAAAACATTTCATTTTTTCCTTTTGAAATGGTTACCAATTTGGAAATACTCATGAAATTTTCTTCTTTTTAAATATTTCAAAAGGCTTACTCAAAACACAGTAGCTCAATATGGACTTTGGCAAAATATATATGTCAGGGAAAAGTGAGATAGAAAACATCTGAATATTTATTTCTTTAAGCATTTTTTCCTTCCCTCCCCAATCCTTTTCTGAAATTGGCAGGTCACCCACCAAATCACCAATTTCCATTTTTTCTCAGGCATAGATCTCAACTGGCTAATCTATCACCATAACAGCCATAGATCAAGAATCCTAGTCTCAGAGCAAATAGCACAGTGGAGTATATGAATGTATAATGGTTGAACTCCAGCAGTGAAAACAATGTGAAAGTCTTCATCTGGGAACCTGATCCAAAAACTATTAAAATGAATGGGAGGACATATTGATGCTAAAATCCACGGCACTTAATCAGGTCCAACCCACGCAGTAGCCCCAAGAGAAAACAAAGTGAAATGCTTTTTGGGGAGACAGCAATTTTGTTTTGTTTTGTTTGGGGTTTTTTGTTTTAGGGTTTCTGTTTTTTTTGCAGGAGGGTGTTAGAAAACAGATTTCAGTTTCACGTTTCAAATGAAAATAAAAAACAGTGAGGAGGAAAATACTGTGTTACAGCACGAAAATATCATAAGGGTTTGCTTTTATTTTTTTTTATTATTATATGAGATTGGTTTCCCATTTAATGGTCCCTGAGACTTGAACACACAAAGGCCACTGTCAGCCTATTTATGAGCCATTATGCTGGGGTTCTTTTTTCTGTTTGGGAATGTGCTTACTCTTCTGTTCTTGCCAGAGCCGTGTCTCACTAGCCTTGACTAACCTTCAACTCTGTAACTTAAATGCATCACATTTATGCTCTGGTGTGCTTTGGAAACCTTGATACCCAACTATAAATGGGAAAACATGACTCCACTGTAGTTTCTTCCATTTGTAGGAAGATAAATATGTATGGCATCAATGCTTCTTGGCTCTCTGACAGCAGAGCTGCCACCTCCTGATCTGAGGCAAGCTTTAATGATGAAAATCAGTAGTGCTTTCTGACTTGGTACTCACAGAGAAGCATTAGTGTGACAGAGCTCCAAGTAATTTTTGATTAGTGCATTTCTCCAGGCAAGAGTCTGATTGAGTAGTAATTTCCAGGCTGAAGCCCTTTGGACCATGAAGGCATCCTTCACCTGTCAGAGTAAAATCAGTAGCAACTAATTCTTGACTTCAGTGTGCTGAGACCTTTCAAAACTCTATTTCACAAAAAGGATACCTACAATCAAGGCAAATAAAACAAGCCAAAACCAACTGAGACCCTAATTTTGACAAGATTTCTGATTAGCCCAAGACTTCTGGGCCTTTACATCCTGCCATACCTGTATTTTGTGGGAAAATAGTACTAGAGAGCCTCTTTGTAGGATAATACTCACCAATACAAATGCCAAAAACCTGTGTTTTTCCCACTGATCAAAATACACAGTTTAGGTAAAGAAATCCCACTTTTTAAAGCATGCCGTAGAGGGTCAAATCTACCACTTGGGGTCTATCTTACTGATTTTAAGAGAACTATAGCCTACATTTCTCTCATTTCACAGGTTATGCAGAATCTATTAAAACTACTTATTGCCTTATCTGTCTTGCAAAGGTAAATTCCCTATGGATTTCACTGGAAAGATGACAGCTGTTTTGAAGAATGGTATTGCTGATCCTTTGTACCAAGGAAGTAATTAGAAATTGGAATCTGTGATAAGCACGCGTTCTTCTGATAAAAGTCCATGGTAACAGAGCAGACAAGATGTAGATGTTTTATTCTTCGTTGGTTTTCTTACTGCGTTTTTATTTATGCATTTACTATGTTCAAATCTATACTATGCAAAACCCTTTACAAGATTTTAGCATCTACTCCATACAGTCTGAAAGTCTGTATTCTTTTCTTGCTTTGGTGTATCTATCTATGCTTTACAGTGTTTACCGGACACATTTCTGAGCACAAAAATCTATGATTCTACTACAAACATTTGATTTGCTTTTCTGTAAATGACAACAGCTTTATACTTTCCTGTAACTGAATAAATCACTGCTGAATATCAGAAAAAATAAAATACTAGCTCAAACTGAGTATTTGTTACTTTTGGTGGAAAAGAGAGACCAGGATTGGGTTTGTTTGTGGGTTGGTTGTTCATTGGGTTTTTTACATTAAAATAGATAACTTGGAAATAAATGCTTTTTGGATTCAGATTTTTAAAGTTCTGACTTGAAAATGTAGCCAAAAAGTCTTCCCGCAAAAAGCAATTTGATCTCACTTAAAATTTCATCTTTGAAAGCAGCTGTCAGTATATTCTGAGAGACTGCGTAAGTTAAAACCTGCTGAAAACAATATTAGGAGAATAAAGACAAATTTCTCGCTTTTGTGTCCTCCCAGCTTGACTGTATTATTGCATGGAGGTACACTAGCTGTCACACGAGCCTGTGTGTGCTGTTATATGCCGTACAGATTCCTCCACTAATGAGGAGCAATGAGCACACTCCCATGTCCTGCTGCATTTTACTCAGCCTGTCCCTTTGGGAGGATTTCTTCTCATCACTTCTCAGCGGGAATTTCTTTCACAGAGGAAGATGGAGACAGCTTGGTGGGTGTGTTGTCTGTGTATGGCTTCAGAAGAATATGTCTGAAAGCTGTATGTTGTACAGAATAGTGCTAAGCTGCTTAGCCTCCCCATCTTAGTTACCCTCTAAATAATAGGAGCTATAACACAGGGAGGTACAAAGATAATTGTGTAGAAAAAAATTTAAGGAAGCTCCAATGTTGGAAAAAGAAGTTATAGAAATACCACAGACAGAATAATGATTCACTGAACATACCATACTTGAAGAAATAACATGCATGCCTGTCAACATGGACAAGTTGTGCAACACTCCTCCCAGGTTTGAACTGTAAGTGGACTTCAGGAAAACATTTGGACCTCAATCTCAGCCTTCTGCTGTCATCATTAAACTTCAACTTTTCTTCAGTATCTGATTTTAGTAGATGACCACAAATGACAGAGTAATCCAGTTGTTTTTTAACTGAGAAAGCACCCAGGGAGCTACAGAAGGGATCCCATCGGCCTACCATGGGCATTTACCTCGAGCCTAAGCTGCAGGCATATAATGAATCAGCTCTCTTCAAACAATTATACAAGACAGGCCTTTGTATTCTTGCAGACAAAAAAGTCTGTTATAGGTGAGTCCTGCCATCATCCCTCTTCTAGGGAGCAGCAAAGTTCAGTTTTCCCTTCACAGCCAAGAAGCCACACGTGGGCACTGCCTTGCCTGTCACCCACCACTGCCCCCTGACATTTGCAGTTTCAAATGAGGGAGGAACAGACCCCAAGAAGCTCAGCCTTCCCTGCTGCTCTGACTTGGAGAAGGGAGAAGCAGCCTGTGTTTCCAGGCCCATGTGGCAGCCTGGACCAAGCTCTATGCTGCTTTGCTGCTAGTTCTCCAGGCAAAAACATTTCAAGACAGCTCTGGCACCTTATGGTTGGACCATGGCCCCAGCACTCTCACTTTGACAGAACTCAACTCTGAGCTTCCACAGCTTCTCAGATGCATTTGGAACCATCAATGAATTTCAGGTTTGTGTTTTGTCAGCTCTCCTCCTCTGAGCTACTTCACATGATGGCTTTTCTCAAAGCTTCTTACGCTGCTAAGCTGCTTCCTGGTTGTTTCTGCTCAGAGCCTGCCTCCAAATAGCAGGACAAATACGTAGGACAAATATGAATTTTGCCTTAGATAGAGCACATGCTTAAAAATACTTAGCTAGAGGGCCCACAAAGACTGTCATTGGACATACATAGCTGAGTGTAAAGGGTTAAAACTGTGAGCTGAAGCCTGTTCTAGCATCAGCTGAGAGGTCTGCTATACAAATAGTGGCACAGATACATGGAAAAAATGGCTGAGACAAATGTTCTCTGGCAGACCTCACTGGGGTACTTTAAGATCTCACCGCCCTGACTGGCTATAACACATAACAGCTAACATACCTGAGTGGCTTATGCAAGCGCTCCCAATTCATTTTAGTGCAAAGTAACACAGATTCATTTAAATCATTCCCAGCACTGAAGCAGATCAGAAATCTTGCACAGGTTTGGGAGACAACACAACTGTAGGGACAGGCATCCCTCCTGGAAGGATGAGAAAGGGAAAATAAGGAGCAGATAGTGGTATAACATCTTCAGCAAATCCCAGTAGACCCACAGGAGCCCCCTGTCTAGACCCTAAACCAACATGGGCACAAAGTTGTGCAGGGGGCTAACTCAGAAACTACCTAGCACTTCTTTGTTCTCATTGATCTCAAAGCAATTCTAAAACTGCATTTTGTTTTCTGTTTAGCAGCTGGAGAAACTGAGACATGGTTATGAGGAACTGATTGACCTCCTGGCTCTCAGCTCCAGAACCCAGCATATAAATAAATTCTCTTGAGTCCTAGTCCAGGGTTTTATTAATCAGACCAGGCTAAAAAGCAGCCAGAAACCTAATTATACCACATTGCAACTAGGAAGTATCTTACAAAACTCATCGGAGAGAGAAGAGGGAATGAAGCCATAATCTACTTGGTGGAGACTGGCCACTATTGTCAATGAGTGATCTGCAACTCCCTTAGTCTGAAAGAGCCTCCATTCACTCACTGCCAAGTTGCCTGAGATAGGCTGGTTTTGATACGCTTGCAAAGAGTCCTTGGGCATTTGTTACTTCAAACTTCACAGTTCGCCTTTTCAGGTTATAATAAGATCAATAAACAAGCAAGTGATTCTGGTCTCCCTGTAAGACTTGAGGCTTCTTTCCTGCCTCCCCTCCTCAGCCCCTTCTTGAGAGATCTCTATTTTACTTTCTTTTCTTGCCCTTCTATTTCCTGCTGAATCACACCATGAGTAATAAGTGTTTTGTGATCTCTTGTATTTTTCTTCTCAACTTTCCTTTCAAAGATGGAAGAAGCATAGGAAAAAACACTCCTTCAGAAAAGATCAATTTCACACATTATGAACTGTAGGACAAGGTTTCGAGAGAGAAAGTCCTTCACAAAGTAAAGAAATTGCCATCCACCCTGCAAACTGAAAGTCACGGTCATTGTCTGTGAAGACAGTCCTTACATAGACCTTCCCAGAGGGAAAAGACCAGTTTAGGCATCTCTCCATAATGCTGATAGGGAGAAGAAACAGCTCTCTTACAAACCTGAGTAATAATAAAAGAAAGGGTTCACATGAAATTCAACTAGATGCTACAGACTTTAATAACACTCCCTCCCTGCACAAGTACTTGAAGCTCAGGAGACCTCAGACACAGAAGTGTTGTCATTGTTTGAACTTGAGCTTTTCACATCTCTCCTGTGGATTTTTCCAGTGGTTTGTTTTGTTTGGGGGTTGTTTTTTTTTGAATGCTTGTAAACTTTCAGTGGTTACCAACATTCTGCATCAAGAGTTTTCATGGCTGAACTGTATGGTTTGTAAAGATATGTTTCCTTGAATTGCTTTAAGCCTTTGTGTGATAGTTTTTCCTCACTGAACTCTAGTACTTGAAGTCCTGGAAGAAACACTGAACAACTGTTCTCTACCGTGAACGCATTTCACAGTCCTCCAGCCATTGCTTTTCCATCTTGGAAAGTCCTAAGCTGCTTGATCACTCCCTGTGCTGAAGCTCTTCCATATTTTGATTGTCCTTGATATGTCCTTTGGATCTTTTCCAGTAACGTTATTCAAATGTAAGGCTGCCAGAAATACAGAGTGCTCAAAAGATGGGACTCATGGATTTATACAGTGCTATAATAATGACTTCTACCCTGTTGTCTATTCCTTCATAATTCCTAACCTTACACCTGCTTTTAGGACTGCTACTAATCATTAAACCAATGCTGTGGCAGAACTATCTATTTTAACCCCAACATCTTCCTCTTGAAAGGCTAACAGGTAGCTGGTGACCCATTGCTGAGTGTGTAGATAGGATTGATTTTTTTTTCCTCCACTGTGCACCGCTTCGTGGCTTTTTCTACACTGAATTTGATTTGATATTTTATTATCCAGCCACCCAGACTAGTGAGGTTAATGACATTGCCCTCCTATTCACAGATAAGAAACAGAAGAATGTAGACCTACACAGGGATTTCAACAGAGCAGAGGGCAAAAGATGGGTCTGTTGCACCCTCACTTTTCCTCCATGTGAGAAAACATGTTCCTTCTAAAGGTGCTTTAATGTTCTTGTATACTCGCAGTGTTTGAGGGGATCTACACAAAAGCAGCCATTTCCCTTTCCCTCCAGAAACAGGGAGCATGTATACAGAAGAGAAAAAATCGCACAACTGAACGTGGGGATGGAAGATTAGATCTGAGACATTTTAAGGAAGGAAGAACAGCCAAACAAGTCCTTAAAGTGCCACAAATTGGCTACAAAAGGGGGGTGGAGGGAGGGTATGCCTTTTATGCCTAGACGCTCAAAAGCGTCTGTCAAAGCAGTTAGTCGAACTAAATCTAAACAATCACCCAAAAACTTGATATCTTGTAAACAGCTAGCTGGTGAGCATGGAGTAGGGAGTCACTTAAGCTATAGGACAGAGATGCAGCTAGGATGGGGAGACCAGCACAGGGCCCTGAAGACAGGGCTTTGATGTTTCTTCTGCCACTAGGAGAGCAGGTGTGTGCACTGCACTGTGTCCCTGGCAAGGCTGCTGTGGGCTGGTATGAGCCACCCAGCTACAAATGGACAGGCAACCTATTCCTGCAGCCTGCTCATGAAGAGATCTGCAGCCATGATGGCCTGATGCTGCTGCACACCTTTGTGAAAGATCATCAGCTTTTAATATTGAAATTAATCTTGCTGCTTGCCCAGCTTCACATTCAAAACCCCTCTTAGCTACAACGCTACAAAAGATGTGAGAGCATTTGAGGATGTAATCGAAAACACTGCAGCCAGGAGGCAGGTTGGGGAAGCATATGGGCAATACCCTGCAAATCATTTCCATATATAGTTGCTATTTCAGAGCAGATCTTGTGTATGTAACTGCAGCTTCTGTTATCTCCTTTTCTCTCCTACCTTCTCAAAACTTCCCATCTGTTTGGCTCTCAAATTAACTGGGCATTTTAGCACAATGGGCAAGCTCCTCCAATCTATTATCTTGAGGGGAATTTTAATAACTTAGACTTGCTGGCCTGCATATTAACTCTTAGTTTTCTGCAGTTTGATACAGTTGTCTACAAAACAACCTGTTACATGCCACACACAGAGACTACCATGGGATTTCAGGATATGCATATCTCTACCTGATACACAGGTCAAGGAGCAGCACCCTGTTGGGGCAGCACAGTTTTGTTAGCCCCAAATTAAGCCTATTCTTTCCAGTTAGGACCACCTCAATGTATTCAGAAGGCCTCTTGGCCAATCTTGCTTGTATCCCACTAACTCAGCTCTTTCATAGACTGGCTCCACCCCAGTTAATTCCACTTCATTTCAAAGGGATAGTATCAACACCACTCTGTCACAAGTGCCCATTTCACTAAAGGCAGCTTTAGTCAATACCTTGTGTCCTGGCACATCAAGTTTTTAAGAACATTTAAGTAAAAAGTAGACAGAGCTTTGTGAACTAATGAACTCTCTGCAAGAGTAGGCAAGGGGCTTGCTGGGAGCACACTGTCACTGCCCAGAAGAGCAGCCTGCAACAGAGTGCAGCCTGCAACAGAGTGAAGTCTAACATTTCACTTCATGTCAGGGTATTGTAGCATACATAATCTGGAAAGTGATTTCCTTAAATGATACCCACCTATGACCTATCAGTTCTGGTACTGTAGGGCAACTCTAGCCCAGAGAAAAACTGAAACTATCATATCACTGGCTTCATGATCACAACTGTTTTTCAGAGCTGAGCTAAAGGCTGTCTCATGCAGAGAAGTTTCTTCTTGCTTATATGCATGTCTATTGAAATGTCTGTTGGTCAAAATCATGGGTGTTGAATATGTTTCTGATCAATATAAGCAAAAACCCACAAGCAAAAAAAGGTCTGTATTATCCATACTGGAGATTCCCATCAAGGACACAAACTAGCCCAGCACCGAAAGGGGATTAGTAGCAGATTCTCATGCCTGGAGGCAGACAAACACTTGGTTGGAGAAGAGCCCAAGGGCTTGACTAAACTGACTGAAAGCAATCCAAAGAGTCTTGGGACCCTCTGTGAGCTTGGGCGAGACTCCACTGCAAGCCTCCTGCTCTGATTTTCATCATGTCGCAAAATATAGGCTGCTCTCAGACTCACTGTCCTGGGCAAATAAATGACTTCAATAACCAGAAGTGTCTTCTGCTACGTCTGCCTGCACTGGTAATACACAGCTGCCCCAAGCCTATAAAATATATCGCTGCCTGTCTTTTTATCCTTGTGCTATGGGTTCCCTGACTAGGGAATGTCTCTTCCTTATGTGCATGGAGTCTGACAGAGTAAAACCTTGAGACACTTCCAGCACAAGTTCAACCATCACTTACGTCCTGGGACCGAGGCTACAGCACAGCCCCTTCTAGCCTTCACTGGTTCATTTGCTTTACTATGTAACATAGGCTAGAGGAGCCACCTATGGCCTGGAGCTCCAGACAATAATTAAGTTGTTGGTGGGTTGCCCCAGCATCACAGTAATTGATGATTAAAGCAGGCACAGGACACCGCTGAGGCCTGGCACGCAATAAGGCTGCTCAGTTGCTCTCCTCCAAATTCACACCATTGAGCAATTTTGCTACACGCATCATGTTCCAGGATGCTAACAACTTCGCTGTTTCCTAATCAGCTGGGGCAATTTACACAGTCTCTGGCTGTGTTTTACATCAAACTTCATTTGATTCTCTGGTATGTTGCAATAATGCTAAAGACAACCATCCTTCAAATATGCTTTCCACACACATCATTCCACTTCTTTACCAGTTTTAGATGAAAAGGGCAACACACAGCTGTGTGTGTTAATTAAGAGAGTCCTTATATATTGCACTAACCATACTTCTCTGCTTTGTTTCTGAAACAGTTCTCTCATCTAACCCCACAGTTGATATAGTAAAAGACTGATAATGACAATGGTATCAATGAGCACAGGTTTGAGATGCAAACGACAACATTTTGTCTTGTCCCATGCAAACAACTCTACACCCACCCAGCAGAGATGCAGGCATCTGAAAATTAGCTTAACGTAGCACTAGCTTATCTTTTTACATACGCCAAACTGTAAGAAGCAACTTGTGACACTGTTGTGCATACGCTTGTATTGCTACTTTATAGATCACCAGCTCAGAATAGATCTCCGATAGCAAAGGCCGCAGGTGAGAGGGAGAGATTTCTTTCAGTCTGAAATACTGCCTAACTGGAAGTGAAGTGCCTGACGACACATTCCAAGCAAATACGTTTGTATCATCAAATGCTTACCCATAGGCAGATGGCTGGAATTGCACAGTGGGGCTCCTTCTTGCAATCTGCTGCCACTAAGAGCCTTTTGAGCCAGATCCAAAACATTTTCAAGTCAATGGGAGTTTTTTTTCAATTAACTTCAATAGATTGAAGTTTGATAGGATCCAGAGAATTAAGTGACCCTGGAGATGTCTTCTGGGCCTCTGCTGACACTCTCCAGGGGGGAATATCCAACTTCTTTGGGTTGTTTTGTTTTTTTTTTTAAAAAAAGTTCTGAAACAAGAGAGGTTTAGTTTGAATTTCCAGAACTTCACACTACAGGAAAATCCTGTCTCTGTTAAAGTGAGAGGAAATTTTGCCATTGATAGGAATTTACACTTATGACTACCATTTACCCTACTCCAGGAGTTTTACTGGCTCAGAAAGCTGCTCAGATTGGCAAACTGGTTCTTGCAGTACCAAACAAGCAAGGCCAAAAATAAGCACCTAACCTAACTCTTGAGATGCCCCCTACAACTCTGTAGTATCTGGAAACTTTCCACCACGCCATTTCTTGGGGGCTTATAGCAAGCCCTACCTGTGAGATCTATTAATACCAGCCTTTCCATTTCTCCCACACTTGAACTACTTTAAAACATTCTGCAGTTAAGCTAAAGACTCCATAAGTTTTGGATTAACCTGGACCACTTCTCGAATGTGAACTGTAGCTATTCCCCAGGTCAGTTTTACTTCTACACAGAACAGAAAGGCCTACTAAGTACTGCTAAAAGCTACAGCGGAGCCCATTGACAGTAAAGCAGCTTTGATAAATTTATATGCAAGGCCATGACAAGCAGGCTTGGTGGCTTTTTGAAAGAAAACCAAAATGAAGCATAACTTTCACTGAAAGCAAGTAGCTCGGATATTCAGGACTTAGTCTTTTCAGATAGCTAGTAAAGAGGTCTACTGGGGATACAGCAAGTAAAAATTTCCTACATTTACCTCAGGTAACTATATGCCTATAGTATAAACAAAAAGGGAGGGTGTGGGGGAAGTTCAGTCAATGGTGGAACAGAGTTAACATGGTTCCTCAAGGGGACAGTTCACAAAGGAAAAACTAAAGCCCATTCTGAAGCTTTATCAAGTGGGATGTGCTCTCTCCCACTAAGTCCTGCTGGGGGCAAGGGGATTGTATCCATTGAAAAGGCATCTTCATGGGTGCAGTACACTGTGGTGAAGGCAGGCTGCACAGGGCATGTTAAGGATGCAGTCAAGGGAAGGGGGCTGTTTAGGGAATCTCTACCCCACCACCTCCTTCGTGTCCTCAGTTGCTGTGCCTCCTGACGTCTTAAGGCTAAAGAGATGCAACTTGATGACTCTTCCATATACAACTAAAAGAAGCTGATATATGTTGATAGAGGTGTGTGTATATATATCTGTCAATGCAGTGTTCTGTTTATTTACCTAGCATATCTGGTTTTGCTGTAACCTAAAAAATTCAAGACTATCTTGGCATTTGAAAAATGAAGCTCTAATTTCTTTCCAATCCCAAATTTTCCTTTTTTATATGTAGAATGCTCAGAATACTCAAAACAACAGGTTTGCATTTTGGAAGAGATAAAATGCTTTCAAAATTCTCTTTCAAAAAGTAAAAAGTTGAGGTTTTGTTGTTACTGTTGAATCTGAATGCACATACTAGCTTTTTTTCATTTGTAAACTTCTGGAAAGCCTGCACAATAATCTGGGTCTGTCTGGAAGACCTAACTTGACACACTACTGCATTGGCTTTCCAATGGAAATCCTACAGGCCCACAAATGGAAAGGCGTGCATGCTTCTTCCTCCAGTCCATGTGTGTTCTGTGCCTTCCATACAGAGAAACTTTGCCTGGGAGGGAGCCCTGGGAGACTCTGTGGCTGCAGACCTGGTATTTAGACACTTACAGGCCTCCACCAATTTGAGGTTCTCCATCAGTTCAAGTCCTTACTGTTTATTCCAGGCTTTCTAAAATATTAGCAGAAGGCTACTGAAGAAGTCAATATTCTGTTTGTTGACATCAACAGTGATATCATAGGCCTGGCATGCAAGTATCTCAGTGGTATCACATGCTCTGCAAAATCTAAATCTTGGCATTTCTAGAAGTATGATGACAGACTAAAAGGTCCAACTTTGTAAAGAGTCAAACTACTAAAAGGAGATTCTTCTGGGAGGTAATTTGATCTTTCACTACTGTTTCAAATCAATCTCACCCAGTCTTCCGAACTGTGTCCTGAGCTACTGAATATATTTCTGTGCTGTAAACACCAGGACTAAGTCAGCGTAAAAATCTTGCCATCAGTTAACTAGCTCGAAGTCTTTCCTATATTTTGTGTTGACTGGAATGATAAATAATTTATTTTCAGAGTACCAGATCTCAGAAACAAATTTCTAAAACAAAACTCCTGCAAAACACAATTATTATTCAACTCATTTTAACAATTCGATAAATGCAGTGCAATGACTTCCGTTAGCTATTCTCCTAGCCAAGGTCTACTACATCATTAAATATTATTGAGTTGGGTCTGCCATTTTACTTGAAATTATGTGCCTGGCATTTTAGTCTACGGCCATAAATGCTGGAAATGTCAGTTATATAAGCATCCATCTTTTTCACTACTGTCTCCCATCAAACATTAATGGTAGGAGCTCTAATCCATTCTACACAGTCCCAGATATCTACATTTGCTAGGAAAGGAACTGTAACAGAGCGCACTGACAACTCACAGTAAGTAATTACTCTTAGAAATATCTCAGTAAACTCAATTTGCTCCCAGAGGTCTTTTAAATTATATCTCGTTAGAGCGCAATGCTTTTTCAAATGACAAGGTCACACAAAAAAGCAAAACTCTATTTTATCTTTATCAGAGCTTTACCCCCCCACACCATAAAACTGTTATAACACATAATTCCAACTAGATAGAGATATTGTGTTTTACTGCTGGAGCCCAGGAAAGCTATAAAGCAAGCAGAGTTGATGTTTACAGTCACAATAAATTTGGAATATCGTATAGCATTCTAGGTGAGGCAAACGCATCTACTAATGTCAGCTGAGGGGGACGTATTTTTAAAAAAAAACCCAACTTTTCTGATGAACTAATTTTCTTCTGTATTTACACTAAAAAAATCCTCATGAATCAGGAAAGATTAATTTCAAACTATATTAATATAGCAGAACACAGTTTATCTCATCACCCTCCTTATCTGCCTTGGTGACTTAACAGCAAGAGGTTATTGAAAAGCAACATGGATTATGCAGCTGATCAACACTTCTGATTTTATTACAAGTCTTCATAGTTGGTATTGTTTCTTATAATCCCAGCATCTGAAGCCGCACAATTAGGAAAGTATATGAAAAATATTCTTGCCATTGTTTTTCTGAAGAGCATGAAAATATGTTGTCGTGTACCCTGAGCTCAAAACCAAGAGCTAGATAAACGCTTTAAAAAGCATAACACTCTTTGAATTTATATGCCAATCTCTTGTTATTCGGGAATGGGGCAGGAAAGGACTCCTCAGTCTTTAAGTTTTCGCCAAAGGTACCAAAATAGTTGCCATGCAATCACATGGGAAAATGAGAAAGACAACTACAGTGCAAAAGTAGCAACATAATCACATCAAGCTGCATCTTGTATTAATAAACAGAGATTTCATTTTAACCAGAGAGAAGGAGGTAGAAGCAGGCAAGCTGACCTCCTTCATTAAGGATATCCTTAATTTTGTTCCCCTTTGAAAATCTATGCCCTTAAGTGAATATGTGCTTTGATTCTTAAGTCCAAATTCTCTGGCACATTGAAAGAATGCACCAAATCAAAACCCAGCAGCACTGGTGTTAGCAAGTAAGTACCTCCAAAGAAACTTTCCAAGGAATTCAGATGATAACAAGGTGCCATCACAGAAAATGCGCAGCCCAGTGTAAGAGCTGCTATACAGGGGATGGGATACAACATCATTCTGCAAATAGGGATAAGCCTAAGGCTATGTACCTAAATGAACTCTCCTACTCAAAGAAGAGGTCAGAAAAGCAGGAAAAACTTGGGAAGAATAGGTGTCCTCATAGTGAGATGGTTTTTTTTAAATTTGTTTCTTTCACAAGGGTATTGTACAGGAGTGATTTGGGAGATACTTGCAGGAAATTTGATGGGCATAGCACAAGGACTGCCATAACAGTCAAGAAATTTTCTGAGCAACCCTTCCACTTCTATATGCTTGTGTTTGACTTATTTCCATTTTTTTCTTTGACATGCACAGGCTGAGATTTGCAAAAGGAGAGCATCAACAGACAATCATCTTACAAACATCTTTCCCAGAAAGTTTACCTTCTCTGAGCCCTGCCAATGAACATAGAAAACCCTTCTTCTTCTGACAAGGGATTTTCTCGTGTTGTTATATTTCCTTGCATTGCTTAATCAAGGCAATATATAAGAGGAAAATGCCTAAATTAATGCCTGCAAGTACAGACCACAAAGCTATAGTTTTAACTTGGGACTGGAAAGGAAGCGCAGCAAAACCTTGTTCGAATGTGGGAAAAAAATAAATTAAATGACACCAATTTGATGGAAAGTGAGATGTGGGCTTTCTAAACACAGTACATCTCAACTGCATGGTCTGTAACAAAATGCACCCAGCATCGGGTCCTTCAGGCTCTGTGGCTTTCTGAATTTGGGTTCTGCTGCTCCATTTCTGACAGCTAGAAACCCATACCTCTCTGACAGGGGATCACAAGGACTTGACTAAAATCTTGTTGACATGCCATGACTGCATTTGGCTGCTACAATGGCAACTGCTGTTATTTGCTATAGGTAGAAAAAAAATGTATATTATCCTTATCCTATTTCCTCAAAGGCAGTAGTGACTGAGATACAAAGGTATCTATGTATGCTGGGGTGGGTGGAAAGACTTAGCAGAGAATTAAAGCTCTATCATTAATGTATCTAGAGGGGTTAAGGGAATGTAAGGGTGCCCAGGCAGATACTACAGAACTGTCTGTTAGGAAATCTTTTAAGATGGGTTCTTTGGACACGTTATACCAGTGAGAATTATGAAGTCCTCTTTGAACAGGAAAATTAGGGAGTCAGGAGCTGGAAAATAATTTCTTGTCTCCTGATATTTCTTTGATCTTCATTAAGGATTAGTGGCTATGGAAAAGCTTGTGGATGCAAAGCATCAGAACAGTTATTAATGGATGTACATCTACACTCTGAAAAATCCCTTGTGAGACACCAGAAGGCAGCTGCTTGGGCACAAAACAGAAACCCACAGTGGAAGAAAGCATTTTACCCTTCTGAGCTATCTCTGTAAGTCAGGGCACAAAGTCAGGCTTGTGACTTTCTGTCCCTCCATCTTACACACAAGACAGTGTCTGTGGATCACTTGGCGGAGCAGTAAAAGTAATCCAAGAGAAAAAAAACGGATAGAATGGAAAATAAAAAATTACCAGCACAGATTGTACAGATTGCAGGTCATTTCCTGTATCCTTATACTATTTATAATTTTCATGATCAACAAGCACAGTTCCTTTCTCTTCCCTTTCCAGCTCTTCTATGCAGAACAGCATAAACAGAGTTAACACCTCCACAAACTGATTTTACAAACATCTGACCAAGCCACCGTGCTTAAAGTTTCTCAGTTATTGAACTCTGTAGTGAGAACTCCTCAGCAATGGTTCAGACTGTTCAATAAAACCTCAAATAGGTCAAATCTGCCACTGATCTGCATCAGGTAACTTTGTGAATTTAGGTTTATACTGCTGCAGATCTGGTCCACCTGACTTAGAGCTGTGCCATTTTATTCCAGATGTAAATTAGACTCATGTCAATAGAATTGCTCTGATTTGTATCAGCTGGGAATTTGATCCCATGACTGCAAAAGAGCTGAGCTAATTTATGTCATTGGTGAAAACTGGGACAAATGTCTGTATCTGCAAAACCATAGTCTGAGCTCCCTCTTACTATAGTATCAGACTTTTAAAAAACAACGAATAGTTGAGTTCTTTTTCCTTTTTTTGGCCCAGTTCTTTAGCGAATATCCAGAAAACCTGATCTAGAAAATTACAACTGGCTGATAAAAAAAAGTTAAATAAACATAATTGGAAGCTAGATTTATCTCTTTCTGTAGAAATATGCCTTGTGTCTGAATTTATTCAAGCTTTTTGCTGAGCTTGACTTTTAACAGTTTCATTTTGTCTTGGCCCAAACAAAACCAGAACTCTTTTCAAAGTCCAAATGAAATCTATACATTCAATTTCTGCACAACAGCTTTTGCTTGAGGAAAACAAAGACTTTCTTCAAAAGTGCAGTTTACAGTAGGAAAGCACTAGGATGGAATATTTTCAGCCAGGTCTACCAAATATCTGCACCCTTTCAATTGGACATTTTTACCTTGCTGGTAATGCTTCACTCCGCTGTGAGTCCCACTGATTTCCCGGAGCTAAGCGGCATCTTTGCAGTTAGCACCTGCCAGACAGTGATGCCTGCACCATGCCATCTTGGGAGCACAGTCAAGTGATGCTGTGCTCTATTGATCCTCCTTGCTTTCTGAAAAGGAAGGGGAAAAATTAGTAATTCACCACTGACTTAATTTCTCCAAGCAGAAAGAGCATTTCTAATGCTTCTAAGACTTCAGTTTATCAGGCACATCATTCCTACCTCTACAGGCTGTAAATTGAACTCAGAACAGTGAAAAAAGAGACATGTATGTTTCCATTTGCTTTTTCTTTAAACTGAGTTTCTAACTGACAGAAGATTATCCAGAGGTCTTGGAGGATGTTCTCTATCTCCTTAAATCTTAAAGATCTCTAGATCGTTTTAAGTCTTTAAGTTTTTAAATCAATACTGGATACATACTTTAAGAACTTTGAGTCAGTTCAGCCACAGGCTTGTTAGGCTTGGTGCAGGACTCAGTGGGTAAAATTTAATGCATGCAAGTCAGTTTAGAAGATCCCTTAACAATCCTTCTGCTTTAACAATCTACAAATCTATGCAATGAGCAGCAGACTGTAATCAACTTTTGGCTACCCTTCCTTGTTCCCTTAGTTGTATTTTTTATTGCAGTCCTACAGAGACATAAAAATTAAAAACATAACAGCAAGTCTGAAATCAAAACAATTAGATGGAGAGCAACTGAAACAAACCAAATGACCAAAGTTGCTTCTTTTTTTTTCTTTTTTCCTTTTTCATCACTCTTTTTCTTTTTAATGTACAGATCCTACTTGCAGCACTTTAGAGCCACCAGAAAACTGAAATGATCATATTATACACACAGCTCTGTCGCGAAAATCCGGGGTCTACTGTCACTCTTATTTCCCACTTGCATCATCACTAAAGTCTCAGACATCCCTGCACAAACAAGTCTTTGACCAGAGCATTTTGTCCTTCTTTTACCATTGTCACTGTGAAAATATCCTCTAAGCTTTCACCAAGCTGAGGGATGATCAGAAGTTTTGTGGTGTGCTGATAACAACCTAACACAGTGAGTCTCTTAAGCGGCAGTTTGGATTGTGGCTTGTGTTTCACAAGTGCATGGAGAAAGGTCACAGGCAGCCATTACCCCTTTTCACCTCTCTGCATCAGTCAGACAAGTCACTATCTTCATGACCATGTGGTGGAGGAAATCTGCCACAGCCTGCAGCAGGGTTAGCTATTGCAAATCAAGCTGGGGGAAAAGCAGTGACGGGATTATTTTTCCCCTGATTTCCCATGAGCCAGCCATTTGGAGTCAGAGCTGTGGCCAGACAAGAACACATGCAGCCACTTTCAAACAAATCACACAGGCTCATTCACAAAACTCAGAGAAAATCCATTAACTCCTACAAGTCTTAATCCAGATTACACCACCACTATTGAAACTGGATGCTGGCCCATAAACCACTACAAATGAGGCTGAACTTGTGCCACTTCGTGTTTCTATAGCTAAGAATGGGCTATCAGCCTTTTAATGCCCAGTATCACCCGCAAAAGATCATAAACTTTTAACAAAACAATAAAGCCAGGTTTTAGCCTTTTAAATAATCTGCATTTTGACTAGCTGTCCAGTTTACTTTCTCCTCGTCAATTATATTGAGGGGCCATAAACAAAGGGGAATGAGAATAGCCAGGAAATTAAAGTGCAGGCAACTGAAAAGGTCAAAGTAGTATGCTTTATTATTGTCTGTCACTGAGAATATGGCATGTTAAAATTCATACACTGGTCTTTCAAGAAAATAGAAACAATCTCTAAAGCGTATGAGAAATCAATCAGCTTGCATCGACTCTACTAAAAATGATTGGACTGGACGCATCTTGAAAGGCCTGTTGGATATCAAGAAACAAAGCTCTGTTTCCCCTCTATTGCCTTAATGGATGGGAACTCAGAGAGGGACTAAAAGATGGATGCTTGCATGTGTTTCAGCGATACTGCAAACGCAAAGCTAGTGAGAGGAACTGAAGCAGCAAGGATTCCATTGCAGTCCCTTTGCCCCCATGCTCAAATCCTAATAACAACAACAAAAAAGCGTTAAATTCAACATGCAAGTTTTACCTCAATTATCAGCTGCTGAGGTGGTCAAGGATAAAATAAAAAAATGAAATTGCACCCTCAGCTGCAGATTGCTCGCTTTTTTCATAAATGGCCTGCAGTGTATTGGCATCAAGGTATAGATCCACAGCCCTAAGTGATTCTGCCTTTGTTGATGCTCTTCTTGTATTCAGTCTCATCCACTGGAGGAAAATATTGGATCTCAGATGGGATCTCTTGGATCATGAGTGCTTTCTGGCCTGTGCATCTTAGGAGTACTTAGTATGTCCAGCACTGATCTTGGAAAACTGCATTAAGCCAGTTATCATAACACACCACACAGGGCAATTTGGTATCATTACCTTGGTTAAAAATGACTGCTCGCTTACTGAGAATAGCCTGCCTGCTTTTAGTCCCTCAGAGTGCAGCTGCTGAAGGACATGTCCCTTTAATTCCTCAAGCAAATTATTAGAAACAGGGTTGGCCAGATGAAGTCTCTTTCCAGGAATTGGCTGATTTCGAACGTGATTGCTTGTGAGCATAAGCAGAGAAGAAGAATTAGAGGGAGTTGACAGTTCTGAAACATGTTATTTGTGATCAAGTCCAGCAAACACTAATGAGACACAATGTCTTGCCTGCAGCAGAGCCTGATATATTTTTTGTCACATAATTATATGCTACTGTGGCAGAACATATTTTCCACAATGATTTTCTTTCTTTCTTTCTATCTATCTATCTATCTATCTATCTATCTATCTATCTAACTAACTATCATGGGGGAGTGGACCAGCAATTTGCAAAAACCTGTCTTTAAACAATGATAAAAGATAAGTAGTGTCTGGTCTTAGCATTTCTCTTACAACCTGACTAAATGCTCAAACTCGCTGATTGAAAATAGATATATTTTCTTCTATTTGTTCCTAAAGAAGGATATGGGAGTTGTTTTCATGGCTGCTGGATTCATCACCACCATAATTTTATTCTCCCAAAGAACCAAAAACTATTGTACATTCATGCTGTAACTGCAGTCCTGTGGTCACAAAATGACATGTCTCCTCCAGGGGTTAAGAGTGTGAAATGGCCAGAAGAGATGCCCGCGGCTGGTGTAGCAAATAAGTAGTGCTTACATCTCACCACTTTTCAAAGTGGATGGATAGTAAATCCTCAGACATGCTACAGTGTCTCTTCTTTCACTTGAAGGAAAAAAAAAGGCACATGCAACTTTTATTATGTTGTTAAACACACTGTCTTTTGTCATGCTTTGGTCAGCTGCAGAGATAATTTTACCAAATTCTAGTCCCCAAAATGCTTTATCCTCTCAGTTATTATTGTTACAGATAATGAAATACCATTCAACAACATAGTTGTGCACTGAGCCTTGCTGAAACTGAACTAACAATCCTGTCTCAAGATTAAATACTTTGGAGGTTTAACTCAGGAGAAAAGCTGTCTGTGGAAACATGATCCAAACCTGAGTGAGATGCACTAGAAGAATAAAGCAGCATACAGATTCCTGGGGTTAAGAATATAAATCCTATGAAAATCCTGTAAGAAGCAGACCAGACTTTCCCGTACTCCCATCTCAAAAAGCCTTGATGACAAGATTTTCCAGCACAGGATGTATCAACACACTCTCAGCCCTGCTAATGTCCTCAAAAGTGCATCCAACAGGGAAATACATCTATGAAGCTGCAGTACATTTTCTGGAGACTTTCACAAATACTAAGGACTCTGCAACTTACAGTCCTTGGCCCCTGTCTGCACATTACATGCAGTACCAGTATGATAGTTCCCAGAAAGGATGCATAGAATTGTAGCATGGTTTAGGTTGGAAGGGACCTTAAAGACCATCTAGTTGCAACCCCCCTGCCAGGTTGCTCAAAGCCCCATCCAGCCTGCCCTTGAACACTTCCAGGGACGGGGCATCCACAGCTTCTCTGAGCAACCTGTTCCAGTGCCTCACCACCCTCATGGTGAAAAATTTCTTCCTAATATCTATTCTAAATCTACCCTCTTCCAGTTTGAAGCCATTACCCTTCATCCTATCACTACATGCTCTTGTAAAAAGTCCCTCGCCAGCTTTCTTGGAGGCGCTCTTTAAGTACTGGAAAGCTGCTATAAGGTGTCCCCGGAGTCTTCTCTTCTCCAGACTGAGCAACCCCAACTCTTTCAGCCTGTCTTCATAGGAGAGGTGCTCCAGCCCTCTGATCATCCTTGTGGCCCTCCTCTGGACTTGTTCCAACAGGCCCATGTCCTTCTTACGTTGAGGGCTCCAGAGCTGGATGCAGTACTCCAGGTGGGGTCTCACAAGAGGAGAGTAGAGGGTCAGAATCTCCTCCCTTGACGTGCTGGCCATGCTTCTTTTGATGCAGCCCAGGATACGGTTGGCCTTCTGGGCTGCAAGTGCACACTGCTGGCTCATGTTGAGCTTCTCATGAACTGACACCTCCCAGTCCTTCCCCTCAAGGCTGCTCTCAACCTATTCTCTGCCCAGTCTGTATTTGTGCTTGGGATTGCCATGACCCACGTGCAGGACCTTGCACTTGGCCTTGTTAAACTTCATGAGGTTTGCACAGGCCACCCCTCCAGCCTGTCCAGGTCCCTCTGGGTGGCTGTGGGAATGTATTTAGCAGAAAATTGAACCAGCCATACAAGGAGGTGGACTGACTGTAAACCTCATCCTTGAAGTAATCTTGAGGAGAGAAAAACAGAGACAATGACGGTTGCTTCACAGCAAAATAAGGAACTGAGCCAAGAAGAGCTGGAGAGGAGTCAGATAAACAGGGTGCCGAAGAACCAACCAAAGACAAGACAGCTTCGCATGCTCTTCGCGTGTAGAAGGATGTTAACCAATCAGCTAATGTGTGAACGCGTGCAGGGATAGATAGATTGTATATAAGGGACACTAGCAAATCAATAAAGCCGCTTCTGTATGATTCACATTGGATCGTGTAGAGTCCAGATTTTTCTCCTCAGGTGGCATACCTTCCCTCCAGCACGTCAACTGCTCCACACAGCTCAGTGTCATCAGCAAAATTCCTGACGGTGGACTCAGTCCCAACATCCATGTTGCCAACAAGGATATTAAACAGTACCGTTCCCAGTACTGATCCCTGAAGAACACCACTTGTCACTGCTTGCCACTTGACATACAACAGAGATAGACATATTCACAGTCCAGCACGGGAGGGACAAGATGAATAGCAAGCACAATTTTGTTTTTGGGAAAAGGTCCTAAAAGCCATTTTTTTGTACCCTTTTTATATCTTAACAAAACTTGTTCACACATTCCATAAGGTATGGACAGGTTGGATCAATGGGCCGAGGCCAATGGTATGAAGTTCAACAAGGCCAAGTGCCGAGTCCTGCACTTGGGTCACAACAACTCCATGCAGTGATACAGGCCTGGGGAAGAGTGGCTGGAAAGCTGCCTGGCGGAGAAGGACCTGGGGGTGTTGGTCAACAGTCGGCTGAATATGAGCTGGCAGTGTGCCCAGGTGGCCAAGAAGGCCAACAGCATCCTGGCCTGTATCAGGAATAGTGTGGTGAACAGGATGAAGGAAGTGATCTGTACTCGGCTCTGGTAAGGCCCCACCTCGAGTACTGTGTTCAGTTTTGGGCCCCTCACAAGAAAGCCATTGAGGTGCTGGAGGGTGTCCAAGAGAAGGGCAACAAAGCTGGTGAGGGGTCTGGAGAACAAGTCTTTGAGGGAACTGTTGTTGTTTAGTCTGGAGAAAAGTAGTCTGCGGGGAGACCTTATCACTCTCTACAGCTACCTGAAAGGAGGTTGTAGAGAGGTGGGGGTCCACCTCTTCTCACTAGTAACAACTGATAGGACAAGAGGAAATGGCCTCAAGTTACACAGGGTAAGTTTAGGATGGATATTAGGGAAAAGTTTTTCACCAAAAGAGTTGTTAAGCATTGGAACAGGCTGCCCAGTGAAGTGGAATCACCACCCCAGAGGTATTTAAAAGACATGGTGCTTAGGGACATGGTTTAGTGGTGGTTTTGGCAGTGTTAGATTGATGGTTGGACTTGATGGTCTCAAAGGTCCATTCCAACCTAGACAATTCTATGATTCTATGTGATCCTTAATAAACTCTGCGTGCTATCTCTTCCTATAACTTATTAGCATATACATTGCAATTATGTTAAAAACCCATGTATATAACGTTTTGTGATGAGGAATAACTGCTCCTTCATAAAACTCTAGGTAAATTATGCCTTTCCAACCTCTTGTCTAAATCACATCTTAGTAACACTGAGCAGTGATTTCTCTCCTGTTAGCCAAAAGATAGTCTGGACTGATCGTTGCTCCAGGCTCTGCCACTGGCTGGCCCCAGGTAACAGCACTGTCTTTGCCATTCATCCCCCATAAAAGCCAGACCTTTGCCTCTTGACTCAAACAGCTGTTCTTTCCAAACACCCCTTCTCTACCTCTTTGATGTGAATTTGAAATGTTTTGGACAGCCATCAGGACTTTGCTGGGGCTGCTGGCTGTCTGTCCAAGTGGGAAGAGAACACTAAGAAGAATTCTCATAGAATCGTAGAATGGATTGGGTTGGAAGTGACCTTAAAGAATATCTAGTTCCATCCCCCCTGCCATGGGCAGGGACACCTCCCATTAGACCAGGTTGCTCAGAGCCCAATCCAACTTGGCCTTGAATGCTTCCAGGGATGTGGCATCCACAACTTCCCTGGGCAACCTGCTCCAGTGTCTCACACCCTCACAGTAAAGAATTTCTTCCTAATTATCTATTCTAAATCTACCTTCTTCCAGTTTAAAACTGTTTTCCCCTCATCCTATCGCTATCCTCCCTGATAAATAGTCCCTCTCCACCTTTCCTGTAGGTGCCCTTTAAGTACTGGAAGGCCACTATAAGGTCTCCTTGGAGTCTTCTCTTCTCCAGGCTGAAGAACCCCAACTCTCTCAGACTGTCTTCACAGGACAGGTGCTCCAGCCCTCTGATCATCCTTGTGGCCCTCCTCTGGACCTGCTCCAACAGGTCCATGTCCTTATGTTGGGTGCCCCAGAGCTGGACGCAGTACTCCAGGTGGGGTCTCACGAGAGCAGAGTAGAGGGGAAGATTCACCTGCCTTGACCTGCTGGCCACGCTTCTTTTGATGCAGCCCAGGATGCAGGTGGCTTTCTGGGCTGCAAGTGCATGTTGCTGGCTCATATTCAGTTTTCATCCATCAATTATCATTATCAGTAATTAATTATATACTTCTAATAATTATCAATATTTTGTGATGCTGCTGATGAAGGACATAGTCAGTAATATACAGCCAGCGTCTGTCACAACTGTTGCATATGTTTTCTGCTTTTAGTTTGAATTCTGCATAGCAGGGTAACAAGGTGATAGGCATAAGTGATATTCCCAAATAAGTGATGAATCAGCAGCTTTCACTGGGTAAACTGTAGAACAAACTGTGCTCAGCTCTTTCCCCACCTACTTATGACCTATAAAATTGGCTTTATTCCCCTGTATTAAAAAGACCAGCTCACAAACTCTCCTCTTTTTGGTTTGGGATTGGCAGAAGATCATAGAAGGCTGTGAACCAAGAGGTCACAGAAAGAGAAAATCTGATGGGAAATTCTCCCAGCCTTAACTATGTGGAATATGGATTCCATTCTATCCCAGCAATTAAATATTTGATTTCATCCCCTTGAAATCCTTCAGCTGGCATTTTTCAGAGATTTGCAGAAAGTTACCTTCCTCGGACTAAGCAGATTATCACAGAGACCACTAGAAAGGGATGTAACTTACAGCATCAATTCCAACATAATCTTTTACTCTTTTCCAATTCAGTTTCTTGTCAGTCTGAGACTCATATTCATCTTTTTTTTCCTGTTCATTAAGGCTACCATACTTGTGACTGAAAAAGCTAGAAAAGGCTTTAGTCTAATCAAAGTAAACCCCCTTTCCAGTCTCCTTTGCATAGGTGTTTTTTTCATCCATAGCAAACAGAGCTAGGAGAACATGGCTGGGGAAAAAGAAAAGAGAATGTTTGCAGTGGCTCCCAGGAAAATTATTTTACCAGTATGTCATATCCCATTACAAAACGCTGGGTCACTGCTCACTAATATTTTGTCCATGTTGGATGGGATCCAAATACACAGATACACCTTAAGAAGAGCCATTGCTGTATACACATTTTCCATTTGTGTCATCCCTCAGGATCTCTAGAAGGCACCAGCTGAGAAACAAACATGTTGCAAAAACACATCTGTTGCTGACCAGTGAGGTGCCACTGGTCCCAGTACCAACTGAATACTGAGGATTACAAGGACACACACGAGGCAGACATTTCTCAGAGTCTGCAAGCAGATGCACCTACACACCACCCAGATGAGCCCCTTCATGGCTGAAATTTAAGTGAAACGTCCATAGCTCCTCAAAAAAAAATGAAAACTGCTATGATGAACATCTAATACATACCATCTGTAGTAACTGAAGATTTTGAAGGACGCAGAGTCACTATATTCAGACAGCCCAACCTAGCAGATTAGAAAAACAAAGACAGGTTTTAAAGCAACTTAAATCCATCCAGCCAGCAGGTAGGTTTAAAGACTTTCTTTAAAAATACTTCCTTTTCCTTTAGGAGCAGTTTGAACTTTAGCAGTGAATGTTGTACCAGGTAGTTTTAGCAGACAGTAGTGGGGAGTAGAATATATTTTAAGGGCACTTAATCTCAATACCGTGAGTGGGAGAGACTGCAAGGTCCTGTGGCTACATCACTAGGCTGGAATTTAGGGTGCATCTAGAGCAGGGAAGCACCATGTCAAATGCAGAGTCAACTCCTGGACCAACAGCAGGAAAAGGCGTGACAGCACCATGCTGGGCCATGTTGCTTAGCTCTGCTGGAAGCCCAAGCTTATTAATTGCAGTATGGCACATTATTGATGTGACCATGCTTCTCAAGGAACCCAAGGGAATGTAACTTGCCAGACTCCTGAGCATGGCATCAGGCTTGCACACCACACAGCGCATGGGATCCTGGGCAAGGTTCTCCACCTCTTCCATGCCTTCATGGGTTTGGGGGTTTTTTTAAACATGCTATCTTACACATTTTCATAACAATTAAGAGTTTTATATTTTAAGATTTTTTTTAAAATGATTCCGGTGTCAGCAAGAAGCAAGGCTTTCCCACTGTGGTCAGTGACAGAATTACACAAGTGTTCTGGGGTAGCTTTCTAGGCTTCTCTAGTCCTCAGGAGGGAAGAATCAGTCTCACAAAGGATTCTGCAAAATTGGAATCAGGCCAAAATTTCTCTAAGTCAAACCACTTCCTAATTCCAGATGGGAGATGCAAACAATCCAATACCTCTGGCAGCCTCAGAAACAGGAGTCTTTCATATCATGACTTGGCTTCATCTGAATCATTTCAGGACAGACTAGTTTCTATCAGGGCAAAGCAGAGACTTTATCCCATACTACCACCCATACTCTCACTACAGAAGGCACAATGAAGCACTGCACATAACTATATAATGAAAAATTAGCAGTAAAAACTTAAGCAAGATCAGAATCTGTCCACAAAGCATTTCAGTTTTAATGAAAAGCATCTGTTTAGACAAAATTCTCTATCATCAAAAAAACGTCTGATTGAGTCGAGACAGCAAAGCTGCTGTGTTTTTCATCACCTGAGATGTTCCTCTTCTGGAAAGCGCATCTGCTGAGATAAAGGGATAATTCTGACGTGTTCGTATTTTACAACAAAGACCTACGTGAAAAATTTTCATCAAAACTGCTGAGGAAAACTGAGCTTTTGATTAAATAGGAAAAAGCACAGTTTTCCACTGAAAAAAAACCCAAACCCAAACATCCCGAATGGAAAATCTCTCTAGGGCTTTACCACTGCAGTGCTTCAAAAGAAAATTAAGTTGTTCCTCCTCCCCTGAGATCCCACTCTACCCTGTTGGCCAAGCATCCTGGTCAATCTGTCCATCTCACTCCATGGGCAGGGACTCCAGAGGAGTGCTGCCACCTCTTTCCAAGGGATAATCACTAGGCAATAATCACTAAAAATACAGTTCAGGTAAGGTTTCCAGCACAGAAAAAGAGTAATGTAAACTTCAGGAAGGCAGAACCAGACATGGGGGTTCACCAGCTCATGTGCAGTAGCATCATTTTAGATGTGTTCAGAGCTCACTGCAAAACTCATTCCTCTGTTACCTCTTCCCTAGTTCTTTGAAAGTGGTGAGACTAGAGAATAGTGGAAAAAAGTGTTTCAAGCAACAGGAAACCAGACTGATGAAGAGGCAAAGTCCTAGTGCTAAACTTTTGTAAGTTCCTGCCTTGAAGCTGGATTCATTTATGTGCTCCTGCCTGACTTGGAATCAGTTTACTGAACTTTTCTTTGCTTGGCCATCTGTGTGGGCTGAACCTTATGCCCTTTCTCCTCCTTGATCCTCCATTCCCTCATCATCTACTTCTTGTGTGAAGCAGAGTATCCACCAAGAAACACTCCTGTGTGCAAGGCAGTTTCATGCTGAGATGCTCTAGCTAAACCAGGGATTAACAGGGAATATTATTTGTCTCCAGGACCTCACAAAATCTTAAACAGAGACGTGGGATAATCTAACCCCGTATGTAAGGAGCCTGTCTCTGGTACCATCACAGGTATCCCTCTCTACTGCAAAGAATAATCTCTATCAGCACTTTCAAGGGGGCAATAGCCCACCTGATGATCAATCCAGCACACCAAACAGGGGACAAGGCAGAAACCTTGGGGAAAAAGTTAACGGCCTCTCTGCTTCTGTCCGCTGTGCAGGTGATGTCTATACTCAGCACCACTCTCTTGCACTCTGGCTGTTTTTAGCTTGTCACTTCCCCAAACCAGGAAATGCAGACACTGCATAAAAGAGCTCAGTGAATTATATTTTTTGCCTTTTTTTTTTTTTAATTCAAAGGAGATTCATGTTAAAATAAGATTTTGAGGAGAGGTTCGAGGTTAATTCTTTTTTTTTTTTTTCCAAACATGGCTCTCCCATCCTTTATTTCAACCTGAAAAATACCTCTGCTCGACATTTTCTGACAGCCCTGGCTTTGTCTTTACCAGCTGCTGAGTTGCTTTGGACATTCTTAGCCTGTTAGTAGCTAAGAAAGTCAGCCTTTTTCTACCCCAGCCACTGGTGCAAGGTCAGCACATTCTGAGAAAACAGCTCTCAAATATCTCAAATACCAAGTAGGTGGCAGCTCTACCATTAACTGTTTCCTGACGGGTTTATTCACCTGAAGTCCCTGCTCCCACCGGACATGCCCTGCTGCATTAATCAAGCCCTTCTACTGCTATCAGCCTCTCGTCCCCAGCAGCCAGTCTCACACTAGTGGGTTGGAACATATGCATCCATGTGCTGGCAGCAAGGGTAAGGAGGTAAAGTCACACAACCTGTCTATGAATTCTTGCTTGATGGCAACCCTTTAGATTTAACCTAATTTCCCTAGTAAGCCTAATGGGAGTATTTTGTTAGAAGAAGGCAGAAACCAGACCATCTCTCCCTGAAATGAAAAGGCCAGGCATGGTGAACGGAGGATGTCCCCTGTGCCCATGGGAACCACCAACACAAGCCACATGTACAGGAACGCTCTAACTACAGAATCCTTAACTCAGTGCCCTTATAGGCATTGCTGCAGTGAAGACACTGCATAGCAGAAGAGTGTGCTGTGTGGTACTGCATGCACCAAATCCCTTGTATTTTGTTCAGCAAGTGGATAGATTTGCTCTTGGCTGCATAAATTAGGCTATCATCTCCTTCATCCTCAGTTTCCCTCATGTCTAAGAGAACCTAATACTTTGGGAAATCAAAGGAGAATTACACCAAATTCTTGAAAAATCCAGCTGAATGGCACTGTCAGAGCTCCAGATGGCCGCTGCTACAGGGACAGACCCTGCTCAGCCACAGGGAAAGGAGGGGAGCTAGTGTGCCACAGGTATTTGGTGGGTTATGGCAGTGTAAACGAGGTGAGCATATATGAATTAAGCTGCTCAGTAATGGGTTCCTGCTTAGGCAGGACTGAGCTGAGTCCAGCAAAATGAAGCTGCATGTGACCTAAGTATTTAGACAGATAAATGTGAATATCTGTGCTATAATAAAGGAGTAATTTGTGTGAAGGGAAATTGCATTATGCTTATTCAAAGCCGAATTTATTTCTTCCTTTTCTTATTAAGAAACTCATTTTAAAAATCCCAGCCTCAGGTCAGGGTTATACTTATAGGGCTGATTTAGTATCTGGCAGTGCAGAATTCAAAATTCCGACAAAATTCCTTACTGTAGTCAATCAACAGCACAAGCCCCCTTCTTGGGCCAAGAATTTTCTATTTTTCTTTTAATTAAAAAATAGCTTGAGGGCATGTAAGGCTTAAATTACTTGCATAGAGAAAAATGTTTCTCTAAGAAACCTATTAGGAGATACAGCTTGAGAGCAACAGAAGCCCTTCAGAATAAACAGAAGTTTAATTTTTTTTAAGGTAATGGAGAGGAGGGGAGATATTCCTGAGAGTTTTCCTCAGCTCATTTTGGACTGTCATTTTCTGCCCTGAAGCCATAGTTGAGTTACCTCTGAGGAGATCAAGAGAGAGCTGCTGGGGGAAGAGTCAGTCACTTAGCAGAACGGTGGCAGGAACTTGTCTGTGTGTGGATCTTCGCCAATGTGGGTTTATTTAAAATATGCAAACCTTGGATCCAAGTCAGTTACAAAAATACAACCCAACAATTGCTACAGCAGTTTGGCTTGCACATCAGCTGCCAATTTTATGACATACATATTGTTAGCATACATAAGGCACCCATAAGCTCTAATGCAACCAAGAGTGTCAACCAACCTCCGCTGACCCCCCTGAAAATAGAACGGGAAAAAGCAAAATCATGGAGTCACACACTTTTTGACTTCCCGGAGCTACACTGTACTGAGGACCTGGAGTCCCCCTTGCCTGCAAGCACAGCGGCCACCTTAGGCAGCCTGTCTGCCTGCCCTAGAAGGAGATGCAAAAGCCCTGTGCCATTTGAACACAGCAGCAGGAAGATTAGAGCCAAAGAGGACTGTGAGTTGTAGTTTTTAGCTGGCAGGCAAGAAGTCAACAGCATCAGGTTGTACTGGGTTAGTCAAAGCCAAGAGCATTTCGATCAGAGTCTATATTTACAGGGGATATACAGTTTGCATTGCCAGGCAAGTTAATTAGTGCATACCTTCCCTGGCTAGGGTGTTATGTATTTCCAGCAAGACAGGACCTAACAAACAGGCTGTTCAGCAATCTTGTTTATGGAAACATCAGGAATATGGCACAGTCCACTACACACCCCCCTCCTAATTTTCTTCTGATATCCCTCATTTTCACTTAAATGATGCAGAATCCTCTTGCACCTCACCCTCTAGTATCAACACTGAAAAAAAAATCCCAGCCAGAAATGGCAGATTAGGTTTAGAATTATCCCTCCTTTGAAAAGCAATGACCACATAATAGTGTTACACTCTAGTTAGGCTTAAAAGCAAAGCCTTGAATTAGAGAGCAGATCATAACATTACAGTGACCAGACACAAGGCTTAAATAACTGAGAATTCCATGCAAAAATATGGATGGGCTCATTTATTCAATACTAACAAGCTGTTGTCTTGGCCTATCTGCAGAATAACTGAAAAGGAATAGGTGAACTTTCACAGGGCTCTCAAACAGCAGCTGTGACTTTTGAACTATTCTTCTGCAAACAGATCACCCACAGCGAGGGAGACAGACCAACCTCACACTAGTAAGTCTGAAGAAAAGCAGAATGTCACACAGAAGGAGGCATTTTTCCGTCATCACCAGGACCGGAATTCTTTCTTCCCTAGATGCTTAATGAGGACTTCCCCAGCTCTGCAGCAAAAGCCCCCTGCAGCTCTCTGGGCATAGGTGGAGACCAAGGAGCACCTATCGCTCTAAGTCCTGACCCATAGTTTGTTAAGGAGTATGGAGGAATTCAGCTAAGTAGAACAGAAGGCAAAACAAAAGGGAATTCAAATTTTGTGTTGAAAACTGCTGTACTCACTTATGCTTTACATCTTGCGACACTAACGATGAGAGCAGGATTTCTCTGTCTGTGAACACGTGGCTCCTCTTTTGGTTTATCCCCCTGCATGCAACACTGAGTCGGCAGCAGTTCAGCTCCTCCAGGCCAGGGGCACAGAATGCAGTCCGACGCTGCGAGTATCTTCTCCCCACTCCAATCTGCTGGAACTAAGCAGTGACCAGAGATTCAAGACAGCAAGCAGCTCACAAGCTAGTGTAAGCACTTACAGGTTGTGACTTTACCTGGGTCTCATGGTCCTGCCCTGAAGACCAGGAACCAATGCTGCCAGCTCAAAGAATATGGGAGCTGTTTCGGACTCCTGCCGACCTTCATTGTTCCTTTTTGACTACACAATTCCTTAACTGACTGCCTGTGTTGTGGTGCTTCCACATGCAGTTATCTGGGAGGTGGCAGCAGAAAGTTGGATGGTGGCAACTCTAAACCATCTTTCAGGTGAAACTACCACCACAACAGCAGCAGTTTATGCTGACGCACAAAACTGCATGGAGGGAGAAGAGCTGCACCACAAGCTCCATTCAAAGGCAGCTGTAAGAAGCTGTCCCCCCCTTATTGTCAGTTACTAGCTCTGATCTTACCCAGATGACCTTAACATGCACTATGAAAAATAATACAGATCTGACCTGGCAAGTTTGATCCCGTGACTGCCAAAGATGGATTCTCCCTCCACACCTCCTGCTGCTAACAACCTCTGAGATATAAAGAGCATTTTCAATGAATCAAAGAAGCCTTTTCAATACAGAAAAAAGAAAAAGGATTTCATGAGCTGAATGTAGAAATCTTGCAATGTGCTGAAATTTCTTCTATTTATATATATTTTTTAACTACAGGGCCTTTAGCTATCTAGCAGACGCTGTACAGACAGGGTAAGTATTACACTTTCCAGTCAGGTATCATGCCATCTCTCAAGCTCTATGTACGGTCTCCAGACCTCACCTCTTTTAAGGCCTTAAACCTGCTGTGTAGTGGAAGTGAAATCAAACCCATATCCAAAAGCACAGGGCAGCCCCTTGTACAAGATAGGCAGAAAATGTACTAGCAGCAACCACTTTAGAGACTCATGGCACAGACCTTCTCAGACAGATAGAGAAGAAAGAAATATATTCTGCTGGGCTAATTAGGAGATTGAATGAAGGTACTGCTGTCACGTTTTCCTGCTTGTTTAAAAGAGTGGAAGCTGGATAGAGAATTTAATGTCGGGTTTCACTACAAGAGATAAAAAGAGACGGGGACATAATAAATATAACACCTTCTGCCTGGGTTGCCTGGGATACAGCATCTAGGAAAGACAGGTAGAGTGGGTGAAGTACGAACCAGTCCCAATTCTCACAGCAATCATTGCCACCAGAATGCATTCATGTTGTGCCATTTTCCATCTTGTTATAATCTTTGTCACAAGAATGAGGTTATTGGATGAGAAAGGCTTTTCCATATTGGCTTTAGCAGCATTGCTGCTACTTCCTTGATCTTTTCAATATTCTGTAATTGATCGGTTTGCCATCCTAATTTCCCCTTGTTTACAGCCTCTGTAACTTGTAGCTGGCCAGGCAATTCAAGTAGGTAAAGGACCGCTGAAAAATCCCTGCCTTGCAGCACTCCGCTCCACCAGAGTAATCAAAGATCAGGGGTCACATCTTTCGGCTGATGTAAATAGATGTAGCTCCAATTATGCTGGTTGGATTTATTCCCTGCTACAGGCCTTGAACAAGCAAGGTCCATTCTGCAGTCTGTTGAACAGGCCACCACTCTACAGAAATGCCAAATAAACCAAAAGTTTCCAAAAAAGATGCTGAATCACAATGTCTCATTCTTTCTATTGTGCTTCTGGGGAAACAAAAAATTCTGAATAAATTCTGCCTAAAAAAAACATCACAAATAATAAAGAGGAAAATATGTAAGATTTTAATTCTTTAAAATAGTTCTTAAATTCAGCTTTGTCTGTAATAGAGACAGGGCTCTGAATCTCTTCTTGGCAGTGCCAAGATCAGCCTTTTGCAAAGGCACAAAATCCTTAAGCGACATGTAAAAGCCTGCCACAACTTAATGCTACCTTTCCATCTACTTCACTGGGCCTTAAAGTACTCCTTTGGTCTACAACTTGATTTTTCTTCCATAAAAGGCAGATGATGGTCTTTTCCCATCTCATTTACTCAAATTAAGAATTTTTAGGACAGGGGTTCCAAACTCTGGCATGCCTAACACTCACAATAGGCAAGTCATTTCAAAAGGTACTTGCCTCAGTACAGCCTACAACCTCTACTCACTACCAGTGGCAGAAGTTGTTAAAATAGGTTGGCTGGCCAGAAGTATGGGTGAGAATTCCCTGCCGGGGCAAAGAGCATTTCTTTCCATGTTCTGTACCATCTAATGCATGGAAAACCTGGTATCTATCCCATCAGGGAAATAATAACCCTTTTGCCTGCTGAAACATGAGTTTCTTTTTGCAAGAACCAATACTGACAGATCACCTCGGGCAGCACATGAACTGCCGTGCCCCTCACACTCATCTGGGCACCCTACATATGGAACACTACAATGATAACAGCATCCTGTGGAGGCAGTTCTGCCCAAACACATTTGGACAGTGAGGGCTACCGGATGGCACACCACTCAACAAAATTGGCATCACAAGCCCTGTGCACCTCTTCAGTGGTGAGAATGTCATCCTCGCTCGGAGAGCAGGGGTCCAGAGGCTACCCTCAAGCTCCAATCTGCCAGCTGATGTTGCAATTATCAGGCAGCTCGCAAAGGCTGTATGTAAATTTATAACAAAATAATCAATTGGTGAGAACAAAGCACTCCTGCAAGCGAGATACTTACTGCATTGATTGCGTTGGGTATGGACACAGCACAGTGAAGGTCAGCACAGAGCTGTTCTACAGAGGCTGCTTATTTTTTCAGTCTGCAGAAGTGTGTTTTCTGTTTGCAGTCCTACAACAGAGTATTGAAAGGATTACACTGTGTATACATGCAACATACTTTCTACCACATAGGATAAAGCATAAATGCTCAGAAAATTACAATATCTTTGAACTTTCCAGATCAATCTGATTGAACTACATACATCATTTTAAGTTTACAATACACTTCTTGACATCAAAGGAGGAGAAATAAAAAAGATAGTGTGTATTTTTAATCAGACTGATTAGAAACACTGCTGTGACATCTCTTCTATGGAGTTTCAATAATTCAGTGATTTTCTTTTAAATTGCAGTATTTTGTATATTTTAATCTCTTGTTTTATTTGGCTGCCTTTGAATTTGTTTCCAGGGAGCTCTTGTGTTAGAATCCTGGTATTAATTTTTTTGTTGGTTTGGCATTTTAGGTTTTTAATGTTCATAGAAAACTGAACTGGGAAGAATTTGGTTTCATATTAATAAAATAAATTGATTGAAGGCAATTCAACAAACAATCACCAAAACCCCCACCTTGTACTGATCTGATTTATTATGGCTCTATTTCTCTCCCCCTGGAGTTAGCTTTGAGATCATTGTCTTTACTCCTAAACAGCTTGTATCCATTGAATAGAGATATATAGTTCAGGATCAGCACATAGACTTGCCGGAAAAAAAGCTGCTTCATTTTCTCCATCTACATTGGCATAGTGACTGGGGAGCTCTTGGTTTAGAGGCATATGTTTAGCTGTTGTAGATCAGTTTAGCTGCCTTGGTATCAGCTGGGTTATGCTGATTTTCATCAGTTAAGAATCAGTCCCCCGTTTTCCTCTAAATTCCTAACAATTTCAATAATGTGCAAGTTACGATAGAATACTAAAGTAGCACAGCTTCTTTTCTAACCCTGTGCAGCAAGCAGAGGTCACTAGGTAAGCTTTTTCTTCTTTGCTCTCTGAATTTTAATTGTGGTTATTTCACAGCCTGGCTCTAATTTCCAACACTAATTTATAATGAAATCTCTGTATTTTGCTTAGCTCCTGGCTGTATGTTTCTTGCTTGCTGGGTTGCTCTGGATATTGTGAGCTGACTCCCTGCTGAGAAACTCCACATAATTGCAAAAAAATTTTGCAGCGCTTTTCCCCAAAGGTTTTCCAGGTAGAGCTAGCTAGTCAGATTTCTGCCCCACAACTCAGCACTGTTTGCTCTTTTTGCATCATCTCCATTTAACACAGAGAATAAACCAAACGCAGAGATCTTCAAGAGCATGTAAAACTTGCAATAATCTAGGACCTAATTATGAAAAGGCTGTCACCAGAGCAACTATGCTGGAAGAGTCACTAAAGGCAACAGGATATACAATGGTGGCATCTAGAAACACCGTAAGCCATTAAATAAGGTTAACAGTCAAGCAAGTTGATGGAATGAGGCACCCAGACATTTCCTTACAATCCCCCCACCAACAGTTCCCAGTGTTTTCGTTCATTTGCTAACTCAGAGGCTGGAGTCAGAAACCTTACCCTGCTCAGTTCACTGTGGGTGCTAGGAGCAGCCAAAATGCAGGCAGTGGGGTCCTTTCTGCAACTGGGAACTATTTGCTGCAAGAAAGAATGTCACAAGCTGTCTCTAAATCAAGGACATTTTAAATGTCAGCCCTGCAAACTCCACTTAATACAGCAAGTGCAAGCGCAGCCATCACTGAAAAATTTTACAACAGAAGCCAGATGGGAGCGGCAGTGATGATGCCTAACCAGGGATGAGATATCCCCTGCTCTTCACCAGCCTCTGCAGCGTGGCCTGGCTGCAAGACAACTGGGAACGCACTCAGCAGAGCAGACAGCCATCTCATATGTCACTTGTTAGGTCTCTATCGCTCCTTCCCAGTTTTAAGTTGAAGGGATCATTGCTAGAGCCCCAGCCTACCGACCCATACTTCTGTTAGCTGATGGAAATATTCCTGCGAGTAAGGTCTAAGCAGGCCCGGTATGGCTTGCAAGATCCTGCCTTATGCCTGGCACCACCATTATGCTGTGTTTGATGTTAATATTCCTGTCAGCAGCACACGCCTCTGACACTCAAACCACTTTACTCAATTCCACCTACTGTTGCCAATAACAAGCGCTGAAGTATCAGTTCCCAGTGGTTTGATATGTGAAGCTGAAGAATAGTTAGATTATCACCAGTTATGCAGACAGCACATTTGACAGCCTTGCAATGATGTTTTCAGCTGTCAGTTATTGCAGCTACAGTGTGGAAACCACAAAAGGGGTATACGCTAAATATGAACTACAAAGACATCTACTTTGGAAGAGGCAGGCTTGTGGATAAATACATTATATGACATAATTGTGCTAACTCAGAATCATCATCTTTATCTCTTTGCAGTGAGGCAGATTTCCACATGCAAATTAATTATAGTAAGCTTGACTCACATCAACACTAAAAGAGTGGGTGGGCATGAACATTTTCAGCACTAATTCTGTGCTGCAGCAAACTCTCACACGACAAATGTCTATAGTACTACAGCTTACTTCTATAGACAACAGTTGTAACTGAACTGCAATATTTGGTCAGATTAAAAGAAAAAATTCATTTCTCGTTTAAAAGATTTGCCGGTATAAATTGAAATCAAAGTTATAGAAATCAGTATGTCAGCTTATATGGACATGCTTTACAGAAAGCATATGATCAACTTTTCTCTGGAAATCAGTCTCGTTTGCTGTTTCTCAACCACATCACTAATCTCTTCAAAACTATGGCTTAAGTCACGTATTGCTGGGGGGTGGAACTGAAGTTGTACATAGTTTTACTTTGATTATTTTAATGAAAGGGCAATACAGAAACATTAAAAGATACACAGCATCGTGATTAATGAAATCTTGAAGAAACTATGGTACTGTTTTCAGAGTCCTACCTTTAGATGAAACAATCAACAGCTTGTTTGCAGATACTATAAAATAACCTAGAAACCTCTTGCTAGTCACTGTTTTAGAATAACACATGCTGATAGGTTTTTGACTGAGCTGTCAAATCGTTCCAGTAAAACTTGGAATAAACATGGAAATTCAAAGTGGCCAACAACAGTAGCTCAGGGGAGAGTTACAAGAACAGTGCAAGCTTCCTTTTTGTGCTCAGCCCCCACTAAATTCTTTTGCAACCATTTGAAAAGCTGGTGTATATTTTAGTTATGTACCTACCAGGTTGTGTGCAGGATGTTGTATTCCAACATAGCCAATGTTGGCATCTCTGATCTCACTGAAGAAATCAGGATGTATATTTATTTGCCTTCAGTCCTGAAGAAGCTTGGACCAGTTCAGCACTGACAATAGATATGTCAGAGAGCTGCCAGGATCTGGTAACTATTTTTGCTTCCTCTGCTACTAATCCTGTAACACAGAGGAGATGTCATGAGTTAAGGGTGATCAAATATTGGCACAAGGGTCCAGAGAGGCTGAGAGATCTTTATTCTTGGAAAAACTCAAAACTCAACCAGACAAGATCCAAGCAACCTGCTTACAGGACCTACTTTGAGCAAGGGTTGGACCAGAGACCTCCAGAGATGATTTCTAACCTATATTATGCCCAAATTTTAGGAAGGCTTTGAACTCAAGAGGGCTGTCTCTGCTGCCACTTCTGTAAATGCTGGAGAATCCACAGTATCACAAATCACCCCCACCCCACAGTCAACAGTCCAAGACAGGTAAATAAACAGCCTGTGCGTTACTTGTCCTGACACATGCTTTCCCCTGTGAGGAAGTGGTCTGATTTGCTTTGGATACTCAGGAACAAGTTTTAGAGAAAAGGCCCACAAGCAGCATTATCTTTCTTGTGCTATTTGCTCATCACACGGTGGATTCTAGACCAGGACACTCAAGAAATGTGGAGGTAAGTTTCCCATTCCTAGTTTCATCCAAAACTAATAAAGTATGAGTACCTTTTATTTGGGAATGGCTGCATGCTAAACAGAACTGAAACATTTCTTAGCAGCTGCAATGAAGGTTTTTGCAGCAAGAGCAAACAGCTGGTTTAGGCAACATTTCACTTGTCCTTTTAAAACTTTTTTTTTAATGTGGTAACCAGAAAAAAGCCTACTAGATGTATCACAAGAGAAAAAAGGGAACTTGGACCACAGTGGCAGAGTAACATAAACCAAGACTGAGTTTTCTCTGTATTGTACTAATGTCTCTGCCACTCACAGCATTTGACCAGCGAGTTCTGGGCTAATAGAGCTACTCATGTGGCATGCACAGTTGGAGATTCACACAGTGGGGACTCATCTCTTAAAAAATAAAAATAAAACAAATGGCCAGCAGCACTGAGAGCGCTCCTGTTGATATCAAAAGCAGCACATTAAGAGCGAACATGCCAATAGCATAGGCAGACAGGTCTGCAGCTATGCGTGCCCACAAAGAATAAAAATAGTGTAGCCCTCCATTGAGCAACTTGTATTCAAGATGTATTGATTCTATCTTCCACCAAATAAGAAATAAGTGAAGCAAATCAAAGCAGAAGCTAAACAGAGCAGAACAACATGAAACCTGTGCAGGATGAACAGCTCCGTGCCCATCGCCTGAGGCAACCTGCTGCTGAAGGAAAACGTGCCAATGCTAACCAGATGATCAGTTTCCCTTCCCATTAGGCATTCTGCTAACTGAACAGATAAGCATTCCTTCTCCTGCAGTTCCTCTAGGAATGCTAGATCAACTCGGGAGGTAGCCCTGCTTCCCTTCTGAGCCAAGTTTCAATATTCTTGCTGTTCCTCAGTCTCAAGTGCAGTCCTGGAGATGCTGAACCCCCCACCATGGTATGGAGCACTAGCTAGCCTGCAGCACTGCACTGCCAGCCTTCCAAACCTTGCCTAGTATCTTGCCCTTTTAAGAAAAAATATGTGATCCAGCAGAGCATGGGCTGTTGAAAGACTGTGCTGATCCCCAATTGGGTAAAAGACTAAGTTACAGCAGGGATGGCAGAGTATGCACTGATCAGAAAACAGCCACAATTACTTCTTTGAGGGGCTGGGAACCTTCCCTGCACTGCGAGCCCAGAAAGCCTGCAGACAGCTTTTGCTGGTCACACACTAGCACGCACTTCTATCTTATCCAGCACTAATGCATTAAAAAAACCAAACCAAACCAAACCAAAAAACAACAAAACTCTAAAACACAACAGGCTGTGGAAGAAGTAAAATTGTAGGCTGTATCAGCCTCAAGGCCATGAGTTCCCCACCTCAACTTATCCAAAGGTAAATACAACACAGCTTCCTGGCAAAGAAAAGAAAGAAATGCTGCTTTGGGACACCGTACAGGACCACAGGACAGGAAGACACACAAAGGATTTTACCTACATTCAGTCTTGCCTGCTGAGTGGCTGGGCTGTCTTACAGGGCCTGACCCACAGCACTTGGAAGTCAGTTGTTTCCATTAGGCTTTGAATGCATCCCACTGGATGATTTGTAAAATAACGGTCGAGAGAGAGGAATGATGTACAGGGAAAAAAATCCTTCTGCATACTAAGTAGGATTGATTCATTCTGGTATGTGCTTGATCATCTGCTAACAAAAAATATAAAAGTGTGTGTATATATTTATTCTCCATTGAAGAAGATATATACCAGAATGAGTAACGTTATTCAACTGCTGAGTCAGACATGGCATTCACCAAGTCAGATGTATCACATACAAGCCCAGACACATTGTCTGCTAAATGAGACAGATTAGCTATTATGCTAAACACATCAGGCCTTGATCTGGCTATATTCACAACTGGGTCAGATATGCTCAAAGTTACCATCTACTGACTCACATAGATCATCTAGTAAACTGCATCTACACAGAGTGTGTTTCCCACCACAATCCATAAGGTAAGCTTGATATAATGTGCCTACCTGGAATCAAACTCATTGCTGTGCAACAGCCATTAATGGAAAATATATCACCTTTGACAGTTCAGCTTTCCAGGGACACACTAAGCATGTGGCCAGTCACTGTCAGAAAATGTTAGTCTGCACAGGAAGTTATTTTTTTCCACAGCTGATTATTGCACTCCAAACACAGGAGACACCAGCCAAACTGTTCAAGTAACTGAAACCATGGATTCAGCACTGACAGAACAGAAGTGCTCTCTGCAGCATAAGAGACCCACTGTCAGTATTTTGTATCAGTTTTTGGAGACATTTCTGGAAAATTTAGCAAGCAAGCAAACAAAAAGTCCCCCCAGACCAAGCAGAGCTCAAATACCAGGTCACTGATGATGCCTATACTACAGGATAAGGTAGTTATTTATCCATGTATTTAAATATGTTGCTTTCTTAAAGCCTACCATCAGACTTCAGATGGCACTCTGTTTCTTTAAGGAACACAAAATTACCCACTGTATGATGTGACTTGGGGTTGATATTGCTGGTGGTAGCTTTTTTGAATGAGATAAGGGGAATTATAGGCTAGTTACTCCACATTTTATTTTACACCCATTTCCTACACTACCAATGCAAATACACTTTGGGAAGCAGGCAGAATGGAGAGACTGGGGATGAATAGGCTGCCTCAGCACTTGCGTTTCTCAGTCCTGCAAGATGGCAGGAGTTCACCTCTTTTCCATCCCAATTCAATATAGACCAGGTAATAAAACATGCTTTCTTCTGTTCCCAAGCCACTAACTCAAATTAACAATTTCTGCTATGCAAACAGGAAACAAGGGAGCTTGCACTTCCTTACAAGTTGTTTTCATCCAGTTCAGACCACCCAAGAGTCTGAGCTCTTCATGGCAGTGCCACATACATGCACATGCCTTCCAAGTGATGTCCACTGGGCCCATGCCAGCTGCTTGGCACACTCGTGGCACACTCACCATCTCGTGGCACTGGGAACCAAACCTCCAGGACAGGGAACGGCACTGGATTACAGATCAGACCCATGTGAAAGAGGACTGAACAAGAACAGATCAAGCATGTGGGTAACTACAGGGTTACATACAGATATTAGTTGTCTTCTCTGAGTTACCATTTTACAAATATAGCCACAATGAAGAGAGGGCCTGCCCAGTGCCATAAATAAGAATGGAAGTGGCAAAACCTGAATACAGGAATATCTTCACCCTTGGACAGCCCTTCTCTCCATTGGATTGCCCTATTAAAATACTTACCCATCACTGGCAGGTTTGATAGCAACTCACCCTTCTAAGCGTAAATATTTCCTAGCCCCTCACACACCCTTTTGTCCTGAGGTCAGTTTGCTCCACCTGAAGGTTCAAGCATCCACCTAGAACTCCTTCTAAAATGTTAGCCCACCTGCTTCTCCCACACTACACCCAAACAGTCCCACATGTGGCGACTGCAGCAGCTGTGAGAAACAGTAGAGAGGCCTGTCCTTTCTCATTCCCCCAAGGAGGAAGGAACAAAATTGTAACACCTGGGAATTAATCCACAGTCCCCAGTACAATTAGGACATCATTTTGATTTTGCAGCATGGAGCTGAACTGTATCTGCTGAGCATTAATGTAATACTGATCATACTGGAAACTATCAAGGGTGTAATTTGAAAGAGATGCTTAAAGATGAACTATAAATCCATTCATTTTCAGGAAAACACTCAAATACATACCTTGCAAGGAGATTACAGCCCTTGCTAAAACTTTCGGAGTCAGAACCAGGGATAGGGTTGTTCAAGATTAAGACTGTACCAAAGCTGATGGACTGATTTCCCCATCAACACTAGTTTCTGGAGGTGACCTACTCCAATCATCCCACCTCATTACAGCAAAGCATGTCACGTACAACACCTGTGCTCAGTCCCACTGGCTGGATCTTGTCAATTAGTGATAACTAGGATGAATAACTCAAGAGCAAATAAAAAGGTGCAAAAGGGTCAGATCTAGAAACTAGTTATGCCCAGTTGCTCCCATGGAAAAGCATGGCAGCAGAGAGAGGCTGAGCCCTTCAGTGTCTCTGTTTATACAGTTGCTTAATAGGAGCTGAGCCCCATGGAAAATCTAATTCATGACCTATGGTTTAATTTTGTCAATTCATTTCCTTTCAGTAAGTAATATCTCTTCTGTTATTTTAAACTAATCTTTGGGGTTTACTCTTTTACATTAATTTTTGTATTTACTCCATAGAAACAAACTGATATGTCAACTGTTAAGCACATGGGGTTCCACTAGAAAGGTTTATAGTTGAGGTTTCTCTAAAGCACAGAATCCTGAATAGAGGCGCAGTGAAAGCCACACAGGTAAATCAAGTGAGAGAATGCAAGAGATGATGGTAGCAGGCATTTGTGATGAGGCCAAACATTACTAACACAAACAGCACTTGCAACTTCTGAAAAAAGGCAATTGCACTTGGCTGTTTGTTTGTTTTTCACTAATAGCAACACATTTGAAAATTTACCAAAAAATCGTGGCTTCTGTTTAGCACCTCTTCCTTCCCAGAATGGTGGTGCTATGCAGAACACCCCCATGCTCCTCCAGCAGCCTAACTCTGAAATGGCAGAGTCTCTTGCCAGCACCATCCGGAATTAGGGAGACTAACATCTATTAGCCAACCCCAAGAACACCAAGTTGCCCAACCAACTATTATACGATCTTGCTTTCAGTGTTCTATCATTTGAACTGAATTATGCTACATCAGGTATTTCCCTCAAAAGTCACTACTGAAAAAGCCCGAAGAAGGAGGGAAAACTGTGTTATTTTGCCCACACTGGAACTTTGAGAATGAGACTCACTCTGGTCTTGGTATGGGCTTTTGTCTCTTCTTTTGGAACATCTGCTGTGCAATATGAAAAAGCTTTCCTGAGGTGGGGCCTGTGACTCCTTCCTGTGAGTTGTCTAGTGTGTGATAACAGGCAGATTCATATACCAATCTTTGCTATAGATAACCAGGTAAAGGGGAGAGATTTTTGTTAATACTGTAGTAACTAAGTCTCTTCGAGACCTCTGTCTTCCACATCACCTCTGGGTGAAATTGGACATTAGACCCAAAAGTTACTGGAGAGTGGTTGGAGGGGGTATAAACCAGACAGGCAGACAGTGATTTCAGTAGCTTTACATTCTTAAGCAAACAAAAAAAATGGGCTTAGAAGGTCTCTGTTTTCTTTACTTAGTTGTAGCTCTTCATGTGGTGTAAGCCGGGACTTTGCACTTCGTATAGAAATGGTCTGGGTGCCAGACATGCACTATGCACCTAATAGAAAAATCCACCAGAATTTCAGCAAGGTGCTGAGAGTCAACATCTGAAATGAGACAGCAGAATTTATGAAGAAAGCTAGGCAGAGAGTAAGAAAGATGTTCTGATGGGATGAGATGGGAGAGCGGAGGGAGACAGGGCTGCCTGGGCAGAGACCGTCAGCATCTAGAAATGAGGGATCTAACATAAAGTCGAAGTGGGACAAATCTTTGAGACTGGAAAGAACTATTTTAAATGTCATGCCTGGTGTTGCAGTTCTTCATATCAGCTAAGAACTTGTCCCATGGCTTTTGTTTTAGGGCAGCACACATACAGTATTAATGGTATGGCTTAGCTTTGTAAACATGATGTCTCTGTGGAGAATAAGATGGTATAGAAAGCTCTGTCTGCAGAGCCTCATGAAAACCCAATCACAGGGAAGAGTCTACTCCTTCAGTCCAATTCCCATATGCTACACTGCAGCAGGTCCAATTTTTTAGTAGAGAATAAAACCCATCTATTTCACACTGAGATTTGTGGTGTCATACAGTAAAATTGCTAGCTGTGCAGAAAACACAACAGTAGGCTGTATTTCAGACTGAAGTCTACCGATATTTGTTTCAGAACACAAAGCCTTCTTTTACTGTAATGGGTTACTTCTTGTTACAGTAGATTTGTTAGTGTGTCTCACTGTGTTCAGCACAATAAACAACATCTGCAGCTATTCCTTGGCAATCTGTGGAGACAAATGGTTTAGATAGGATTAAAAGTGGGCAATAATGGATTTTATGGTGAGCTGGTAATCGGAAAAAAAGCTTTGGGAACAACCTCTACTCAAAGTTCAGCACAGTGGAGTATTTTAATCAGTGCTTTGAAAACAAAGCATTGGCTTTTGCTTGCTAGAACGTTTTGGTGGCCACTAAAATATCCCCCCAAACAAGCTGGCCAAAGCTGAATTTAAGAAGTGGTCAGGACTTGCAGAAACCATGTTCTCAGTCTAAAACCAGTTTGCATCTTATAAGGTTACCTAGCTCAGCCTGTGACATGTGAGCCTCTTCGGCATAGCCTCAGCCTTACCTGGCTGCTGCATCCCACGCTGACAGATCTGGTTGCCAGAAGAGTTGGAGAAGGGATCTCCAGGCATGGAGACACTGCAAGAAGGGATAGCCCAGGTGCCTTCACCTCTTTCAGCACCACTGTTTTTTTTTCAGCACCACTCACTTGTCCTGGGTCAACCTTCATGGCCCTAAGGGTGGAAATCTCCATAATCTTCCTACTGCAGAATTTGGCCATAATTTCTTACACTTTTTCAGGCGCATAAGACTTGCTTTGCTTCCCTTCTAGAAAATGCAAGTGATGCTTACATTTCTGCATCTTCCAAAGGAATCTGCTTCAAACCCTACTGCCAAGGGGAGGAATCTGCTTCAATCCCAAATACAAAATTGCCGGCATTCCCACCCAGCCCAAGGAGAAGTCCTTATGAACATTTTGCTCAGGTTTTTCATAGCCTCACCATTTATATTAGGAATGAACTGCAGGTCAAATAGCCTAGCAATTCACTTGCTAGCTTAGCAGCTTGAGGCTCTGCCTCAGGGCCTTTCACACAAGCAGCTATTAACTACAAAGAAATGTCACTTGTGTTGGTCATTATTGTTAATTATGGAAAGTTCCTCTATTTGCACACCTCCATAACAGAAGCTTTTCCCATCAGATTCTTTCCCCCTTCACACAGGGCCAGGTTATTATAATACACCTAAGTACAAAGCATTGTACAGTAGGACTTTACAATGAACCAGGCTTCTACACCTTATCCTCACTGGCTCCAGTAATGCCGATCAAGCAATGGCCTATAGCCCTGCTCATTGCTGTCTTGCATTCCCTGTATTTGCAGACTTACCTGGGATTCAGGCTGCCCACAGTCTTGAGGTATATGGGGTCAGAACTGTTCACCCATGCCCATCTGGGGCAGATGAGATTTAGGTAAGAAGACACAGGATGGGCAGTATTTCTAGATTTAGGCAAGATTTTTCCTCAAAGGGCAAGGACAACTTTGAAAAGAAAGGAAAAGTGATGGTAAAATCTACAATGTTCAGAGCAAGCCCCCTACATCTCATGGACAAAGGTTTTCTATTGTGTATGATCTGTGAGCTGCTTGATGTGCCGTGCTGCCTTACAGCACAAGCAGACAAGGGCTGCAGAAAAAAAAGGGATGAAGAGCACTTTCCAGAACAAGTAAATTAAAGCTGGAAACAACCACAGTGAAGCAAAGAGCCTTCATGCATACAGCCTCTACCACCACAAATAAGATGATACTCATTTATTTTTTGCACATTTATATTAAACCAGTAAGGCCCAGGAGACCACCACCTGCCCTTACCTAAAGAAAATTTTGATTCACAGCTTTCAGCTCACCTGGCTGGAAGATCTTTAAGGTTCTTCTCCCTACTGTGCCATGTCTCCACAATACTGCTGCAGGAGAGGAACCAGATAAGTGGCTGCTGCTCAGTGGCATCTGCCTCTATCGTAAAGCAAACAATAATCCTTCCACTTACAGCAGGAATTGCTGCAATATACAACTATCCTTGTGGATAGTTATCCCTAATTGCCCCCAGAGGGTGCATGCTCTAACTCTTAGGTATCAGTCAGCAATTCAAATCCGGAGTCCATATTCCATCAAAATGTGATTTTTCCTGCAATCTGTAGTTTCTTAAGAAAGAAATGTTCAGGAAACATCTCTCTCCATAAATCCAGTCTGAAAGGTCCCTGGGAGGTAATATGAATGCAGACTGTAGCAAATCATTTCTAATAATTCATGTCTAGTATGACATACGGTTATAACAGCCAAGAAGTTATCCTGAAAACTATCTGAAATGTGAGCTCAGCATGCCTTTCACTTCTTGTAAGTTTTATATGCTGTATTACTGTGGGGTTGGACTCAACAGGCTAAATAAAGCTTCCTCTTACTCTTCCAAACTGAAATGTAAAATAACACAGGGGAAATAAGCATTTCTCTCCTACACAGCAGCACATACAAAATCCTTTTACTGAAAAAAGAACAGCGATGATCAAACCTCTGGGTCATTCTTCTTTTTGTGAAAAGACTGATTAAAAGTATATGTTAATATTCCTGCCAATTTTTCTTCTTTTAGCCTCTTCCTTATGGGGCTCTCATTACATTCCCCCTCTATGTAGTTTTAAAAGGTTTCCTTGTTTGACAATTTTGCTGAAGGCAATTATGTTACTTGCTTTCTCCTTAGCTCAATATACAACAGCAGAACTGGCACACTGTACATATGGTTAAGATCGGTTTTAAAAACACTTAGAGATTGCTACCAAATCTCACTGTGTGGCTTGTCATTTGCATCTAGCGGAGTCAGTGAAGCTCTAAAACTCCGCTATGGGATAGTCCCTTATTTGAAACTCAAGACATGAAGTTTTTATTGCTCAACAGAAGATATTTTTCTGTATTAAATTGAAACAAGAATTCCATATTTAGAAACTAGACAGGAAGATAAGCTCCTTGGGATGCCAGCACAGCTCCATGTGCTACGTTAAGTGTTTAGGAGTTAAGCCTGTTCACTTTTCTGATGAGAAAACGGTTCTTATTTTCAGTTTGTAATGACACAAATGGCACGTTACGGGTCATAACAGGCTTCATCTCTAGGGTGCTCCCTCTGTGCATAACAGCTTGACGTTAACAGGCCATTACCAGCCAGACTGTACTACAAGTCTGCAGGACTCAGTTGCTTTGGCTAAACACAAACCGTTTTACCTGCTTTGGACTTTCAAAACCAATGTACAAGTAATTACACAAGCAGAAGAGTTTTTGAAGTTTGGTTTCTGAGTACTTTTGTTCAGTATGACTCTCTCCCACATGAATTCCCTGGTGTACAATTATACGTTTGAGCTCAAATTTCAATCTTTCCCTTTAGTGTGGCACCGATACAAGTTTGAGTCCTTTACTTGACTGCATATTTTCAGAAAGTTTGCAGAAACTCAGCACACTCAAGGCTCCTCTTCCCTAAAATTAGGCTGAAATCAGCTAATGAGTTAAGATACTATCAAGGCGGAAAACTGAAAGTCAAAAAAATCAAGCCAAAACAAAGACCGTGCAATTAGTGGGAAATCCAACAAGCTGATTAATATGACAAAGTAAATAAAATATAAAATAAAAAAAATATAAACACACTGGCCACAGGAAGGGCCTCAATCCCCACTGGCAGCCCATGTGCTTCCCCTGCCCAAGCCCTGGTATTGCCTCACTACCTGGGCAATGCATATGTTCAAGTCTGCATGCTGCTACTATGAGTCCCATAGGTGCTGCTAATGGTACTCTGGGTAGGATGAGAGTTATGATATGGGGTGAATTCACAAGAAAGCAATGCTGTGGTGGCTTCAAAACAAGTCACTCTCTCCCTTTGCTTCTGGAAGTCCTGTTACTATCCCAAATAATAATTCAAGGAGGAATCTGCTTTCTCAGCAACCATCTTAAAATACCCATTTTACTGGGGCAAAGGAACCCACTGTGCCTACAATACAAGCACACCTCATTTGCACCCTTTGGGGAAAACGTGGTGCAGCCAGGCCCTTGGCATCCGCCTGGTCCATAACAACCCCACAGGTGGGAGTGTGGCACAGGCATCCTGATCTCACTGGAGCCCAACAAAGAACCTCAGTAAATTCAAGTGCATCAAAGGAAATTTAAGAACCTTTGCACTGCCTAAATTCTGAGAGTTTGAAATGATAACTTTAAGGTCACATTAGCTTTGATTTTGTATTAATTTCTGGTTCTTTTAAATGCTTATTTTCTTTGCCAAGCAGACTTTCCCTATCAAGGGAATTTAAATGATATGTGAGCCATTTAGGTACACTGTATATTGCCACAGCACAAAGGACATTTGGATAGCTGAAATTGGATGAACTTTGCAAGAAAAAGCCAGCTTGGGGAAAGTTATTTCTAAGTATCACTGCCAAGTTTAAGTAATATAGTAATGGTATTGGGCTGAACACATAAAACACCATCTGGATAATTAAAATACACACAAAGGTGGTATGCAGACAAGTACCATCTGAATGTTAGCAAGGTAAAAATGGTAAAAGAAATTACCCCTCCATGGACACATTCATGTCAGACACAGGTGTTACACAGGAGTAGGGAAGTCTGCTTCTCTAAAACTCAAAGCATACGTACCTTTCCTCTGACCAAGCTCATCCTGCAGGTTGTACCAATATTTTAGCCGCAATTCTGTAATGCATTTAACACTTACCTAACTTAAAGCATAAGCTCAATTCTTGCAAATCCTTACACTCACATATAATGCACCTAAGTGCTTCTCCTTACTTCAAACAAGCTTGCTGCTGTCTCTCCCATCATTTCTAAGAAATTATACTACATTTTCTTCATCTCTAACATAGAATCATAGAGTCATTTACATTGGAAAAGACCTTTAAGATCATGAATTCCGACTGTTAATCTAGCACTTCCAAGTTCACCACTAAACCATGTCATTAAGCACCACTTCTACATGTCTTTTAAATACCTCCAAGGATGGCGACTCCACCACTTCCTTGGGAAGCCTGTTCCAATGCTTGATAACCCTTTTGGTACAGAAATTTTTTCCTAATATCCATCCTAAACTTACCCTGGTGCAACTCGAGGCTGTTTCCTCTTGTCCTATCACTTGTTACCTGGGAGAAGAGGTCTACACCCACCTCTCTACAACCTCTTTTCACTTAGCTGTAGAGAGTGATAAGGTCTCCCCTCGGCCTCCTTTCCTCCAGACTAAACAACACCAGTTCCCTCAAAGACTTGTTCTCCAGACCCTTCACCAGCTTTGTTGCCCTTCTCTGGACACCCTCCAGCACCTCAATGGCTTTCTTGTAGTGATAGGCTCTAAACTAAACACAGTACTCGAGGTGGGGCCTTACTAGTGCTGAGTACAGGGGAACGATCACTTCCAGAGTCCTGCTGGCCACACTATGCCTGATACAAACCAGGATGCTGTTGGCCTTCTTGGCCACCTGGGCACACTCCTGGCTCATATTCAGCCAGCTGTCAACCAACAGCCCCAGCTCCTTTTCCTCCGAGCAGCTTTCCAGCCACTCTTCCCCAGCCTGTAGCGTTGCATGGGTTTGTTGTGACCTAAGTGCAGGACTCGGCACTTGGCCTTGTTGAACCTCATACCATTGGCCTCGGCCCATCGATCCAACCTGTCCAGTTCCCTCTGTAGAGCCATCCTACCCTCAAGCAGATCAATACTCCTGCCCAACTTGGTGTCATCTGCAAACTCACTGAGGGTGCACTCAATCCCCTCATCCAGATCATTGATAAAGATATTAAAACATATTATACCACTATATACATAGTCTCACATATAGTGAAAGTTGGCCTTGCAAAACAGATGGTGCAACATTGCCCTAACATTATAAAATCGGAAATTAATTGTTACTCTTCATAAAAACTTTGACAAATTCCTTACAATTCAGTTCTCCATCCCAAACTTAACAAAAGGTGGCAGTATTTCAAAACATTACTTTTTTGGATTTACCAGAGGGGCATTTATTTGTTAATTGACTACTTGTTAATAATGTATTTTATTATTCCCAACTTTTAAAGGTCAAGAGCTCTTACTCTTAGTGGCTGAGGTGCAGTGGAAGCAGTAACCCGCATTATACTGCAGTTTTGAAGAGAGTCTGGTGAATCCATTAGCATGGGGAGATACGGAGTGCTGCATTTGCTTCATTACTGCTTTTATTTGCTGTAAAATATTTGTTAGGTTCCTTTATAGCAGAGATCACTTCTACAAAACATAAAAGAAGAATTTCCAAGTTGTCTGAAGCTTGCTCTTGTGTCCCAAAGCAGTCCCTAAATTCAACGATGTTACCAGGAAATATTTTGCCTGATTTGTACCCTGTACCTTCTACAGATTTATATAAACTATCCCCTTACACGTTTCAAACTGCCGTCCTTTGTTTTATCAAGTTACACACACCGTGCGCCACATTTTCTGAAACCAAAAATATCTTACTCTTGTGTTTGAGCTACCACTGCTTTGCCTTCTTCCCATGTACAACAGAAAGCATTTTTTAACAGCCACAACCCTTTAGCACCTATTGCTTTACATTCACACTCTGCGGAAAGACATTCACTGAACAGCTTCATAGCCAATCTACCTGTGGACTGAAGCTCCATATAATAGCTCTGGATCAGCTAGGAGTTAGTGTATTCAGGAAAACCCATGCAAACAAGGCATGAGTCCACAGTCTAGCATTCCCATGTGCATGACCCCACAGTGAAGGTGTCTGATCGAATTAAAAAGAAGATGAGAAAGAACAGAAAGTCTGCCTTCATCTGGCTAATAAATCAGCAAATAGAAAGGATGACAGATGAACGCCTCTGAGATTATTGCATTATACAATTCTGTTCACTTTTAACATGGCTTTCTCCAATAACTCTATAAATACTGCATCAGAGTGCAAAGGAGAGAGGATAGAAGTTAAAACTAAAATACAGTTGCTTGGACTAATACATCTCCATTTCGTTCTGCATAGCTATAGGAATTATATAGAAAAGAGGAACATTTTTTTGGTGATTTGTTAAGACCACTCACTGTATCAAATCACCTGTGCCAATATATTTAAGGAAATTATTAAATATCGTAAAAATCACTCATGAGACCAAAACACAGTGAAAAGATCTAAGCCAATAAGATACTTTAGCAAGCTGAAATAAGCACTAAGAATACTGCAGTATTCCTAAATCAGCCTTAGATTGACAAACAATCCCCAGTATTTATGGAGGAGTTTATTTGGATTTACAGAAACTGTTTAAAACCATGGAGTATATTCCTATAAGTGTCTTTGGTATCATTTTAGAAAATGCAGCAAGAAGTATACACATGATAAAGCACCTATAGGTACTTGTCAGGGAAGAAGTGGGGTTGGGTGTTCAACTTCCGCTGCATTTCTGCAGAAAAGCATGTCCAGCTGGCAAGCTTACATTTACCAAAAAATCTCTTTGGAACCACGCAGTGTAACCTACAAAAAGCTTGAATTTCACTATCCCATCCCACTGCTTCTCTCTCTTCCTTACCATTACCCATTTTTCAGTTCCTCTAACAGGACAAGAAACTCCACAATAAATCTTGTTTCTCAGTTTGAGGTTTTTATCACTTAATGGGAACAGGAAACAAATTTCAAAGTATTACCAAGCACAATATATTCACTGACTGCAGGGTAACTTAACTTTTAAAGGAGAGTAAACTAACACACAAAGCAAGCTTGTAGCATGGACATGGAGCTGGCAAAATGCAATGTCAGCGAAGCTTGATTAAATCCTCTACATTTATGTTCATAAAACCAGAAGGCTTTTTGGTCTTTCATAAGAAATAACCTGTTTGGGCATTCAGTTTCCCAGAAAATGTTTTTAAATCTTCAAGCATTAAGATGAGAACAGTATCCCTATAATTGGTAATTGGTAGATACTGTACATTTGCATCTTAGATCACTGAACAGCAATGTCCAAGGTGAGGATTCATCCTAAGAGGTGCAGAACAGTTAAGTGACAGGCAGCCCAAATCAGCTTCACTGCATGGCATGCTCAGGGAAGGTGCTCAGCTGCCTCCTCATTAGGACTATTTATTCCTGATCCCTCCTGCACGCTGCCTTAAACCTAACACATAAAAGGGAATAGAGACTATAAAAATGAAGAATTCAATTAGAAGGCTCTTTCCTGCCGTGGTCTGGGTTTAGGATAAACATTTCTTATACAGTGACAACATTATAAACGTGTATATTTGCAGCATCACCAACCTGTGACACTTCCGCGCAGGGAATTGCAGCACTTTGGCAGGTGGCAAGCAGAGAGGAAGGAACAGCTTGGAATATTTTACTTTAGTTAAGTCAACACGTTTAACCCCCTGAGATTTTAACTCCTGGAAGTTTTTATGACTTTTTTTTTTGCAATGCAATCCAGTTCATCTTTAACTACTGCCCTTTTGCTGAGATCTCTTCAAATGGCAAAACTGCATTTGGTTCCACAGCCAGTGGAAAACAGTGGGTGGAATCACTATGGATATGGATTCTCAGTTTCCCTTAAATAATACTGATCAAACTGACTATTCAATATTCTGTGCTTACCTGGGAAAATAATTTCAGGTACTGGATGTTGAATATAGGTTAAATTCTACTCACATTAAATCAATGCAAAACAGAAACATTTAGTGGATCTACTTGATATCTACAGCAAGGCAACTAATAGGAAGTTTCATCCGCCTTTACTTTGATAAGGGAAAATTAGGCAGGGAGGCATGGCGTTAAAATACTGAATGATTTACATACCCAAATACCAAGAGAAGAAAAAGGAATTTCTGTTTCTTTTTCTTCAAAGCAATTAAGACTGCCAGCTGCCTGGGCAAAAAAACAAGAAAACCCACTAACTCCTGCTAACATTTTGATATAGTCACTGCCTGACAATCATTTTTGTCATAAAGCCACATTCTGTAAACACTTGACAGTGGTCTCTGCTGCCTTGTTTTGCTCCCATGGTGAAGCATGAAGTGAAACAGCGATGCAGGAATACTACCACAGTCGCTCTCTCTCCTCTTACAATAGCCAGGCTTCGTTGGAAGGACCTCCGCGTTGGCAGGCTGCTTTTCATTACAACAAGGCAGCCAATTTTGGGTATCACATGCAGCTGAAAAATTGCGAGTAAACTGCCATTACTTGCAGCAGGAACTCAAAGGGCTTTGACTTGCAGAAGGGAAGATCACAGGCCAACAAGAAATTCTTTTCTATTCAGGTTAACTGGAAAGAAAATGAGGGTTCATGCCCTCAAATTGCAGCGATCTTTTGTTCTGTTATCTCCTCACAAAATAGTGGGAGAGCCAAATACATTTCATTTGTAGTCAGAGACGAGAGTTACCCCCGTGCTCAGTTATAACGGACAAAGCTCTATTGAATTGGCCGGGACAAAAGCATGCAGTTTGTGTTAAGCATGAATTCTTCCTACAATGCCATCTGGTTTCTGAGGCACAAGTTTTACAAGTACTTAAGCATCGCTTTGCTTAGTGCTGCAGTGTTTAACTGATTGAGGAGCTTGACTCTTACTTTTACAAGGAAGGTAGGCACACAGATGTCAAAGTTCTGTTTGTTTTTGCCATTGCTTAGAGGCTTCCAGTACAGTTAAGGGCAGACAGCAGTTCATCACATCTCCCCATGTGCAAAGTCAGCCAGGTCTGGACCAGTGGGAATCCCCAAGGCTCTAGAGATATGTCTTTAGGAACCCAAATTCTTTAAAACCTGGTTCTAAATAACTAAGGAAAACAAATCTCATTAAGGGCTACGTGACACCAAAAGCCAGTTGTGTTCTTTTGAAAATCCTACAGAACTCTTAGTTTCACAAGCAATCTAGTTCATGCCCAGGAAGGAGTTAGAAGTCCTCTCTGTACAGTAGTTAATGCTAGAGTGAGTTTTCCTCATATTGGTTTCCAATACACTTAGTTACCAGAGAGGAATAGTTTTGCATTGGCATTAAGCAGATTGGAAGAAAACAGCTTTCCAATGGCTTTGCCAGGCAAGGCGCTGCTGCACACAGCTTGACTAGGCTGATACTAAATGCTTTGATTTTCCCCATAAACAACAGTGCTTGAGAAAAGAGCAAGGTGAAGTCTCTCATTATACAGACATAAGGAGGTAAGGAGCATGAGGCATCTTACTGGGTGGCTCTCCTTTTTACCCCCCTTCCTGTTTTCCTGGATCTGAGTTTTAAAATGGGTTATATTTTTTCTGCAGCAATTTCTTTTAATAACTGCAATTATTCTCTCCCATTGTTCTGACTCTTACAAGCAAATTAGGGAAATTCAAAGGCAATTTTCATGATTGTTTGTTGTCAGGGACTTATGAATGGCTGTTCTATTTTACTGGGGCATTTCATTAAATAAATAACAAGTATGGCACAAGAGTCGTAAACAGTCAGATAAAGATCAGTTCATTTAGGGACAGACCATGCCTGGTGATTAGGTGGGCATGCAGGAGACCCAGCAGGACTCCCTCCAGCTAGACATAACTACAGCTTCTATGTTTAAGAAAGGGCAATATTGCTTTCCCCACCTGCAAGCCTGCCTCTTTAAAGATCTCATTTAACACGTTTTTCACACCTTAGCTGGACATTTGTGCGAAGAGGGGGTAGGGGGGTAGCATTGCGGGGCTTTCACATTCCCCCCCTCTCAGTGCTTGCATAGCAGAGGTTGTAGGCCACAGCAAAGGGCATTCTGAATAAATAGCATCAGGATCTTGTGACATACTGTGCGGGAAATAACATTAATGATACGAACAACAGCAAGACTACATTTCTGGAAAAAAATCCAAAGTCAAAGCCTCTAAAAGGACTCAAGTATCCATTTATCCTGCTCAAAATATCATGCAAATGTGTCACTAAGCAGCATCCATCAATGACAGAGGATCAAGAGCACATGCCAAATCATTTCAGGTTCAATCTGGCTGGAGGAAACTGAATGTACAAGGCAAACTTAAGCTAGTAACTTCCAAATGCTCCCATATCTCTGAGGTTTTTAACATATAATAGGACTGAATCTCACTTCCATCAGCACACAGATACTCCTCTGCTAGACCACTGTAAAGACAAGCCAGGTATAGAAGACAAGAAGCCTAATGTTTTTAGCCTGGTTTAGCTTTTTAAGTCTCTGATCAACTGCAATAAAATCCAGTGAAGTGGGAGAAGTCTCAGTCTAAGTTACACAAAATTAAATTGGACTCAATACAGCCAGCATTGTGCTGGTATCTTAATGGACCGTAGGGGCTCAACGGCATCAGGTATCTTTATAAATGTTCCCAGTTGGTGCTCGTAATTAGCCACGAGCCAGGCATCTGCATGATACTGAACTTCAGTTGCAGTACTTGTGGAACTTCTTTACTACATACTTTATTAATGTTGATGAGGAAAGACAGAGAAATGAGACACTTGAGTGAAATACCTGTAACCTGACCAATAATTCACATGTGGAATCTTCCCTGCTTATTTAATATAACTTGTGCATCACAGATTTTGTGCAACCCACCTTTTCTACAGAGAGAAATCAAACCATTCTCCTCCTTCTGGATGATTCAGCAGGGAGAAAGCCAGAGACATTGCTAGAGCACCTATCAAACCCTGTATTCATAAGGTGCTCTGAAGAGGACCTACTCCATAGACACTGTTTAGAAATCCATATTGTCTAGAGCTTCTTCTCGGAGATGTATGCTTATGAGAATTTATAAAAGTCCAGAGGCAAAAAACTAACTCTGGCAGGAGGGTATTAGCACACTCTCCCCCATCTGCTTATCCCAAGGCGACTTGAGCTTGGTAATCTACTCTCATGGCCAAAGACAGTGGGAATGGGAATTGCTAAGCTCTTCTCACAGAAGGACCATGGACCCCAACATATATAACCATTTTTATAATTTTTACTGCAGTTTTCAGAACACTTTTTACCTGGTGCCTTTGCAACATGCAACCATGCACAGCTTGGTCTCATAAACTTGCTCAGCCTAGTGTTCTCCTGAGCTCTCTAGGCCTAAGGACTGACACCTAAGAAGAGTATGCTTTTTACCCTTTGGCAATAAAGGCAGTAGTTCTGTTCAGAAAATACCTGCATATGTGCTCACTCAAAATAACATATAGGTGATTGATATCCCCTACAAAAACAAAGAACATTTTTACTAAAAGAAATATTGAACATACCAATCTGGAAACTGATCTTGGGACTCATGAATTTTAGCTGTGAGAGTCTGCATTGCTCCAGAGCAACAACTTTCAGCAGTTTCTCAGCATGGAAAAACACCTTGTAGGTCCCTTTTTTCCCCATCCCCTTTGGGCTTGAGTGTGTGCTCCAGGGAGAAGGCATGCCCTGCTGCCCTGTGCTCTCCTTGCTTGCTGGCAGCCTCTTCCCTCTGGCCACGACCCTGGTAAGGCCTCTCTCTCCCCTCTATCCTGGTGGGCCCACCTCCGCCAGACAGCAGCAGCCAGGATAAGGTAGACAAGTATGTCCTCCTTGGCTGCAAAACCTGTGTAAAGCAATACCAGGAATACAGATTTTATCCAGTAACAGGGCTCTGCCAACCAGCCTTAGCACCAAGCCGCTGGCTATGCAGTCTCATGCCTATGTTCTGAGTGACAGCAGGGGTAATGCCAGATTGTAAGACACAACAGGACACAGGCAGCCTTGGCACAGCCTTCCCCAATGTTTTCTACATTTGTCTCAGACATCAATACAGGTCAGGCCACAACTATTGCAGAACCTCTTTGTGCCTACCCAGTCCTTTTTAAACAGCCAGCTCCATTCCCCGCCTTTAGCTCAAGGCATTCCCATCTGAGGCTACCCCCATGTCTTCTCATCCTCCAAAGATGACAAGGCCTCTATTGTGATGTACATGAAAGAGCCCGCTGCATCCTTTCTCTTCCACACAGTCACACCAAGAGAAAGGCAGCTGATCATGAGCCACAAGCATCCTTAAGGTCTTGCCACATAATATCTAGCCCAGTCCTTTCCTTCACTAAGATACATGTAACTGTGATTTTATTCCCTTTTCTCTGTGTTATGAAGAAAATAGCAAAAGAAATGAAGAAACTGGACTGATTTTGCATTTATTCAGTTGGGTTTTTTTTCCAAATCTAAGTCTACATGAAGTAGGAGAGAGAACGCTGGGCAAAACAAATCAGTAAAGCTGCACAGGGTCATTTAGACACCCTCCCACCCCCTCACACCTTTGCTTTGCTCTTTCTCACTCTCTGGTAAGCTAAATTTATAAATTGAAGGGAAGGCAGAAAAATAATCAATGCTTTCTAGAGCCATTATTGGAAACATCTGATGATAAACAACTCTGTTATCAAAAAACCCATGCCTTAACACTGTAGCCTTCTGCATCAGCAGTCTTATTCTGGCTTTGTTGTCCCTGGTCAACAGAAGATTTGTTTATGATAATTTAAGAATGGTGACAGTGTTGATTGCTGAAGAACCATAAATAGTGGTACACTGATAGAAAAAATAGGGCTAAAGAGAAATAATGATTCTTAGCAGCCTGGACTTAACCTTCTTTATTACAAACAACACTTTTGCCCATTAAGCATGATTTTAAATAACACATGCTTGCCATCCCAATATACAACATCTGAACCACTCAAACAATGTTTTCAATACAGAGCTTTATTTAGCAAGGGGCCAGATCCAAAGCCACTTTATGTAAGGGAATTTTCCTGCTACTTGGAAAAAAATGAAGCCATGAAACAGGGACAACTACTAGAAGCAGACAGAAGACTAAGGGGAGATGTAACAGCAGTAATCAAGTACATAAAACATTGCAGAAAAAAGGAAGTGAGCAATCTATTCTCCACTTCCAGGGTGGATAGTATAAAAAATAACAGGCTTAAGTCACAACAAGAAACACTCGCATTTCACAAGAAAAAAAAAAACCAACTTGTTAGCAGTAAAGCACTGGACTATGCTACAAGAGAAGTAGCAGTAGTCTGTCTCCTCACCTTCAGAACAGCTACCTAGACAACTCTCAGGAGCGGCTGAGGCACTGGGCAGTGCCTTCCCTGCCTCACTTCTGGCAATTCTTTCATGCCCACTTTTCCAAAGTGCAGCAGCTGGCTGTAGGATGAGAAACCACAAACCCTCACATGGTCACCAGTGCCTAAGCCTCCTCTGTTTTCTAAGGAAAGTTATGGGTGATAATAACACAGTTATCAGCATTACTCTTATCCTGGAGTATGGATAAGAAGGAGTTACTGGAATATACAGCTATTGGGAGTGAGTGGTACAGTCTCTGCAGACCTCCTGTTTCCACCTGAAAAGTACCCATCTTGGGTCAGAATACATGCATCCAGTCCAAGGTCTTTAATCGGCCAGCAGCCAAACACTTGAGATAAGGTGTAAGACTGGTGTAGATACACAGTAAAACTCCTCTCTCCCATCAGGCTCTGCTAGCCCTCTGCAGAGCTTTCAGAGACTGCAGCCACATTGCTGCATTTGTGACAGGGTTACAAGCAGGGCAGAGATCAGAGATGGAGCTGTCCTGTCTTTTCTCGGAAGCACATGCACCAGAAGATCCAAAGGGACTTCTAGTCTTTTGAGCTACATTGCACCAGACTGGAGAAAAGTACCTCTGCAGAGGAACAATGAAAATCTGCTGGGTGAGGCAGATCAAAAGATGTGAGAATAAACTTTCCCTTAACAAAAAATACATGCTTTTGTCCCAGCCAGTTTAAAAGAGCTTTGTCCAGTATAACTGAGTATGGAATTAAGTCTCACCTCTGAGTAAGAATGAAATGTGGTTACAAAAACACAGCCTTAACTCCATCCCTCCTTTCAGTGGGAGCTCAGACTTTGAACAGCATGCTCCATGCCTGCTCTGGAGCTTCAGGGAATTCCCTTCCACTCTTGCCTAGGCCTCCATGGTCTGGCCATGCTCTCCTCCCTGAGACAAGCATGGTCCTTCCCCACCCCTCCTCCCCAGCTCTCCCACTACGCTGCTCACTACTTCCCAGCAACCCCCCATGGCTCAACCCCTTCATCGGTAGATTAGACATATGCATCCTAGGAAAAGATGTGGGCTTGAAATGGACACTCTGCCTAATGGTAAATTAAGCAGCACAGCAACATATTTGACTGCCCAAGAGATTTAGAGGCCTAATCTGGACTGGAAATGGGACAAGCACTGCACAGTACCACTTCTGAAAATAGGAATTAAATCTCAGGTGGCATAGGCACCCTTGCAAATCATATTCAATATTTAAATAAAAATAAAAGCTGATATACTGCCATTCATAAGGAAATTTTATGTCTCCTTTTACAGCCATGCTTGCTATTTGGGTGTCAAACATCTATATTTCATAAAGAGCTGATAAAGAGTTAATCTACATGTTAATACATAGTTAATCAGTTATGGAGTCCTGCCATTGTGCAGGTTGCTTGTAAATTTGGCTTGCAGCCGTCTACAGCAGCTTCAACTGATGAGCTAATAACCTCTGTAATACACACCATCCACTCTTGCAGCCACCTATGCTTTCAATCTATCATTTATTACCTTTTCTAAACTATAGATAGACCCTTAATATAAAGAATGACCATTTTATGTTTGCTTGCCTGAATATATACGAGCACTCAGCCACATCATTAAAATAATTTCACTGCTAAGGCGTACCTAATATTCCAAACAGATAGAGCAGAATTTAAATTAGGGGGAAAAGAGATGGTGATTCCTCATAAAAAGGTCTTAAGATGTGACAGGAAAGAAGAAAATGGATTTGTACAAAATAACAAGGCCATAAAAACGTGAACTTTACTGAAGTTTTCTGAGCTTTGACAAAATTTCAGTTCACTTTTTGTTTTAATTATGATTTTGCATTATCCTTGCAATTTTTGTGTTCTGCTGGCCACAGGAGCAAAAATACTGAAATACCACCACTGACATATGGGCATTTTTAAGTCAATGCCAAAGCTTAAACAAGGTCAGGTTTCTACTCTGCAAGAAAGGACATGCTTGCTACAATACTGAACAGCCTTAAATGAAGAACAGGAAATTAAGGCAACTGAGAGCAAAAGGTAAAGAAGGAAGTTATGTTAAAAATCCTAACCAAATATATACATGTACCTTTTATTTTTGTAAAGGCTCAGGTCCCGGAGCTATAGAATGGGAGAGGGAAACCCCCCTTTGTTTTCTAGAGAACTATTTCTCATTTTGTGATTACAAAGAGAGGCCCAAATCCATGACTCAGAGGGAAACAAAAAGAATATTAAATGTCCTCAATGCTTTAAAAGTTATGGTTTTCTACAAACACGTTGCACAAATGTTTGGGTGGGCAAGCTTTGCAAACAGTCACAGAGAGGAAAACAAGTGAGGGTACTACTGCTCAGAGGAGCAAAGGACCCTTTTGCCAGTCACCCTTCACCTACCTCAACATAAATAGTCCTTCACTGTAGCTAGGATGTTGCTCCTTGTCTGTGGCACCCTGACATTACTGTGTTTTTCACTCAAATTTAGCTTTACGCTAAATGAGCACCACATTTTGCCCTGGCATCTACAGACAGATTTTCAGCTTACCCAAATTCTGGCCCATGAAATTCCTTGCATTGGGTGGCATAGTGATGGTGGGCATCCCACTGTCCTCTGGTGAGGAAAGTGCAGCTGTTTTCTTTTGCCTGTGACAGTCTTGGTGGGAAATTCAGTTCTGGCTGTCTAGCCTCTCCTCTTCTGTGACCCCGCCCCCCTTGCAGCTGGAGAAGTGCTGAGCCTGAAAAAAAAAGATACTATTCTGAGAAGGTGAGAGACAAGAGGGGTCTGGCTGGGGAGCCCTTGGTGGGGGGTTGTACGCCAAGTATGAGATTTGACAGGCCTTTATATAGTATCTCCACTTCGCCCTTCAGTTTGCCACCTGCTCTGATGGCAGGGTTTGATTCTTTTGCAAAACACAAAGCTGTAAAATTGCAGAAATTAAATCCATGCAATGGGCTCCTCTTGCCTCCTTTTTCACAAATCTGTCAAAATAATGATGTATTCATGGTATTTTACTTGATGTGTGAAATTCCCAGCACACAGATACAAATCAAAGCATTCTGTGCTATTTATCCTCTCAAAAGGATTTTGAGCCTTTTTCTTTTAATGGATGGGAACTATAATTCTAGAAGGTGGATAGTGAAACTTCCCTTTACACTTGAGTGGACAGCTCAAGGTGATAAGGGAAGTGCTTGGGAAGCACAGCAAAGCAAAAATGTTTTATGCCCAGGTACTGCACAGCTATTCCATGCCTTGGCTAATTTAAGGGAGGAGAATCTGAAGTGGAAGAAATCAAGGTACATGATTATGGTACATGATTCCACAGGTTCATGAGGGTACGTGCTTACAACTATCTATATCCAGCAACCTTCTCCTCCAGGACACGCATACCCAATTGCAATTTCACAATTCAGAGGCAAATCTCTGCCATTATTATATGACAAGGTCTTAGCTGAAGGTGGTGCCACACACTCACCTGTGCTACCCAGCTTTACTGCAGTGAAGCGGCTAGCTTGCTCAAGCAGGTGGCTTTGGTTTACCTTCAATTCACAGGCAGATATTAAGCAGGAAAAACTGCAGCAGAATTGGTTCAGATTGATATGTTTAGTAAAGAGATAGTCCAATTTCTGTTCCTCATACACTGTTAAAACCCAGCTACTAAAAACAGTTAAGAGCTACACTGGCTTTGTATGGGAATTTATTTACTATTTCTTAATTTATTTATCTATTGAGTGCAGTCAGGTTAGAGTGGGAAAACATCAGGCCATGCAATCAAAATGCATGATGAATTACGAAGCTGGGTCAAAGTTCCCAGCTGGGTAAACCAGCACAGACACTTTGACTTCTAGGACTTTTATGGATTTATAGCCAGCTCAAGACCAGAACATATCACCACAGAGATTACACTCTGTGGAACAGAAGAGATTTTCCATTTGCATTTGCTCTGCTTCTAGCTCATCACCATTGTCACAGAATCACAGAATCACAGAATAGTCAGGGTTGGAAGGGACCTCTGGAGATCATCTAGTCCAACCCCCCCGCCAGAGCAGGGTCACCTACAACAGGTTGCACAGGACCGCGTCCAGGCGGGTTTTGAATGTCTCCAGAGTGGGAGACTC
>VZSZ01000729.1:1765228-1783419 GCA_013398815.1 Ibidorhyncha struthersii
CACATTGCTGGCTCATGGTCATCCTGTTGTCCACCAGGACTCCCAGGTCCCTTTCCACAGAGCTGCTCTCCAGGAGGTCGGCCCCCAACCTGTACTGATGCATGTCAACCATGCATGGGACTATGTAATGGTGGTGTAATGTAAATAGCACATCTTAACACCGAGATTAAGATGGGGAGCATGTGTTAACACCGAAATTAAAATGGGGCTACAGCGTGACCTGGATAGGCTGGAGTGTTGGGCAGAGAGGAACTTAATGAAATTCAACAAGGGTAAATGTAGGGTACTGCACCTGGGGAGGAATAACCCCATGCATCAGTACAACCTATGAAAATCCACCAGAAACTTATTTGTTGGGCAGGAGGGTTGAACTTACAGGGTTTTTTTTAAATATATTTTACAGAATTTGGTCTTACTGACCTTTAATAATGACTGAAAAGACTCCTACATTAGTGATTTTTAAAGTACCTGTCATGTGACTTGTCTACAAACAATTACTCCTAAGTGTAAATATTTTTGGAAACGTGCAATTCTTATGAGCAATTTATTTGCTGTTCCAGAAAAATCTTTTAACACAGCTGCAGAAGATGCAATGCCATTTCTCTAGATTTCAAACCTCCTGAGCAACCAATTATGTTGATTGAAAATTCGTTATTTCCTTCACCAATTTCCCACCAATCAGGATAATATCACTGCACAGGTTCCTAATCAGGATTCATTAGGGTAGGGTGGATGCAAAAAGAATTATGAGGTCTTCTTTTGGATTACTTTGCACTGTTCTTTAGCATAAGAGGCTTGACTTTTTTTGTTTTTAAAAAATATCAGATCATAAAAGCAAATTATACATGAATGATATACAGAAAACTGTAATTGCACTTATGAAAACAGTTACCTGAGGACAGGATATTCTCCAAAAGGATGTATCTCTTAGATGTAACCCTTTACAGAATGGCCCTGTAAACCTGAAAACATAATAACTTCAGAGGACTTCTCAGTCACATCACAGACTATAAGAGAACTAAATTGCACCTATAGAATTTTACACACAACAGAAACAGCCTGCAACAGAGACAGACACAATTGTTCACCATAATTAACTTTATTGGTTTTGTATTATTTTAAAAAGAACCTTAACAAATGTCATAAAAATCTTATGTATTTCCTCCCTGTCTTCAGGGACTTAAGTTTAATAAAAAAACCTAGAGTAACATTTCAATTCAGATACAAGGGAAACTACTGAAATGGCTGTTCAGTTTCTACCTGAATTTATTGGTGCTCTTTCAAATGCCATGCTGATGGCTATTTCTCTTTCAAAAAAGATGGGGCAAATATCTTGACATGCTGCTGGGACTGCTACGCAGCTCCCAGGCATGCCTACAGCAGCCGCCCAAGTTAATTCTGTGCCTGTCATCAGACCTTGCAAATTGGATGTCATATGCTGAAGCAAGTTATGGCATGTGCAGGGCATTTTACTACTGGAGATTGTGTCTGGCAGCAATGTGACATAAGACACACTGGGAATTACTCCCAGTCCCATCCCCATCCCCGTCCTCCCCCCATGTTTTTTGGCTACCCCTTTCTACAGCTCCTAGCGTAGACTCTCTAGTATATTCGTAAGCCTAAATGACCTTGCAGTCTTTGGAGGTTCAGTTCTCCAAGTATTCCCTCTCTACCAAGATTAATGTCTGGGCACAGAGCTTAGCAGTCTCCCATTTTCTGGTGTTATTAACTGTAAAAGACTCAATTGTTTTTCACTCTTTCACCTCTCTCTAAGACTACCCAAAACCAGGCAGCACACTTTGCCAGGACAAGAATTACTGACTCCTCCTTGGAAGGCACTGTACCTAGATGCACACAAAAAAGCTTCCTTATAATGAAGATTTCCCCAGTAGAAAACTTACTTATTTATTAAGTGCACTGGCTATTTTAAAAACTTCCACAGACATGTTTTAATGATGAGCCATTTTGATTACCGTAGTGTGTTTTTTGCTAAGATATTGTCATAGTATTTAACTAATACTGGTTTTGCTCTACACTTCCTGTCTCCTAGTCAGACTGTTGCACTTTCTTTTTATTTTGTTTGTCATCTTTAATTAACTTGGCAATCTTTTTTTTTTTTTTTCTATGAAACGTGTCCCTTTCCTATGAAAGCTGATTAACAAAATAGAATGTCTGAAGTCAAAGACATAATCTGAGCCGTAGGATCACAGGTACGAAAAGTTCCCAGACAAGTACACACACACTGACAGCAAATTAAAAAAAGATTAAAGAAGGTATTTACTATCCCTTGGATGGCAGGCATTGCAAGTAAAGTACTGACAGCAGTACTGGCCTCTGATTATCAGTGAGAAGGCAGCTCTTTCTCCTCATTTTGAAAATCTTTATCAGGCTATTCTTTAATCAATACTGGAAGGCAAGGTGAAGGTAGGGATGTATGAATGTATAGATGTACATCAGTGCAGGTATGCCAACGCTAAATCTTTTTCAGCGTAACAGAAATAATATAGCCACAGAGCCATCCCCTCTTTTGTTTGGCATGGCAAATTTTGAAAGGATGAATTTCAGGACTTAGGAAGAAAAGAGAAAGAGTGAAATAGCAGAGGATGAAAACTGAAAAAAAATAAAAAAATCCCTTTGTCTAGAAACAGCATCATAATCACGCATCTCCTAACCATGTGAACACCTCCCTAGGAGCAAGGACTACATATGCTTTTTGTTTTTTTCCAGCTGGAACAGTTTGAGACTTAGATTGAGGACATGACCCTAAAACTGCCAGTTAGAGTCCTTCCACCCAACACAGTCCCAAATCTCTGCAGATTCACAGAGGCTATCATTGCAAGATTACACTGTTGATTAATAGGGACAATTTAGGCTGATAATCTTCATTGCATTTGTAAGAACTGAGTCATCGGTATCTCTTATCTGCTTTTCATCTCTAGGAACCTGAGAAATTTTACCACATTCAGTGACTTAATGGATGATTTGGCTTAGAACTACATTCCACAAGAGCAGAGCACCCTGGAGATACACTCGCTTGTCATAATATATAAAGCTTCTCCCAAATCCATTGTGCGTGGCTTTACACTGTTCACTGCAGACCTTGAAGGAAGAAAAGACTCTTTTCTTGTCTCATTGCTCCCAGGATGATGCTTGAAAGGCGGCAAATGAAATACTGGAAAGGAGTTTCAGAGTTCTGTTATATATTTGTTTTCTCTAAGAAACAGAGTGGAAAATGGCTTCACAGAAAGTTGCTTCAGAGCAGGATTATGAACGCTATTTACAGAATACCCCAGGCATTAATATTTGTCTTGTACAGGTATGCTTGCTAGAAAAAAAGATACACATCTCTTGTACAATATTAATCAATACAGCATCCCAAGATATGAAGTTGCAGAGTCAGACACCTGTGCAAAATTCTGGCTCCAGCACAATAAAGAGAAGCTCAGCCACTAAAGTCAATTGCAATCAGAAATGCATGCCTGACAGGCTGGCTGACCAGCTCTGGTGCCTCAGCACTCAAGCCAGCTTCAAACCATCTATAAGCAGGTATGCCATTACTAAACATCCATAGTCTCTTTTTAGGGAAAATAAATTAGTGAAGATTTTTCTCCTTGGCCACCTGAGTTTTCATCAGTCTTGATTTTTCTGGCCATATGATTAGAAAACTCAAAAAGAGCATTTTTAAGAAGATAATTTTTGGGAAGTGAAATAAAACAACAGCTCTTTCTCGCGTGTTTGCACACATGTTAAGAACTCGCAAAATGGGAGGTGTTGGCTCTGTCTTTTTGTGGTTTTATTACTATAAATATACAGAAATGAAAATACCCTATCCAGCAGCAAGATAGAGCATTTGCCTGCTGTTACCAGCACAATAAACCTTTTTCCAAAGGGCCTATGAGTGAATGATATACCTGGCTTTAACCTTTATATATGGTAGCAGGAAAGCTGAATGGCATTTTCATTTTATACCTGCGGAAATACGACGAGACAGGATCAAGCTAGTCTATATATTTTCTAAATGTACTTAACTTGGGCATCTCAAGGATGCAAAATTCCACTCTTCTTTAGGATTTATGAGATCATCTTGTGTGAATCCCCAGTATTAAAGCTCACTCCTTCTTCCTCTGTGAATGCAACCATTAACAGTGTATGACAGTACTGGTTAGAATCAGACAGGGGAATTAATGTTACTTAGGTGATCTTATCTCTTGAACATTCTTTTACTTTCAATTCTCAACTTGCAATCTCTGCTTTTTCATGTTTTCACTTTCATTTATATATGGTGTATATGTGTGCATGTATATATAAGTTCTGATACTTTAAAAATATAAACTGAACTCTCCTCCAACCCCAAAAGCCATTACGCAGGACCACACTGGCATTGATAGGAGTAAGTGGAGGGCTGGAACCCGGACTGCCATGTGAGCCGATAGAATAACATGGAATAGCCAAACCTGCAGGTGATACTCAAGAATTCCAGGTGTCACATCCCTGCTCAGTGACTGGCAGTATGACAGTCCTCATCTTCTGCTGGTTAATTAAAATCCCAAGATATGGGAGGAATGATGCAAGCAGGAAACCAACACCACCAGTGTGCCCTGTTCCTCAGAGTCCTCAGTTCCTCAGTCCTTAGACCTGTCCTCAGCTCAGGTCTCACCTGGCAATGTAACGGTGGGGTCTCCAAGAAACCTCTCCAGCTTCTGCATCTGTACAACTCATGTCTCTGAAATACGTGGTATGTCCTGTGGCTCCCAGGCAAGTGGAGATTTTTTGAAAGCAGCCTGTAGACTTGGCGTGACTGATTCTGAAACAACAGATGAGCAGCACTCTGTTGTCCCCAGCCACAGACTGGCGCAAGGAAGAGACACTTACTTTGGTCAGGCCCTCTCACCACATCACCTTCTTTCACGCACCCCAAAATGGGTTGTCAGGCTTCTGCCTTTCTGACTCACTCCAGGTTGTGAGCCTAACCAGATAACTCCTTGACTCGTAGGAGTGACAGGCAGCCTTGCCAACTTGAGGTATTTCCATCCTTTTGCACATGCTATAGGCCAACATCTATCAAACTGTCACACTCATTCTGTATTTGTGAAAGCTCTCTTAGTTGTAGAACTTGTAACTTTAAAAAATGTTGTTCTAAAATGATACAACGTACACAAAAAATACTCATTTAGAAAGAAAAGCTATAAATGTACTAATTTCTACTCTCAGTAGTTAACCTTCATATTTTACTTGGATTCATTTAGAGCTTGTAAGAAAACCTAGAAGCAAAACCTTTAAAAGTTTGATAAATACCTTTCCCAAAACTATTTAACTGAAAAAACATATGCCTGTACAGAAAGCTTCAAGCCAGTAAACAGACCAGTGGACTGTATGAAGGCATCGCTATGCTCCATCTCCAGCATACTATTACCACCTGTACCACAATTCCACAGGTATATTGGTTTCCACATGCAGAAGCAGGCACATATACATGAGGTAAGCATCAACGTATACAACACACAAACTGTATAAACACACATGAACACGTATCGACAAATACACAGATATTCCCTCTCTCGTATCTTCTTTCTCTTGTATGTATGTTTAGAGAGAGCATTGGTATATGTGTACAGTATGTATGACATGGTGACATTTGCTTCTAACAGCATGAGCCTTTTGTTCTCATTTTGCTTACCTGTCACTTCCTCTTAATCACGCGACTGATGCAGTTATAACCTAATACAACTAGAAGGCTCTGCCAAATGCTTAATAATTTGCAGACTTCTCTTCCTTCACTGCAGTCTCAGAGTGCAAGTGGCACAGAAGAAACATGCTTGAACTCTCCTGACCTGGACAGCTGCTTGAATAATGGCTCAAAAATTAACACCAACTAAAAGAAGTGTTGAAGGCAAACTTTTGGCATGTGTCCTTCTTTGTTTCTTGGCAGATTTCAAGTACCTTCTTAAGAAAATTAATACAAATAAACAAACTAGACTGAAATGTAAAGATCAGAAACAAAGCATAAAGTTGTGTATAAACAAACTTCTTTCATACAATGAATTCACAGATGAAGAAGACTTATTTGATGTTAAAATAATTTTGAGGGTCTGAGTAATGTTTGAACAGGAAGAAACACAGATCAGAGTGGTAACTGTATTGCCTTTACCTATGGTGCGTCAAAACATTGCCCAGTGTGATTGAGACCAGCAATGACACCACCAGCAATGGCAAACAACAAATCCTGCTCTCCTCTCTTATTCTGGCGTTACTGCCACTTAATTCAGCCAAGAAAATTATGAGAAGCTCAGTTCCTTCTGACTAAAATACACTATAATCAAAAAGCTGTTCCCAAAAATATTAGTTCTAGATTTTCCAAGTCTGAAATTTCCACACAGACACCTAATTCTACAGCTGCAAAATCTCTGGAAAGCTGTGGACCCCCAGTGCCAGTGCAAATAGCTGTCCCATAAGCACCTTGCAGACGGCCTTCCTAGGTGACACACCAAACCTAATGCCACATTAAGACCACTCTAATCCATTGGGCCTGCCTGCGGATGACAAAGCACAGGGGCTCCCCACACCTGTTTCCAAGCTTTTTTGTACATATAATGAGGACACCAGTGACAAGTACAGAACCTGCTTCCCATAGCAGGGAAACGTCACAAAATATCCTCTGAGGGGTAACCTGAGAGTGCCCTTATACCCCAATGCGCTGCTTGTACGATGAGCTTTGGCACACAATAGAAGATGCCTCACAGAGGCTATGGTCCCATGAGTAAATGAAACTAAAGACAGATGGCTAGAAGTATCAGGACAGGTACAACAGAGCACATTTCAAAGGTGTCTGTTCACTTACAGATGTTACTAGGCACCTCACTGGATTTAAATACAATTTCAACCCCCAGCTCCTATTTGAAACTGGGTGCCGATTTTTCTTTCCCCAGCAAACCAGATCTCTGCAGAGCAGGTAATCAGGCAAGGGGGACTCTGCACCCAGGTACCCTGCAGCACTGGAAGCTGCCATGACTCAGGTCACCCAAGCACTTGGTAAAATCCCTCTTTCTTGTGTCTGTCAGTTTAAGCATGCAGTAGAAGAATATCAATGCCCTGTTAAGGCCAATTCTGAAAAACTCCTGAAACACCTCTTCAGGTCTGCTAAATGATGAAGAGCTGTGGGGGACACAGCTAACTCCAAACAAAGTAAAAGGTTAAAGCTGCCATTGCAACTGTCAGTCATGTCCATACACAATTACTGCTACCGATCTCCACTGGAAATCAGCTGCAGAGCAGCGCAGGCAACTTTGCCAGCTGCAGTCGTCACTGTCAGCCTTGTCTGCTTATGCCCTCTGCCACGCTTGCTGAGATACCTTTAGGAAGGCAGATAGTGCAACTGCATAAAGCTAACTGCTTACATCATTTTATCAGATTTAAAATGTGTCCTAGGTAACTAATCACACTAACAGGAGAAATAAATATATGAAAGATTTATCAGACATTCATAAAAAAAGAGGGGGCCTCCTCAATAGAGAAACTATCATCAGGCAGTTTGAGAGGGACCAGACATAGCTACTGTCCTTCTGCCATGAGCCTCAGCAAAAAGAGATCAAAATACTCTTTAAAACTGTTCCTTCCTTCTAAAGCAGAATCTACCTCTTTCCTTTACTTTCCACTGTTGTGTTACCCTCCTTGGCCATGCTCTCTTTTATGGCCCTTTAGTTTCCAATCAAAAATATTTCCTGTGCTGAGCAGAAGGACAAGACACAAGTCCCACCAGACAAGACACAAAGCCCAAGCTGTATTGGCAGGACACGGCAAGGGCAGTGTCGGAGCACTGGTAACTGAAAGCCATGGGCTCAGACTCAAGCCAGACATGCAGTGTGGCTCATACCAGCCAGTGCTGAGGGCATTTGGCCCTTTGTGTTTTGGACATATTTTGCTTCTTATGCTGATAGCAGTTATGGGAATCCGAGCAAAACCCAACAAGCAGCTATATAGTTTCCCTATTAATAAACCTGACTCTCTTTTTTTTTTTTTCCCCCCTTGCTATTCTGATGCCACCTGAATGCAGGCATGGTTATAAATCACATGGAAATGTGCCATTAATCAAGGATCAAGGATGTTCTACGTGAGGAATGGGCATTCACAGGTAGAATGGCATCTTGTTTTATTTAGAGTTGCTTCATTGTAAAGGGGGCAAGTGAAGGGAGGAACCCATCATGGGTTCCTTTTCTAATTACCAATGCCAGGCTTTTTTCTCTCTCTAGCACAGAAATGAAGCATACGTTATCACTTTTCCACCACTTATATATGTCACTGACTGGTAGGTGTTACATCTGATTAAGGGTACAGGCATACAGTGATTTACACTCACCTGGGAAGTCCTTTTACATGGTGCTATTGACATAAGGGACTATGGGGTGTGTGTTGGAAGCTAAACAATCTCTGAAAGACAGAATTCTCTTAAGTTTTTTAAATGCTTCGTGTTTGTGTGTGTGTGTGCACGTGCCTCTACACTATGTTTAATTCCAAGCACTTTTCTTTTAAAAGTAATTTTTGAAAAGACAGTAGTGGTGGTTTATATTAGAACTTTGAGACTCCCAAGGCATTTTAACGGTAAAGTCATTCTCTGCAACTTACTTTATATCATTAAGTTGTCTAAAGTACACCTTCCTATTTTGTTGTCAATTATTTTCTTCTGCTGCTTAGAAGACAAGTAAATGGTTTTGGTGATTTATTCCTCAAGGCATTTATAAAACCTGCCCTCATAATAAACTACTAAACAGGGAGTTTCTAATATCAGCAAAAGCTGGTACTTATGAAAGGCCCATGAATTGATCAGAATATTTACAGATTTCTTTATTCAGAAGTACTAAAAAGTATAATATTGCTATTATTTTTATTTCATGGAATTATTTCCACAATATCCAGTGTTTTGTTTAGATGAGCATCAAATAACTGAAAATTACACAGTTAATTTTCTATTTCTTGATGAGTGAGTGAGCATTTCATACTCAGTTCAAATATGTATATATGGGTGTAACTTTATTTTTCATACTAATCCTTGCAACGGCTTCTGAAATACACTTTTTGTCTCCTCTCCTGACAGAAAAGCCAGAGTATGGTTACAATATAATTTTTCCTGGCATTCACCTTTATATCTTTCTGAGTAAATTTCAATAAAGCCATTTGTTATGAGGTAGTTTTCTTTGCAAGAAATTTCACATCTAGTTTTATGTCTTTCTTAGACTGGCCAAAAAAATCTGAAGCCACAATATGGATCTTTTTAAATAAACTCAGTGATAAATAGTCTGTAATCCAATAAATATTTTGGCCTGTAGTCATTTTCTCCACAGATTCTTTCTGCAATGAGAAGATTGTATTCAGAAAACTGTTAAAATATGAGTGACATTTCAAAGAATCCTTAAAAATATATTCATCTATATTAACTACATTAAGGCAAGAAATGAGCTCATGGCAACTGGCAAATTCACCATCCTCTACAACAAACAATTACAGGAGTGTGGACTATATACAGAAAATCACATACCCTACAGCTAAGCGGGATATTAGATTTGCCTGGTTATAAGTAAGCCATCAACTGGCTTATGGCTACACTATTTATGAGTTATGCTGTCTTTCAAGATACAACTCAGATTTTGCTTAATGCCACATGACACATTCAATTTAAATCAAGATATGGCAGATAAAAATGCTGTCCCTAATAAGTGATTCAAGTATTTAATATTTTTTTGGCTTCTTATTCTGAGTACAGGGAATTTAAAGGTAATTCAGAATATCTTTCATTTGGTACATCTAAGATATCTTTACCTACAGGATAAGAAGATCATATCATTGTAAATCTTTCAAGATGACCTATCAGCTATGCAAGTAGCCACGGGGAGGATTTATTTTTAAAACAGGGATGATTATTGCCGATGTCTGTGTTCCTCCTATGGAAAAATATTTAGGGATGCACTCAACTTACAGCACTTTCATTACATCTCCATCTATGTTCCCAGTGCACCAGCATCAAGCCTTCAAGCACTGTTCTGATCACCCCATCTCAAGAAGGATACAGACTAGAAAAGAGGGATATCAAAAATAATCAAGACTGCTTTGTTTAAGAAGAGGCTCCACAGATACAGACCGCTGAGCTTGGAAAGAAGATGGCAGAGGGATATTTTATTAGAGGTCTGTAAGATCATGAGTGGAGGAAGATGAATATGAAACTATTGTTTGCTGCTTTTCCTATCAGTGAGATGCAGGCATCCAGGGAAATGATGATGCAGCAAGTTCAAAGGAAACAAGAGGTACTCCTTCCATACAGTACAATGGGATATTACACAAGCTGCAAAATAAGCAGATTAAAAAAGGAATTAGCCAAATTCCTGGAGTCCAGGTCTCTCAAGTACTACTAAATACAGCAGCCCGGTTGCAACCCCTGGTCTAGGCAACCCTTTAGCCACTGACTGCCAGAAGCTGGGAAGCTATCTGAGGGACAGGTCATTCAAAACATGTTGTGTTTGCTATACTCCCTCCCTGAGCATCTCCAAGGGGCCATTGCTGTAAGGACAGTACTGGCCGAGACAGGCTTTTGGAGCCACTCTCTATTCCTATGGTACATCCTCAGCTGACTGCAAAATGTCTGCTCCGGAGCTGGTTCCACTACTGTCCTCCTGTTCAGAGCAACAACCATTTTAGGCCTGTCAGAAGTCGATAAAATGCCAGGTCTGTAGTTTAGAGCAAAACTAGGGCATAAAAATCAATCTCCTGGCAGAAATAATGGGATGCTTCAGCCAAATTCACTAAGAAGGATATGCTTAGACTTTGGCAGGATTCTTTTTTTTTTTTTCCTGGAGTTTTACTACTTTGTAAGGTGCTAGGACACCCCACTGAGTAACAGTGATGAGGAGAGAGTTCCACTCTCTCTGCTTGTACCTTCACAGCGAGATTGCCCAGCTTTTGCTGTGCACAGCCTCAGAGAAAGCCTTCCCAAAAGCCACTTAGTAATGGGATGGCAGAGGTGACGCTACATAAAATATTCCACCACAGGCACTAGAGGAGTAAGATGTTTAGTCACCAAGTGAGATAGCATGCATCGTCACATGGCCCTATTCCTGCAGCTGCTTCAAACTTTTGCACTTTGTTGTGCTCTGAATGTGCTCCCAGTAGTCTGCTGAGGCATAAACTGAGATAGGCATCTGAACTCTTTACACGTCCCTTAAGTGCCTTCTACGGTAAAAATGTTTCTGAATCTCCTCTAGTGAAGTAACTGGCCCTAGTCCTTTGCAAACCATTTTCACACTGTTGGATTTAATCATTAATGTCAAGAATCCACTGAAATACATTGCCTATTTGTGCTCAAGTGTCAAGAAACTGTCCAGGTGGCCCACAGCTAAACTGACAGCTATGCCAAATCAAACCTGAAAGATGCAAGAGAGGAATCTCTGGATGAAATTCTGTGACATTCAAGTGATCCGATGAGATTACCATAACATTCCCAACTGGCTTCAGCATACAGAGGAAAAAAATGAAGGGGAAAAAAAAGAAAGAAAAAAAGAAGAAAGCCTTTGCAGTTCCTTGTTGTCACTGGGGCTTGTCGCAGTTATGCTTTGAATTCAAACTAGACAATACCCAGAAATCTTCAACTTTGTATCAAGGCTGAATCAAAAGACATCCAGATTTTTATTTTTTTTAAATAACGTTACAAATCTCATTCAAAGTTTTAAGCACTGTGCGCCTATCAGCCATCTGCTAGTGTTGGATAGGATGAGTAAGAAAATAAATATTTTAGCATGAATTCAATTACTGGCTCTTTTTACCCAGGCAAAATAAAATCTCTTTATAATACTATGAAATACAGCCAGATGCAATGGGTAATGAGCAAGCTCTTGCACTTAAGGGACTGTGGCTCAATTCCATTATCTGCCAATCAGGATACTAATCATAGAAGAAAGCTCCTGCTACTGGGAAGGAAGGAAACCCAAAAAAGGAAAAACAACAGAAAACCCCGGCAGCCAAAGAAAAAAAAAAAAAAAGAAAGAAAGAAAGAAGAAAGCAATTGCCCTTTAAATTAAAACTATGCAAAGCAAGAGTGCAAAACTGGTAACAACCCTAGAGCTGACAGTTTGCTTTAGAAGTGAAAGAGGATTCCAAATGCTTCCTTGAAGGAATAATACATGAATACAAACACATCAAAAGCCCAATCTGCCAGAAAGGAGAGAACAAAGGTAATAAAAATAGTCTGAGAAATGCATTTTCTAAAAGCAGCCATGAAATAAGTTCATTGGTAACCTATTCCAATATATCTAGCTGGCAGTTAGTGGAGTACATTAGCGATAGAAACACATTCACAAAAGAATATAGGCAAGAAGAGGTCAAACCTTAAATCAGTGCCAGTACATTGACTTTGGAGGAACATCACTGATATTTATCATGATGGGGTCTGACCCAGAAAAGCTCAGTAATAGTCTCCCCAGGAATCCTGACTCCATAATAATGGAAAAGATCAGGTATTGTCTATAGAAAATGTGTTGGAGTACACAGGGCACACACAGAAATCACCCACCCCATCAGCCACATGCAGTGTGCACAGAAGGCACTGGCTCATGAAGATGTACTAACTACCAAACATCCACTCGTGCACATGTAACACATGTAGGAGATACAACTCACACCTTTATATTCTGCGTGCAAAAGACACAGTTGCGTACATGTGCAGCAGTATCCAATATTCTCCAGTCTGTTCACTGCCATGCATTTTCCACAGAAGCTGCAAGTAACTGTGCATTCACTTCAAGCCTACCCACATAACACTTGCTTCTTTCTGCTGCTTTCTGCAGACCTTTAGACACTGGGTACAGATCCCCAAGGAGATGGACACCGCAGGCTGAACACTGCCAATGTTTCACATAGAGAAATTGGATGTGACCAGCTATTTCCACCCCTGTACCCACAATGTCATCCTAGCAGGGTTACTTTCCAGCAGAACTATTTTTTCCTTTAAATAGCACCAAAATAACTTGGAGGCACAGGCTTGCTAACCCACCCACAGTTCCCTCAGCTTTTTCCTACTTCCATGCAGGTCAGAAAGCCTCAGCCACTAACAATTTCACATAAGCTAGTAAAAAGAAGACAGGATATCCATGAGTGAGAAGTGCTTTTGCTTGAAAGGCACTCCTAGTTCCTGGTGAAATAGCTATCGAGCGAATCTTGTGACAAAATTTGTCTGTGTCACTTCTCTAATAAAAATACAGCAGTTGCACAGTTCGTTTTACAGTACAATTGATAAATCGATTGGAACGTTTCCTGCAGAGCTAATAGCACCAGACACAACTTCTCCAAACTTTTCCAAAAGAAAGAGTAGCATCAGCAATATCTGCTCGAGAAGGGGACCAAGCAAGTTTGCCAATAAAATTGAACAAGCTGAAGAAAAACTCCAGCAACAGGCAAGATGCTCAAGGAAGTTTTAGCCAAGTCAATGTGCATGCTGGATGTGGTGGGAATCTGAGTCTAGTTCCTGGCTCTGCTGTAAACTTCCTTCGTGACCTTGGCTAAGCGCCCTCAGAAACCTGTCTTCTCAGTTATAATGAGACACGGACATGGGAGGCTGAATGTCTGTGTGTGACAATATCCTGCTTGCAAAACAGGGAAGAAGAATGAGAAAAAGTTTTCTGCCTGGGATATACAACTGTACTGTCTCTGCCGTGAACTATCCCTTACCTAGCAATGCTCAGCACAGAGCACACAGCAAGGCTTTGATGCTGGTCATGGTCCACAAACTGTATTTTAATACAAACAATAATGAATAAAAAACATTTTCCAAAGTGTCTTTTTCTGGCTGAGTATAAAACTTACAAATGCAGTAGACAAACTCGCAGTGTTCTTTAAACATATCTATAAAATTACTTTGAAGTAGGAGAGAATGGTTTATTATTTCAAACTGATGCAGCCTTAAACACTGGGAAAGTATTCCCCATATTTCCCCCCATTCCCTAACAACGGCAATGGATGTCATAAATCTCATTTTAAATCTAGTGGTATGTACACATAAAAAGTGTTACATTTATTCTGAGCCTGCAAAAGGTTACTGGGAATGAAACTCAGGCTAAATATATTTATATGCAGTGATAAAGCCTTATTCTACAATAAAGTCACTCTGACAGTTTATGAATTCAAGGCTTCACCAATGTAAATAAAAGAAAGTCTTCTTATTATAAAAATGGAATTGGAAATAGAGCAATGATGGAATAAAACTTTGAGATAAATTAAAGACTTTTATCAAGTCTCTCATCCTGAATGAACAGTACAGTGACAGTAGTGAGACTGTAAGTCACTCCATGTGGCTATGTTTTCTAAGAAAGTTTTTTAATGAATTATCCTTTGAGAGTCACAGTCAAGCACACACATAAGATGGTATTAAAGAGGAAGGTAACGGGGGGTTGCTTTTCAGTATTGCTGCTCTTGGTTTTGCTTCTGTGATTCCTACTAAACAAAGAAGCCATACAGTTCTGATCTCTTTCAGCTCTGAAAGGTGCTGGTGTGAGCCTGACAAGCTCAAATAACAAAGGCAGGCTGCCAAGGATGCTTGGGCAGCAACACAGCCCACTGTGCAAAGGCTGCGGGATCTCAGCAGGCTGCCTTTCTCCGTCTCACTTAGCCCGTCCTGTAAGCCCTGAAGTGCACAGGATAGAAAAATCACTCCAAGTCACACCAAGGCAGAGCCTGAGGTGTTGCCAATCAGCCTCCGCATGCAGCTTCAAGCTCCATCCTTTCCCAGGCCCACTTCTTTGCTGTCCCATATGCCACAGCAATGTATTTCCACTTCCAGTGCTCTGATCCAGCTCCTACACACTTTGGTATCTCCATCTTCCCTGGAACTGAGTCTGATCTGCTCCATTTCTGGGTCTCCTCGGCTGGCCACAGTAGCTATCCCAGCATACCAAGCTACTCTCCTTCCCTCCCATTTTCCTCATCACTCATCTTTCAGCTCCATTTCTTAATTTCTTCATTTCTTTCTACCCACCCAGTCTCATGATCTAGGCTGCTGTTCTAACCCCTTCTTCAAGTGAGACCAATGCAAGGTTTTCAGACTCAAGCTCTGCTTTACTCCACTGTTAGTAGAAGTCCCCCTCCTAAAACCCTCCTACTCCCACTGGAAAACTCTCTGAGATTCACATAGGACAGAGCAAAAATCATAATGTTCCCCAGAGCTTGAGCTAATCCATATCTGGTCCTTCCCAAGAATCTCATGCCTACACCCAGAAGACAGGTGAAAGGAATTCTCCACTCCTAAACACAGTATTTATTTCTCCTGCACTTTGGGAAGAGAAGAAAGGGCACAATATAAAACAGATTTCATTCAGTAAATAAAACAGTGAAAGACTGCAGAGTGGCAGTTAGCCCAGTGGCTAATTCATTAACGCCCCTGTGGTCTCCTTGTTCCAGGTGAATGCCTAACCTACAGTTTATTTGGCCTAGGGTTTGTTTGGCTTCAATTAGCCTTTAATTATTTATACAAAATGAAATTCTAACAAGAAATAATGACCAGGGCATAAGTCCCCTCTGGAAATCGGAAGGCAACAGCTTGAACCACAATCTCTTAAACCAGATGTGCTGGTCCCAACCAATCAAAACAATGTCTGACTGGAAAAAAAAAAAAATCCTACTGAAAAAGCCAATGAAGCCAACATGTTTCCAGAGCTGACTGTGACACACAGGCCAGAGATGGCAGGAGGGAGCTGTACTTTCTTTGCGGCTATCTGTATGGCCACTGCATCAGTTCCAGGCTGAGGGATTCAGGCAAGTGGGCTGAGCAGAAGGGACATGTGAAGAATGGAGGAGAAGGTAGAGAAAAAATAGACAAGAAAAGGGGGAGGGGGGAAAGAAGACAAAAATTAAGACAAAGAACAGTAAGAACAATGAAAAAGGGGGCAGATAAAGGGAGAGAGGGGAAGAGCAAGACAGAAAATCCATCTTGCCAGAAACAAACATTTCTTATCAGTTAGAGGCAAGTGGTACCTCTGCAAAATTCAATTTCAAATGTCAGGAGAGAAGTGATAGGGAAGGAATGAATCACCTACATAAAGGTACACGTTCTTTAATGTTTGAAAAGCAACCCTGGGAGGTGCAGAGATGTCCAAAGGACATAGGGTTTTGAAACGAAGGTGGGATGGCTTTAGCAATGGGAAACCTTTCATTGCTTGAGGTAAGATAGTAAGTAGCTTGAGCAGCTCTGAAGCCCCATCCACATGTCTCCAGCTCATCCATCCGCAGCCTGACTGTCATTGACACTCACAGATATTTTTGCATGCAAGAGACAGATTGGTGACCTCAGATTAACACTAAGTGAAGACAAGTCCTATCTTGCTGGTGTAGAAAAGCCAACATATACTTCTCCTGTCAGGTCAATATTGGCAGGTACATCTACTTGGGAATGTGATGTTCCAAGGGTTCTGGAGTCACCCTGTGGCACTCGCTTAGACCTCCTAATCCCCAGTGCTACAGGCATTGCACACTAGCAGGGATGTTCCTGTAAGCTCCACCAAGGCTCTTCTCATAGTGCATTAGTAGCATACTCCCCTGCTTTGAGCTCATACCCTGTCCGTGGCCTCAGAATGGAGAAAAAACTCATAATAAGTTTCTAAACAGGACCTTAAAAAATGCTAGTTAAGTGCTTCCCTAAGGCTAGGATTCCCCAATGATGAAGCAGCAACCATCCCAATATCTTCTCTTATTGTTACTTCTTGTGCACAAGGAATTGTAGCTATATAGAGAGTACACCGCTAACTGAAAAGGGCTGAATATTAATACAGAGTAGAGAAAGAGAGAGACAACCTAACAACAGTCACTGATATCCTCTGTTACATTTCTCCAAGGTGGGCCTTCCTGGTGAACTGTTTACATACAAAAATAACACATATCAGAACATATCAGCACAGAGAATCAGTGGCATACAGTAACTGTACACAGATCCATCAAATAATGAATAGGACCAAATACACTAATTATCGTATAAAAGAGGGGTCCTTTTTTCAGGAAATAAGTAATGGAAGACTGAAATTTTCTGTCTCATTTTTGAATTTAGATGAGAAGAGGAAGGCATGTTGAATGGAAATGCCCCTTACAGAATCAATCTGCATGGACATTTTAAAACACCAGGTAACAGTTAGTTGGGACACAGCTATACAGCTTCTCAACCAGATATAAGACCAAAAATACAACCATGTAACAGAGATGAAGGTTCTGTACTCATTGCCTACACATCCAAACTCATAACAGCAACAGTGTTCAGTTTGCTTTCTTTTTCCTAAACTATTTTTCTTTGGAAATATAGTAAAACACCACAAAAATCTGCACGTGGAAAAAATCCATATCACCACAGCATAGATTGCTGAATGGCAGCAAACTGGCTGTCACTCCTTCAGAGTAAATGCATATACCATCTGCAGGAGGCTTCTCTCTTCTGGCCTAATTTTTGGAAGATGCCTAAAAAAGGGACAGAACAACTTGGAACAAACTCCTTGTCCTGTCTGTGGTATGGAATAAAAGACGGACGGGATCTTGCCTGTGGGGAAATTCTGTGCTCAGCAACACAAAGAACTTCTGTCAGCTAGACAATCACCAGCAAGACGATGTTACAAAGATGACAGCCAACTGTGTCCTTTAATTGCTAGGCCATTGTATAACATAATTTCTCTAGGTTATTTAAAGCATACACAAAATGCAACTAACATAGAGTTTTCCAGGATACTGATGAAATAGCATTTGTTCCTTTCAAAGCTTCTTTGACAAGACAGGAACACTTCATGCTGGGAAGGCTGCCACTGCAGGATCATGGCTTCCCAGAAGTGTAAAACTCCCATTTCTGAAACTGCAGACCTGTCACATACCAGACTTAAAAATTCTTGACAGTTTACGGGGGTTTTTTGATTTGTTTTATTTTTTAAGGAATGAAGTTGCTGCACTTGCCTTACTGAATCCAATCTCAGATTTAAAAAAAAAGTTATGCTTTTCATAGAAGACCCAAGGTTCTGAGTTTTGATGAAGAAAGATGCTGCTTTTCTGCCAAGCTGATAGGGGTTCATTATTTTCAGGGGTTTTAACCAGAAAGAAGAAAACCACTAAACAAAACAAGCAATGATTTAAGGTATGCAAAGATGTAAAATGTTAGAATCACAGAATCACAGAATCACAGAATAGTCAGGGTT